>OV656715.1:600000-968127 GCA_927399405.1 Agonopterix arenella
GTCTAATCATGAAGGACCCTGTATGTATTAATGTATACATATCATACAAAGAATTTACATCGTAATAGTTATTAAGTCGTGTTATGTTGCAGAGTTTCTGGCCGCATCTTCTATACTATTTTTTATTAAATGGCGTTTCCTTAAAGATTTCGCCAGTATCACGTGTTGAAGATATTATTATAATTCAAGTTAACGTTCATTGTACGGTAATTGATATGGCGGTCTCAGTCCTGTTTTTATACAAAAACACACACCCGAAACCGCCATAAAATTGCGGAGCCGCGTGGCTACCTAAATCGCGAGCCGTACGAAAGACGTCTACTCGAGAGACCTCTAGCCACGCGACTCGGCCGCATCTTCTCTACAGCGACGACACGTTCCGACGCGGCGGTAACTTCAAAAATAGATGACGTTTAATAAGTGGGCTTCAAGCTCAAGAATAAATTTTTTTCAGTTTGAGGTTGAACGAACCGTCGCCTCTTGCACGGAAGGCAAGGTTACTCGACTCGCCAGACCGCCACGACAACGCCTGAATGAAAATAGTTTCAAAACTAGTAAAATAGAACATACCTGAGTGTGCACCCTGGTCGGCGGAGGATCCACCGAATGCGATGGAGCTCGGAGCAACAATGCGCGTAGCTCCCCTCCACACACCACCTGTTAAACAAGGAATAGTTGAATGAATGAATGTTTATTTAACACAAAAACAGCCTAGTACAATATCACTAGATAATGCTACTGTTTACAATTTTTTACAAATTTTATACTGTATTGGCTGACCGATTTCGAACAGGGGGAGCTGCCAGCAACTATCAGCAGGGAAGAACCCTGTGCTACTAGGTACTGGCCTCTTCGTTCAAGCCACAATAATAGATGAATTAACATTAAACGTTCGAGGATACATAATTTATAAGGATAATTAATTATACATAATGAAAGCAATTAACAAAAACAAGACAAAAGTAACATAATAAAATTTAAATTGAATTTGAGATAATCACATCAAAAGACAAACTCATCAGATGTTTAACACTTTCGCGGACACTGAACGAGACACAATAGAACTTTTATTGTTATAACTGCTATAGCCGGTCACTGTCCGCGAACGTGTTAATAGAGCTTCAAGAAAGACCTATTTATTTGTTACCAGGTTCGCAACAACTTTTTCGGATTTAAGAAATTCAGCAGAACAACATCAATATGATAACAATTCTAAGATGTGTACTGTAGAGTTGGAGGACAAATGACTTTGTAGTGTAATACCCAAAAGAGAGAAAAAGAAAGGGAGACCCTGTTGCAAGTGAGATGATAATATTAGGGGGACAACAGGAGGAGAATGGATGCGGAAAGCGAGAGATAGACGGGAGCGGAAGTCTCTGGAAGAGGCCCACGTCGGTAAGGAAGTGTCGAAGCAGGCGGAGGACATTCGCCTTTTGGTGGCTTTTTCCGATTCAGTTTGCATAGAATGTGCTGCCATCTACTAAATATTTCGCAGAACTATGAAAAAAAAAGATTTTATTGTCTATATCAATGTCAAATTGACAAAATCACAAAATGGCTACCAATATTGCGTAATGTGCGGGTTTGTAGTTTTCGTTCAATTTCGTGACGATTTAGTGATGTTCTGGAGTTTTTGTTGTTCTCTTACCAATGTTTAGATTACAGGAATAGTAAGGATACTGGAATTTCACTCAATCAGTGCGGGATTGAACGAAAACTAGCATTAAAAACAATAATATCCATCGGTATGAGTAGATATAAGTAGGTATGTATAGTATAGGTTGAATTATTGTCGGTGAAACATAGATGGCGCTAGCTAGCCTTCAATTTGACATAAGGTGGATGCATAATGTTGCCACGAGTGGGTTCTCTTTTCTAATATACTTATATTACTCTTTGTGTCGAAGATTTGTCATTTGGTTTGGTTAATAACAGAAATGTAGTTAAACAGAAATGTAACCCGTCAATAATAAATCTAGTATTAAAACTAAATTAGCTTAAAGTTATTTATAAAAAGAAACAAAAATAAATATAAATAGTAATAAAAATTCATAAAACATATTCTAAACTATTATAAAACTGTAACAGGAAGTTTGTCTGTACATTGAAGATATTAACAAAAAAAAAGTTACGATATGGTTTTTAGGTGTCCCTGATTCCATTTCACCAATTTTTGGATTTTTTGTCTGTCTGTTTGATTGTTTGTTTGTTTGAACGAGTATCACGCAAAAACTACTGAACCGATTTTGATAAAACTTTTTTTGTTTGATAGCTTATGATCTGACTTAAAATCTGGTATATAATTTGTGCGGACGAAGTCGCGGGTTAACGCTCGTATTGTATAAAAATATATAAATAAGAACACAAATAAGTACCTAAATGAAATAAAAAAAAATTATTTTGACTTGATTTTGACATTTAATCCACCCACTGCAGCCTCCCCCATTACGTCACTCTCTCAAGTCCCGTACCAGTCTCCTCCAAGTGTTTCCAGCGGTCTTCGCAATAACACCAGCCCACCTGGCTGCAGGGCGATGCCGATGCACTCCTGGCACTCCTGACTCGCCAGACCCCGGCCACCACTCGGTCGAGGCTTTGCTTCGACCGCTGTCTGTTTGTTTGTGTCCGACACACCAGCATCGCCACTTTAACCCAGCAAGGCTATTTAACAACTAGTCTATTCTATTCGATAAAACTTCCGCTGCTAAGCTCAATTCTGACTCACCGGGTGAGTCGTGAGCACTACGGTCCATTTGTTGCTGACCTACGACGTAGAGCGTCAGCAGTTAAAGTGTTAAGGGGCCATAGGTTCAGGCGAATATTTTCTATATCACATGCTAAGTAAGTTAGAGCCGATCATCTAAAACAAGTTATACAAAAAAATTTAGTCTGGTTGTCGCCTCTAGTAGGTACACACGGCGACACATCAAGCTATACAAAACCAAAATAAGCTGGCCGCGCGTAGGTCAAGTAACGTATAACGACGCGCGGCCAGCTTATGTTGGTTTTGTATAGCTTGATTTGTCGCCGTGCGTACCTCAATGTTTCAAGCTCGTTTCGCTCTCTTGGTCCTGATTCCCATTTCAATTAGGAAATCCTGGATCCGCCCTTGTTTTATGCATGAATATACAGGGTGAAATTGATATCATTAGTATCCTTTTAAACTAAGAGTCTACTCATCGAACTGAACAACTTTATCTATGGCAGCAAACCGATCGGAGCAAAAAAAAATCAGCTGCATACATTTGAGATGCGAACTCGCGCGTCGACATTGCAGTTTAGTATGGAACAGCTGATTTTTTATTTGCTCCGATCGGTTTGCTGCCATGGTAAAAGTTGTTCAGTTTGACGGGTAGACTCTTAGTTTAAAAGGATGCTAATGATATCAATTTCACCCTGTAGCTAGACGCCAGCCAGCCCAAAGAATAATCCTGCCGGCAATAGGTTTCTTAGGAAAAGTTGTTCAGTATACTCTAGTCACCTTTAATGCAACTAATGATCCTAACACCATGTATAATGCATCAAGTGTATAAATGTGTGCGTACATGAATGCAAACTTACCTGAAAGTGTGGGTGGAACATTCGTATGGGGCCGTCGCCGTTCTGGGACAATTCGTTGCCGCTCGCCATCTGTGTCCCCTCGCCTTCAGAACTGCAAACAACATACATTAGCATAAGTTCACGGCTATATTACAAGATAACGTTGTCAGAGATATTATTATTCTATAGCCCAGTCGTTTTACGGAGTTTTGTTAGGAGGGGTGGGGAGTAATCACGAAGAAAAGAAGGGAGCGGAGGTGAGGCAAGGCAATTTTTCTATTCAAGTAAGTGTCGCCAAAATGCGGGGGACGAGGTACGAGATGGGCGTAGGCTCCGCCCCAAAAACCCAAATCCATCTAGCGGCGAAAGGAGTAACTACAACAAATGCACAGTAACATGACAACCAACTAGTGCCGTCTGCTGTGACCGTTATCTACTCGCCGGTAGATGTCGTCTTGGATTTGAACGATTTTTTTTGTTATTGACCAATTTAACAAAAAAATAAAAGTTAAATCGATATAAACGAGTTAAACACTTTGTTTTTATCGTTATTTTCATCTATCATTTACACTTTAAAATCCTCCATTCCATTCCAATGCTTTACCATCTTAAAGAGCAGCATCTTGCGGGTAGTAGCAAAACCAATTTTCCTTCTAATTCGAGAATTATTTTCAAAAAACAACTCTTATTAAATTATATTGGACTTACATATGAAAAGTTATGCCATCAGCAAGCTTTGTCTGTGATCCTGAACAATTTTTACATCCAGGAACGGCGCACTTCATCGTTCTAGATGTTTTTTAATGACAAAACACCTCTCAGAAAACAAAATAATGACGTACGAAAACAATGGCGGTCCGATTCGAACTGAGCAGCGTAGGCGACGCCCACTGTGACGTCATGACCTCATCGAATGGCGACTGACCTCACTGCCTTGCCTCAACTCCGCTCCGCTCCTTTCTTTTCTCCATGGGAGTAATTATTAATGGGACTTTTAAATTGTAACTGTGCCAGTAACGTGACAAAGAGACTATCAAATAATATTCGCTAGGCAACATAGAAATCAAAATTGTGTGTACCGGAGTCCAGAAGGTTTTTAACTTAATAATATTAATACCAATGCACTCATTTTAATTAGATTTAACAATGTAAATTATTTTTGACCAATAAAATTGGCATTGAAATTGAAAAAAAAACAGGTATTTATTAGAAAATACGAATGTATTATTCAAAGCATTCTAAGACAAAAATATTTACACCATTTTTCAACTATGTATAAGCTCTAACAAAATTAGCTGAAACTATTTTAAGGGGATGATCAGACCATTAAACTGAACAACTTTCTCTATGGGACCAATATCAAAAGCGCGAAAAAAAAATCAGCTGTCCCATACATTTAGGTCGAGTAGGTTTGTATGGGACAGCTGATTTTTTTTTGCGATTTCGATATTGGTCCCATAGAGAAAGTTGTTCAGTTTGATGGTCTGATCATTCCCTTAAAATAGTTTCACCTAATTTTGTTAGACCTTATATAAAAGTCTTAAATATGTGCACAAAAAAATTTACCATCTAGTTTTTGAGAACGAGATAATTGCTTAATTTTAAATTTGATACTGTTGCTGACGTGATTTTTTTTTTTATTTTCTCTGACTACCCCCTCGGGGAGTATAGTCGTGAGCATATGCTTATGCTTTGACGCCACACGTCTCTATTGTATAAGCCGTGTCTTATAACAAACGGTACTCACTTCCTGTGTGCGACAGAGAGCACATATACTTCCGCCGTTTGTTCACCATTCTCCCTGTTCGCATCACCATCTGAAAGAAAAAAACAAAAATAAAAAAATTATCCACATGCTACCTATGTAAAAACAGGGTTCGAAATTAGTAAGGGGGCACCGAGCCTATTGTGCTGCACCCAATCGTATTTTTTTAATTTTTAATTAAATAAACATTTCCAATAAATAAGAATGTTATATTGTAGTCCTAATTAGCTTTCAATTTATCGAAACATTACGGATTGTTGTTTGTTTATTGAGTGTTTTATGTTTGCAGTTATTATGGTTAAAACCGCCAATGGCTGTTTTTGTGTACAATAAAGAATCTATGAATATATGAATAAATAAATAACGCTTAGGCCCACTTGCGCCAAATGCTGGGTTTAATTGCGTAACCCCGTCTTTAGTAGCACCGACCTAAAGATTGAACGAGTGTTATCGAAGATAGTCTTGCGCCAATGAAAACTAGTTCATAGTTAACTAACCTGACAGTTCTCTGTTTTTCGCTGGCAACATCCTAAATGACCATAGTTTATGTAATCCGACAAAATATGAAAAGTGAATGATGAATGAACATAATATATCCACGTCTCTTTCACACTGCATCTCTTTGTATTTGTCTGTCTCATTTGTTTTATTTTGGCAATGACATTTCGTTTTCATCGTTCATTCATGTTATCAAAGAGCATGTAACACACTACGTTATGAGTCGGGGCTTCCATACTAAAAACTGGTCGTGATCGATTATCCAGAATGTATGAAACGTGTGCAACCGTTCAAAGGAATTAAATGGCGCGGTGCACGTTTCATATATATATATATATATATATTTTAGAGAGTTGCGCGAGCCTACAACGAAACTGTAAAAAACAGCTGTTACCTCAATTTTGACATTTAGCACGTAGTTTAGTGACTTAAACCTACCACATCGGCGGTTTGAATATAACACAAGTTTAGCCTCTAAAACAGGATGGTGCAAGACATAATTATAATTTAATTCCAAATTAGCGTCTAGTTCCGAGTTAATAACGATAACCCTGCTAGGCGCAAGCGGGCCTTAGAGGCACATACATTGTAATGATCCCAAGCAAGCACTAATAGAAACCATACAACAACGGCACAAACATATAAACCGTCCATAACCATGACCGAACCGGGATTCGATCCCCGGACCCTGGTTTGGCAGTCCGGCGTGGTAACCATTACACCAACCGGGTCGTCAACAATAACTACAAACATTAAAATAAATCCGCAATGACCCGACAAATTGAAAATCAGCAATCAAGCAAGCGCATCGCTTACGATGCGTCAAAGTGTAGATTCTTATCTATGTACCTACGGCCAAGAGAGGCCTCCCAATGGCTTAACGAACCTTCCGATGCAAGGACATCCGTCGAAAATGTTAAAAAGCAAAGGGGAGATATTAAAAGGTGTACAAACCAGTATTTATGACGATAGCGTCCAGTTCTCTCCTCAAATCCCTCGCCCCTAACGTCAGCACTGCGGCCAATCTGTAAATAACAGTGAAATTATTTTATTCGTTTATTTACTACATTTTAATCTTTCATAGACCAACTTAACCAATTGCGCAGACCCCAAATAATAGGATATGAACTAGAGCAGGTTTGATAAAAATCATGATTTTTTTTTTAATAAAAAAAATCAGATTTATTTGATTTAAATCGTATTTTTTTATTTTTTTTACATTCTGATCTTTTTTGAGTTTGGAATTCAGTTATTAATTAAAGAAAACACAATAATTTTTTTTTATCCACATGTTCACACGGCGACACCATCAAGCTACGCAAAACGTTAATGATGTTGCTTTGTAATTAGTTTTATGGCGAGGAAGACTGCTTCTTATTTAATTATTATTATATTTATTTTACTAATAACTGCTGATTTTTGATATTTTTTTTTTCTGGAAACACCGCCTACCTTTCTTCTTTTCACCGTTTCCTCTACACTAAGGTTGTCTGGAAGAAATAGCTTCTTAGCGATAAGACCGCCTTATTTTGTGCCTCTTGTATTTTATTTCTGTATTTTACTGTTTATGTTTTTGGTGTAAAATAAAGTATATTTGATTGATTGATTGATTGATATTCAGTCGATTGTCGATTGTAACTTGAATACGTTCGTTATCTTTTGTTATCCACTTTGTATTTTTAGTGTTAGCTCTGCTTTGTTTTTTTTTTTTAATTATGTTTCTATCAGCGGAGACCTATAATTGGCTTTCTGTTAGCCATCCATATTTTGTATTGTGTCAACAGCTGTTGGTCTTCCCAAGAAAATAAAATAAAATAAAACTAAAATAAGCTGTCCGGCCTGGCCGCGCATAGGTAGAATAATGTATAACGTCGCACGGCCAGCTTATGTTTGTTTTGCGTAGCTAGATGTTTCTCCGTGTGTATCTGGAATATGTAACAAACAATATTATAAAATTATCAAAAAACAAAAAGTTCTTCTAAAATCAAATCACTTTTTATTAAAAATCACACTGTCATTTGAATAAGCAAAATAATTATAGTCCGTTCGCGTTAAGAAAATAGTGAGTCATCAGTGCAACTACAGGATGAGGGTGTATTCACAGTGGAGAAAAAGTACAAACATTTTTTTTAAACATTAAATTATTTTTAATGGAAAAAAAATATCTTAAAGTTACTTAAATCACTATTCAGTATCGCTAGATTCTTCAGTTACATTTATTATGAAAGAATCTTGTTCTGCGTGTTCCATGACGTCATCCAAATGCCTCATGGTATTTTCTTCTCGTATCACGTGGTCGCAGCACTTCTTCCAACGATTAGCGTCTATTAATGCTATTGCGTCATATAATAATTTTTTTACGTCACTCATTTTAAACGTGGAGTTATTGGCACCAACATAATTTTTTATTTGGGCCCACACTAATTCAATTGGGTTTAGTTTGCAATGGTAAGGCGGCAGGCGAAGAATTGTAATTCCATTACTTTTGGCAGTCTCATATATTAAATATTTATTATATTGTGGGGCGATTTCATTGCGATTGCATTTAAATCACACAATTTAAAGTACTTATAAACATTGTAAATTATGCGTCTCTCTCCGCTATGGATTATTGATCCACTTTTATTCTTTCGAATTGGTGAAGTATTCATTTTCAAAATTTATTGTTGAACGAGTCACGCAAAATACACAACCGTTTTGTTCGAAGGTCAGATTTCAACTGGTCACTGTGAACTCGACTTTCTAATTTCTAGCATTTTAATTGGCTGGGGGGCGTGGCCAGGCCGGCGGACAACGATGACTCACTATTTTCTTAACGCGAACGGACTATACAGGGTGACTGGTAATTCGACCTATTCCTTGAAAGGGGTTATACTAGAGTTCATTTGCAACAATTTTTCCCCAGTTAACTGGGGGTCGAAAATCGCTTGTTTTCGAGTTCTCTCATTTTTAAGAATTTTTTGAATATTTCCGTTTTTCGACCTAAAAATGACAATTGTGAAAAAAATACTCCACTCTCTGCACTCTGTAAGCATTTTTCTAGTAGCTGATGAATGAGCGACTACTTTAAACTAAAATACATGTGAAAAATACCCAAAACCACCGAAATAAAAGGTTATAAACCGCAAGACAACAATTTTTTATTTGGATTTTGTTTCAATCCAAAGAGGATTACTCAAAAAAAATTTATGACACTTGGCGTACAAATTGCGGAAATAACTTCCTCAATTCCTAAGCTTTCCAAAAAGATGCAAAAGTTCAAGTTTGGAAAATAAACCTTATTAAACACGCAGATGTGAATTTTATTCAAAAAGTTATTGGTTTGGTGAAAATAAAAAAAAGAGTAAAATAATAATGTTTAGTACCTAATCATATGAAATTACAAATTTTGTTTTAAAGTTTTACATTTAAAAATCACAAGTCTTGCTCAAATTGTCTTCCTCCGTTACGTATGCAAGCACGAAGCCTGCGACGTACTTCGCTTACTGTCACTCGAGTTGAAAGCGTGTCTTTAATTTGTTGGGCAGCTGCCAAAATCCTCTCTCTTAATTCTTCTTGAGAAGAGATAGGTGTACGATACACCAATGTCTTCATATGACCCCAAATGTAGAAGTCGCATGGGGTTAGATCGGGACTCCTAGCCGGCCAAGGGATCGGGCCGCCTCGACCAATCCATCTCAGTGGATAGTTCTCATCCATCCACTGTCGCACGCCCCGGTAATAGTGGGCTGGGCAGCCATCATGTTGATACACCAAAGCTGTTCTTGTGGTAAGCGGCACATCCTCCAGCAGCGGACGTAACTCTTCTCTTAAAAAGTTTTCATAGGCGATGCCGGTTAGGCGTGCCGGCAGAAAGAATGGCCCGATTAAATTATTGTGCACATTTCCCATCCACACATTAAGTGAGAATCTGTGCTGGTGAGCTCCTTCGTTAGATTTTCTTGGATTCTGACCTTTAGGGGCCCAAAAATGCAGATTATGATAGTTTGTAATACCATCACGGTCGAAGTTCGATTCATCTGTCCACAAGATTGTTTTTAGATACTCAGGGTCTTCAATGTCTGCATTTATTAGAAATCTGCAGAAATCCATCCTTCTGACAGGATCTCCCTCCTCGATAGCTTGTACTGGCGTGTAATGGAATGGATACTGCCGTGCTGTGTGCTGAGTGAACCAGACTTTCCACTGAGACATACCAAGCTGCCTAGCCACAATTCTTGTTGAAGTAGTGCCGTCTGCTTGAAAACACTGCAAAATTTGCTCCTCTTCGATTGGATCACTAACGCTAGGTCTACCAGCGTCGGTTTGGCGACGTCGAACCGATCCCGTTTCTCGAATGCGCCGATATGTCGAATGTACCAAACACGCTGACATCAGGTGAACGGCGGGTAGGAAAACGTCTTTGATAGTCTCTTCGAGCAGCAGCAGCGTCACCATCACAAAACCCGTAACAATACATGATATCCGCGTATTCTTCATTTTGGTAAGCAGCCATTTGAAAAGGAAGCTGTTTTAGCGCAGAATTTAAGTTAGTTAACAACGACACGTCCGAACTCCAAGATGGTTGAAACTAACTGATTACTTAATGAATTGAGCGAATGAGTGGGCCTCGATTGTGAACCTTAGTACAAACATTCCCGAATACTTACAAAAGAGAAACAATGTAAGCAATAAAATGAAAGAGACAAAAGCAAATCGGCATCTTGTAAGGTTCGCTTCTAGGAAATCCGCTACCTGCTCTGCCATTGTTAACAATTTTTTTCAAACTCTTGTCAAAGTAGACAACATTTGCACCTTTTTGGAAAGTTTAGGAATTGAGGAAGTTATTTCCGTAATTTGTACGCCAAGTGTGATACATTTTTTTTAAGTAATCCTCTTTGGATTGAAACGAAATCCAAATAAAAAAATTTTGTCGTGCGGTTTATAACCTTTTATTTCAGTGGTTTCGGGTATTTTACACATGTATTTTAGTTTAATGTAGTCGCTCATTCATCAGCTATTAGAAAAATGCTTACTTAGTGCAGAGAGTGGAGTATTTTTTTCACAATTGTCAGTTTTAGGTGGAAAAATGGATTTTTTCAAAAAAATCTTAAAAATGAGATAACTCGAAAACAAGCGATTTTCGACCCCCAGTTAACTGGGGCAAAATTGTTGCAAATGAACTCTAGTATAACCCTTTTCAAGGAATAGGTCGAATTAGCAGTCACCCTGTAGTTAAGTTTTTTCAAAAGGAAGACTAATTTGGCTGCCTTCTCTGTGCCTAACGGCTGATTTAGTCGCAGTAAAAAAGTATTGATTTAAATCATTGATTTTTATTTAAAAAATCACTTGATTTCAATCACGATTTAAATCACTGATTTTAATCAAGTGATTTAAATCATATCAACCCTGAACTAGAGACTGATCATGATGAGTCCAACTTAGTTATTAAGGTACCGAGCCACCAGTGTTGCCGTAAATCGTATTTTATTAAAAAAGAAGACCTAAAATTTTGTCTGAATTTGGTGATCCTTGGGGAGGCCTATGCCCAGCAGTGGGCGTCCATCGACTGAGATGAATATGATGAAGCCTTTGACTACTTATATGAGGTAATATAACGCGTGTAATTCTGCTAACAAACATTTCTGCCACTTTTTGCGGGGGGCGAGGTAACATGAAATCCGCAACTTTGGATTTTGTTCCCCACAACTTTAGATTCTAATTTTGAATGATAAAAATCATGAAAAGTACTCTCGTGTGATCCCCAAACGTTCTAAGTTCGAAATTATTGTTTCGCAATTATAGGCTGTCTCGTTTAGTGATAAGGTATAAAATTGAATGTAAATGCACATGATCAATTGATCTTATACCGTGGCAGAGGGGAAATGGTACCGCAAGGCTAGTCCTTATAATAAATAGTCAAAGGATGAAGCATGTTCACGTTCAGACCTGTCGTCCCTGCAGGCGTCGCTCACGCGGCGGTAGGCGGTGCACACGCAGGCCGGCCGCCGCCACCTGCGCCGTCTGCACGCGCACTCGCGCACGCTCCATCTACAACATATATTACGAGCGTTAACCCGCGACTTCATCCGCACATATTATATACCAGATTTTAAGTCAGATCATAAGCTATCAAACAAAAAAAGTTTCATCAAAATCGGTTCAGTAGTTTTTGCGTGATACTCGTTCAAACAAACAAACACACAAACAAACAGACGGACAAAAAATCCAAAAATTGTTGAAATGGAATCAGGGACACCTAAAAACCATATCGTAACTTTTTTTTGTTAATATCTTCAATGTACAGACAAACTTCCTGTTACAGTTTTATAATAGTATAGATTATATTTATAACTCTCCTAACGCTCCCAGACACATACATACATTGTTATGAATAATGATTCTAATCTTCAATTCTTCCATCTTATTATTATGGAAACCATACAAAGACACAAACAATGTAACATCCTTGACCTTACCCCTGAATAGATATCCTAATCGCAAGATTTATAATCAAATCCAAAATATCATGTTAAGGTGGTTGCAGAGGGGTCAATTTTATACAAAATTATGACGCACAATACGCGTAGACGGTATTAATATAAGTAACTTTGTATATATGGAAAAATAGTTTAGAAAATCTAGTTGCCGCGTCACAAATAACATTTGCAATTTATAATATAATTACGAAGATATAAAGTTTTGAAATTTTTCATACAAACTTTTTAAAGCTTTATATCTTCGTAATTATATTATGAATTGCAAATGTTATTTGTGACGCGGCAACTAGACTTTCTAAATTATTTTTCCATATATGTATAAAATATTACTTTTATTAATTCCGTCTACGCGTATTGTGCGTCAAACTTTTGTATGGACTGAAACCACCGTAAAATAGTTTCAGCTAATTTTGTTAGACCTTATATAAGGCCTCGCAATGGAGGCTGCGCCCTCTTTTACTAGCCGACCGGCTCTCCAATATAACCTCCAATAAACGAATTAGCTGTTACAGGCCATCTTTATTTAAAGTTCCACTTCTGGAACACATTTAAGAACATAATCTAACAGACCTGTCGGTGACAGCGCTCACGTATCTATGTACACTGCTCGGTGACTCCGTGTCGTATCGGCGACGATCCCACGCCCCGCACCCGCACGTGCATTCACCACCTGCAATACAATAATCTCATTAAAAACAAATAAATAAATACCGCTCACAGGCACATACATTTTAATGATCCCACATAAGCTCTAACAGGCTTTTTGTTGTGGAAACCATACAACAACGGCGCAAATATATAACATCCATGACCGAACCGGGATTCGAACCCAGGACCCTGGTTTGGTAGTCCGGCGTGGCAACTATTAGACCAACTGGGTCGTCGTCATTAAGAAAATCCATTTAATTGAGAGATTCGGTGGCGCGTTGCAAAGAAGTGTGGACATGAGCATCCAAGTACGAATCCGCACGAAAATTATTTAGAAATATAATTAACGAGCGTTAATCCGCGACTTTGTCCGCACTAATTATATACCAGATTTTAAGTCAGATCATAAGCTATCAAACAAAAAAGTTTCATCAAAATCGGTTCAGTAGTTTTTGCGTGATGCTCGTTCAAACAAACAAACACACAAACAAACAGACAGACAAAAAATCCAAAAATTGTTGAAATGGCATCAGGGACACCTAAAAACCATATCCTAACTCTTTTTTTGTTAATATCTTCAATGTACAGACAAACTTCCTGTTACAGTTTTATAATAGTATAGATTGGAAGTTACTATCTTTTCATTATTACAACATACACACTGCTTGATGGTAGGCCTGTTCCCAGCAGTGGGCAGTATAATATGATGATGACGATATGTTACCCCAATTGTGGGGGTCCGGGTTCGAATCCGCACGGACAACATGCCATGCACCAATGAGTTTTTCTAACTTATGTACGTAAAACCGACTGCTCTCAAACGGTGAAGGAAAACATCGTGAGGAAACCAGCATACGCTGAACAAGAAATTCTGATGTGTATGTGAAGTCTACCGCACCGCATTGGGCACGCGTGGTGGACTAATGCCCATACACCCTTCCTAAGGCTGATGATGATGATATGTTACATAGCCGGGCAGCAGCTAGCATAACACGTATAAGACAAACTTACTCTTCCTCGAAGACTGCTGGCCCATGTTCGTCGTGATTTATTCGTACGTTAGGAAGTTCGACCAGCGAACTACCATCTGTAATTGTAAAAAAAAAGCATTTGTTGTATTGAGTCCAAACTTCACCGTGTACAAAAAATTTGTGTATTTTTTTTAACCACCTATTTTTTGATTTATTTTTATCCAACATTGCTAATTTTAAAAAAAGTTAGGAGTCATGGCTGTGACAACTTTGGTCGGAAAGAAATTGGAAAAAAACTGTCAAATTCAATAGAAAAGGCAGGAAGGCCAAGGAATACAATGACATTCATCCTAACTTTCCATTTAACAGTATTATGTACATGACAGTCCCATCGTAACTTGTCTAGATTTTACCTACTTTAACTTAGTTATTCTAATTTTAATAGTAAAGATAGATTACAAGAGAGAATATGTCATGTCCGATGTGCCCGAACACCTGCACGAGAGAGGATTTAAATACAGCTACTCCTTACGCTGTCAGGCTTGCCGAACACCTGGCTACTAAAATATAAAAACATCACTGCAGAACCATTGACACGAAAAGAAGAAGAGTGAATACTTTTCTAGCAGCATCAGAGCCTGCATGGGTAGGATGCCATCGTCACAGCCCGGACACAGCATACAAAAAATAGAAATTGACAAGATGATGTCAGCACATGCGAAACCAAAGAAATTGAATGTTAAGTCTTCTTCTTAGGTAACTGCCGGGTGACCAGAGGGCGATAGAGGGGGTGAGGTAAAAAGTTGGTGGGAGGAAGGGAGTGTCCGTACTGTATCTAGTAATTAGATACTCCTTCTTTTACTGTGTCATCGTGATACAGCGCTATCACACCTTCGCTCTCTTTCTATTTGTGCGCGAACGAACAAGATAAAAGACGTGATACGTCCGTATTAGGTGTAGCATGCTACGGCTTCTGGTGATTCTTCTTCTTCTTGTTCGTAACCTCATGGTTGAGGGACTTGACCATCGAGAGTCGCTTATGCCACCACAGCTCTCCAGACCGCTCGATCTTGGGCCCAGTGTATGCTGGCCTGTAGTGATGTCTCGGTCATTTCTTTCACCGCATCGGTCTACCTCGTAGACATGTGTCCTGTCTATCCCTCCATATGGCCGGTGAACATGAGTTTTTCCAAACTATCTGATCTCCTGATGGTATGTTCAAAGAATTTAAGGACTGGTTGCATACAGATGGTGGAGAGCCTCGTCCTGATGTTCAACTCATCGATGATGGACTTATTTGTGCAGTGTTCAGTCCAGGATATTTGGAGCATTCTCGAATGCGTCAATCCTTTGACGAGTGCGAGCTTTCAACTGGTGATTCTAGGATCTCATGAAATATGCCCACATCTTCATGAGATTTGTATCACATCTCCAAATGGATTCTTAATTTAAAATACCTTTTAAAAAACGAAATGTTGTTCATTTGACCAAGTGCATGAATCAAATTGCTTATCCCACTAGCTGCAGTACAAAAATAAACACTTACAAAAAACATAACTTCAATTGATCTTAATTACAGCAATTGTTACGTTCGAATTGATCCACTGAGTCGTTTGCAGCCGAAAATAGACCCATTACTTACTTCAATGGGTATCGTACTGTGACAAAAGGTACATCATGAACTGCACTACCCAGGCCTATAGAGATAGGATCTCTCACGATACAAATAAGCTGGCTTGGCCTCTAAGTTAACCTCACAGAATATGATCTTAGGCTAAAGGAATATACACAAAAGGCAAAAGGCGAAGATACGGCAGAAGCGCGGCGCATCGTGCCACAAATCTTTTTGTTACAAAATGTATGAATGCGGCGTGTCGTGAATTATACTAAAGCGGCGCGGCACAGGCATTCTGCTTCAATCTGATATACTTTATTTGACACCAAAAAACATAGTATCTTGCTCTCTGTGAGCAAGCAATCAAGAACCTTAGGGTAGAGGAAATAGTGAAAAATGATTGGTAGGAGGTGTAGATCACAATATAGATATAGACAACCGTGAGTAAATAGAGTGTCTGTGTGGTGTCGGCTAAGAATAGCACCATCCCATTTCCTCCCGTGGGTGTCGTAAAAGGCGACTAAGGGATCTACTGAAGGATGGGCAGCAGCATCCTCTGAGTACACACATTGATTCGATCCAACTGCGATCGCCAACCCGCCTGCCAAGCGTGGCGATTATGGCAAATCCCCCCATTTTGGGGGAGGCTTATGTCCAGCAGTGGACGTTTAATGGCTGATATGATGATGATGATATAGACAACATACACAAATACAAACATACTGCAATATAAAACTGTAGTCCTAGTCACACTGGACAGAGTTTCGGTACTAGTGAAACGTGGATGTTCTGAGGTTTCAGAATATCTCTGACTACCCCCTCGGGGAACATAGTCCTGAGCATATGTCATGTAAAATATATACATAATTTAAATACCTATTACGAATACATATTCATACCTTTTTTATTCTAATTTTATTTAGGGACTTTTGTAGGTATAAAAAAATACAAAGACAGCCTCCTCACATACCTTGGTTTACCCAAATTAAGGCCAGCAGAAAAGTTGTTGTTGTGGCACATAGGCTTCGTAGTGGACACATTCCACTAAATAAATTCGGCTTCATGATGAAAAAGTGTAGTTCACCTAATTGTGAGGAGTGTGGAGTGGTCGAGGACTTTTATCACCTGTTAGTGGAGTGTGTTCGCTACGAGCAGGATCGAATGACACTGATGAGGGAGCTTGGAGTGAATAGGCTTGATGTGGGCATATTTCATGACATCCTGGCATCACCAAGTTCTGATGCTGCTAGAAAAGTGTTCGCCTTTGCAAACTCATCAGTGTCTCGTTAAGTAAATTAGAAAGTAGGTTAAATCTGGACATAACGTACGATGGGACTGACATATACATAACATTATGTATAAAAGTTCCATTAAAAAAATTGAATAAAAAAAATAAGACTTGTACCTATTGTACATGTTAGTCCCTTCGTACCCTTTTACTCTTATATACATAAATATATACAACTTACAACTATTTATTGAGACACTGATGAGCTAACAAAGGTGAACAGGCCCCTTGCAGCCTCCGACTCTGGTGATGCCAAAATTGAGTGGAACGTTCCTACATTGAGCCTGCTCAACTCTTGTTTTCCCATCAGTACCTCCCGAGCTTGCTCGTACCGGAAACATTCCACCAACAAGTGGTACACATCCTCAACTACTCCGCAAGTCTCACAGTTTGGTGAGTTTGTCTTTTTCATTAGGTACCCGAACTTGTTCAGTGGTATGTGTCCTGATCGAAGCCTATGCGCTAGCACTACATTCTTTCTACCTAAATATACAAATACAAAAGGATCATACATAAAAGAGTACTAAAACAACAATTATTTATCAAAGAGAGAAAAACATGAACCAGAGAGGTGACCATTCAGGATAGATAGTCAGTGCTCGAGGAAATGAGCTATGTGTGTGTGTGTTCTTTATGTATGTTTAGTGCCTTAAATGACGACACATTCAGGGTAACTTATTACCTGTAGTGACTAAATGAAGGCAGCCAGACAGTGGGATGGTACGCCTGCGGCTATGTGAACTTGGCACCCGACATTGGAAAATTTATTTTTTTATTTTTTTTCTAATAGATATTCGTATGTAGTTGATTGTAGTAAAAAAAAATTTCGTTTGTAGTAGCTAGAAAAAAAATAGAGAACCTCGAAAAAATTAGGGATACTGGCAAATGATTTTTTTTCGTTATTTTGCTTTTCCCAATAGATTTTGATAAGTACAGCAGGGCCTCGATAATCCGAACACCGGAAATGTATACCCTGTTCGGATGTACGAAGCGTTCGGATTATAGTATGTAGACATTTTGAAAGGCATTTCTCGAAATAAAACAAAAATATTTTACATTATAATGTATTTATTTAAGTATGTAAGATACAATGCTATTAATCACACTTTTTTAAAGAATTCCAATATAGTGCTTTGACGAGTAGTATTTAGGGACATAGAAAGTGTGTGTGTGTGGGGTCGTTCGGATTATAGAGGCGTTCGGACTAGCTGTGGTACGGACTATCGAGGCCCTGCTGTAATTGATTGTAGTAACAATGTTTTCGTTGGGAGTGACATGTACATAACATTTTGTATAAAAGTCCCTTTAAAAAAAATTTTATTAAAAAAAAAAAAATGTTTTCGTTTGTAGCAGCTCTGAAAAAATACAAAATATTTGGAAAATAGCTAAAAACAATTATAAGTTATTAGTACAAACGAAATTGATGCTACTACTAACAACTGCAAATAAAGAAAAGTTACAACAAACGAAATAGAGTCGCGCTGCAAGTCTGGGGGAGGTCAGACGCATGCGTATTGGCATCTGTTAGGCTTGCACGTGGCTCCGCCATTTTGTAAACTCTTTTGTGTTTTAACTATAAAACGTTAACTTGAGATTATAATAAACTAATCTAACTAAATGCTACTAATCATTTTCCTACGTGTACTCTCCACATAACGGGACATTGGCACAATTGTGACAACGCATCGGACGCCATTAAATAAAAATAGAATAGAATAGAACAAACGAAATAAACACTACTACAAACAACTATGAATTGAAAAAAATACTAATGAAATCAATGTTACTACAAACGAAACGTAGCCGTAGTTAGGCAGGTACTACAAACGAAAAAACCCAACAACACACAAAAAATGTTGTAGTATTGGGTAAGTTGTGATAGGTTTATTTTGTTTGTAGTAACTCCTTTTCGATTGTAGAAGGGTTTACGTCGTTCTAAAATTCGTTATAAAATATTCTCTCGGCTATTATCCCGTGGGGGTAAGCAGAGACTATGGTCCGCACACTGCAATTCTGACACTTCTCTTACCACATCCACATTTATACACCTTTGATAGACCCTAGATGACCCAAATGGTTTAGTCATAGTCTAAAAGAACCCTAATTTTGGACAGGTTTCAACAAGTTCAATAACCTTATGCACCGATGACGAAATCGTGCCAAAACTTATACGAAACGCGCTAAATACTGCACTAAACTATTTCGAGCGGTATTATATACACTGGTTATGCCTAATTTAGTTGAAAATAAAATAAACAAATCATTATAGTATATGATCCGCCATCTTGGAATTGGAACTGCACAAATCCTCATGCAGAAATTGCATTTTGAATAAATAAATTGTTCGTACTTACGTCTTTAGCGATGTAGAAGTGTTATTGTTTCGTTTATTGATGTCGTTTTCGAGATAATTAGGTGTAATAAATTAGGGATTTAGGTCGAAAGTGCATGTCTACTTTTTGTACCGTTCGAAGTTCACTTTAGCTTAATTTTGAGCACCAAAACATTCAACAGTATAAACATTAAAGGAAAGGACACTTTTTAACAAAATTTACATTTGTAATTTACAATTTATTCAAATAAATAGCACACAATCAAAATACGCACTTCCTAGTTTCGTCTGACATTTTTGTTTGGATGCGTTCCGTTCCGCAACAAATACCTACTTTCTTCAAATTGAACTATAACAAAGTTGGGATCTGAATCGGTGATTTTTTGACATAAAGTTTTAGAAATATGTAAAATAACAATAAGATCTTAACGAAATTAGACAACTTGTGGTTTTGCTGTAACTACAAATAGTAATAAAATTATTCCTTCCCGAACCAGTCCTGCGTGGAATGAACTGTTTTTAAATTTTTTTATCATCGAAAGGCAAAAGAAGGGCGACCATACGGTGATACGGTCTGTCAAACGATAATAATAAGCGATTAAAAAACGCTTGTGCAAATTGACCCTTCAAACTATTTTCGTCTTGGCAACCAATGGCCATAAACAAACGAACAAAGATTTAAAAAAAAATTCTTTAGCACGCCATTTTGTTGGCCGCGTTTTGTTCAGAAAATTCTGGGAATTTTCTTATATTTTCCGTTAATACAGTGTTGTATGTGTTATTTCCAAAATGTCTAAGCGGAGAATTGAAGTGATGGATCCATTTATTAAGAAGAAAAGGTATGTAATGTGTATATTTTTCATGTTTTTTCTGACGCCATGCTTTTCAAACATTTCTTGCATTTTATTGTTGTTTCTCGCTTTTCTCGTAATTATTTTCATGTTTTACTTCAATAAAGTGACGAAACAAATCTCTGATTCTGTTGTATTATGATTTTATAAAATTTTAACCAACATTGATTTGACGAACGCAAATTATCTTTCGTTCTCAAAAACCACTCAAAAAATGCTTTCTTTCATCACTGATGTACCTACAACTGTCTTAAAGGCGGTTCCTACAAATCATGCTTCCATGGAAACAAAAAATAAAAAAACAGGAGTCCTATGAAAATGGACCCAGAACTGTGCCCAGAACTATTATAAATCAATACAACTCTAACTACCTACGACTCGCGGATTTTCTTACAAAATTACCGATGAATTTTAACTGAGAGTTAGGTAGTGGGCTCTGTGGTGAAATTGGATAACGCAGTTCCCCGGTTTGGAAGAGTGCGGGTTCAAGTCCCACCCGAGACATATTTTTCAATCTTTAATTTGTTTTTATTTTCTCATAATAATGAAGAATAATGTGGACCTGTTTCAATATGTTCATTTAGTTTATGAAACAAGCCCAGAATCGTTCCGAAGTCCAGGGTTTGCTAAAAGATTTATCGACCGACATACAAAATATCATAGAACTTGGACATGGACATGGACATTTAAACAGCTTGGACAACACAAACAACTTGGACAACATGAATAGCAGATAATTTGGTCAACTTGTTCAATTCAGTTGACCAAGTTGTCAGATGTGTTCATGGTGTCATTTGTATTATTTATGTTGTTTGAGTTGTCCATTTTGTTTGTTTTTTTTTATTTATAATTAATGGACTCTTCCGCCAGTGTCAAGTGTTTATGGGAGAATCTATCCCAATCTCACCTCGTGGCAGGCAAAAACGCGACGCGCGAAATCCACGCGAGACGTGTGCTCGGGTCAGAACCTGCCACGTGACTCCTTTGTTTATGTTGTCAGAAGTAGTTATATCAAAGTGGTGTGACTACCTACGAAGACCAGTATGTCAAAACGGTGCGGGTGGCCTGATTTTTTAATTAACTTTATTCGGAAAGGCTTATCCATATTCTGTTTTCGTATGGAAAAAAGTTAATTTTAGGTAAATGTGCATCCGATTTTCCAATCCCTAGTAGTAGCAGAGGATGTGTTTCATCTTTTATTGGAATGTGTCTAGTTCAATCGAGCTCGAGATTCGCTGATGAGGAAACTGAGGTGGAACAAATTTGATGTAGGTGCTTTTAACAAAGTTTTAGCTAGCCATAGTTCAGACAAAGCTAAAAAGTTGTTTACCTTTGTGACATCATCAGAGAAACAATGATGTGGAAATGCATTCATTATTTTCTCATTGATTTAATAAAGTTTAGGGTACATGAGTATACAACTGCCTAAACAACATTAAAATAAAAAAAAAATATAAAAAATTAAATAATGAATAAAAATGAAATTTACTGCCATAAATTGTATGTATGTACATTATTATTATATTAGATGGTAACATAAATTGGTTTAAAAGTTCAGTACAATTTTACTCATGCGAGTGTGGCAATCTATTTTATATAGTAGGATAAACTAAAGCTTGAATTGTAAACTTTGAAAATAAGACATGTCAGAAACTCTAAAGTGAAATGTGACTCTTGTATTTTTTTTCTCTGTATTTTACTGTATGTTTTGGTGTAAAAAAAAGTATATTTTATTGATATCACTTATTGTAAATATATTTTTAATTTACTCAATAAAAATAGGTGATTAAAAAAATTTTATGTTCATTGTTTATGAAAAAAAAAAATTATGTAAAATTATTAAATCAGTTTTGCTGTGTTGCACCATAAAGTGTTATTATGTGGAAATGATTATGAAATGCTTCCCAGTGACTTAAGAAAAAGTAGATAACACTTTTAATTGCAACTTGTGTAATATGTCTGCAACAGTGTCAAAAGTTATAAGTTTAGGATACATTTTAACACCAGTTTTGTGTTAAACAAACATGATACCATGGCTCCCTATTGACTCAGGGGGATGAATTGAGTTTATATCTATCTATTTATAACGTCACAACTCTTTCACAGTGGGTTAGGCAGACCAGGGTGCGCCATCTACCACACAGAACATTATAAGAGGGGTTAGAACTGCAAAGTAGGCATGGAACGCGTGCCACACGGTTATGCAATTGATTTGCATAATACCGTAAGGCGCTCGGCGTGGTGCGAGCGAGAAGCAAGTAGCAGCGTGAGCGGGAAGACAAGTGGCGACAGCCGTCTCCGAAGCAAAAGCGCCACATTGCATTTCTAACCCCTCTTATAATGTTCTGTGATCTACCATGATCCTTACATACATCTCTCATCCATACACATCCCTTCATACATGCCCGTCAGTTTCGAGTACTCCGCACCTACCCTTTTTGTAGAATGCAACAGATTTAATCAGCATACGTCCTACGAGGGCGCCCTCTGCCGAAACTTCCGCGCACATTAGCAACATATATCTATTTCGTACAACTGCTGTCACTCACCCTTTCCACATGACCAAACCAACGAGACATACCTTTCTCTATTCTTGTTACAACTTCTTTCAGTTTAGATCAATCTCTAATCACACAATTTCAGGGTTCGAAATTATCAAGATAATTATTTTCTTTGATAATTATCCAAGCTTATTCTTAGTTTTGAATAAAATTTCTAACTAAAAGTTCTAAAATTGCTGTTTTTGTTTTGATGCACTCGTATTCAGACCAACCAGCTCAGTCTTCGGCATTTTAGTTTTGTATCACAATGAATAACAAATAATTGAGAAAAATAACAGAAAACAGTGAGAAAAATCATTTCGTGATTGTGAGCTTCTTTATTCGCGAATCGTGATCGGATCATGATCAGGGCTGCAATCGCGGTAAATATTTGGTCATTGAACCTTTACGGGACTACGTACGAACCATAACTTTTGACACATTTGGTATTGCGCTAATCACGGTACAGCCGTTAGAGCTGTTATGACGGATCGCTCAGACGTTATTGGCTGTCAGTTACATAGAATTTAGCGCGATGCGGAATTCAGCAAAGGTGAATAGTAATTGGATTGCAATGTGATTAGAACTGAAATTAGATAAGAATCAAACTTCGATGTTTTAACTTAGCGCAATCTGGCACCTGATAAACATGTCGTGATATTGCTAGCGCAAGCTTTTTGTTGATTCAATAATTTCATAATTATCAACGTATAATTATCAATGATAATTATCACTTCGAACCCTGCACAATTTCTCACTCGTATCTCTCAGTGTAACACCATACATTCTTCACACAGAACATATTTCAACAGCATTAATTTATCACAGTTATTGAGTTGATCACAATATCTAGAAATAAACATTTTAACGGGTTCTTACCGCGTTTTGGTATATTTGAGTTCCCGATATTTCGGCAGTGTTACAACTGCCATGACCGCGATGATAATAACCGCGTAACTCTCAAAAACTGATCACAATATATTAATGTTAACAGAGAGGAGAAGGCGGCCGCCGCAGCCAAGTCAGGAGGCGGCGGGGAGTCCAGCTCCGACACCAGCCTCAGCTCTGCGCTGACAACTACCACCAGCACCGCCGGCATTAATGCTTATACTGGTTTGTTTTAGGATTACTAGTTACACTATTCTTAATATTCGGTTAATGTACAGGTCTGTTAACTAAAGCTGGCGCGTTCAACACATTTACACATTGCGCTTGTGTAGTGTCTGTGAATAAGCGCGCGGCATGGCGTCGTACTGCATACGCATCATGAAAAGTCTGCCCGTCTCTCTCGCGCGCGGTCTATCTTATGAGCGTGATGGGCACAGTTATTGTTTTTCTTTTGCTACTGTTTATAAATACAGCTTGATGTTAAATGTTAGCGTCAGTCAGTCAATCATAATAAAAACAAGTAACACATATATTTGTATTTATTTATCTACAACGCACCCATTTTACTAAACTCTAGTCTACACTTATGAATCAATTATTTGAAAATCATTTATTTTTAAATATCCTTTATTGTGAAATTGCGTAAGTGTGAGTACTGTGAACGCGCCAGCTTTAGTTAACTGACCTGTAGTGTAAATTGTTCCTCTGCTAATCAAAAAAGGGATGCTAACTTTGACTACTTATATCATCATCAATCATCATCATCATATTAGCCATTGAACGTCCACTGCTGGACATAAGCCTCCCCCAAAATGGGGGGGGATTTGCCATAATCGCCACGCTTGGCAGGCGGGTTGGCGATCGCAGTTGGATCGAATCAATGTGTGTACTCAGAGGATGCTGCTGCCCATCCTCCGGTAGATCCCTTAGTCGCCTTTTACGACACCCACGTGAGGAAATGGGATGGTGCTATTCATAGCCACACGGCAGACCACCGTTGGATGAGGGCAGCGCAGGACCGGTCGTTATGGCGATCCTTGGGGGAGGCCTATGTCCAGCAGTGGACGTCCATCGGCTGAGATGATGATGATGATGATGATTTATGCCATAGCGTACACTGCAGTATGCATAAGCATATGCTCACGACTATAGGGTGAAATTGATATCATTAGCATCCTTTTAAACTAAGAGTCAAACTGAACAACTTTTACTATGAGAGCGAACCGATCGGAGCAAATAAAAATGCAGCTGTTCCATACTAAACTGCAATGTCGATGCGCGAGTTCGCGACTCAAATGTATGCAACAGTTGATTTTTTTAGTAAAAGTTGTTCAGTTCGAAGGGTAGGCTCTTAGTTTAAAAGGATGCTAACTTTGACTACTTATATAGGGACTAGTTACGCGTGTAATTCTACTAACAAACATTTCTGCCACTTTTTGCGGGGGGCGAGGTGACATGAAATCCGCAACTTTGGATTTTATTCCGCATAACTTTAGATTCTAATTTTGAACGTTAAAAATCATGAAAAGTAGTCTCGTGTGAACCCCAAACGTCATAAGTTCGTAGTTATTGTTCGCAATTATAGGCTGTCTCGTTTAGGTTGTAGATATAAAATTGAGTGTAAATGCACATGATCAATTGTTCTTATACCGTGGCAGAGGGGAAATGTTACCGCAAGGCTAGTCCTTATAAGGATGCAAAAGAGGGACACATGGAGAAATTGCTCCCGCCATATTCCCGCTTTGTCGCAACTTCTCTTTTAACTTCTACAGACTTAAATTTAACTACGAATTTCGCCCACAGGTTTGCCCCACTCCCAAAAATACCACGAGCTCCTTCGCCGTCGACTCGGCCTCCCGGTTTGGGAATACAAAAACGACTTCATGCGCCTACTTAACACCCACCAATGCGTCGTCCTAGTAGGAGAGACTGGCTCCGGTAAAACCACACAAATCCCCCAATGGTCCGTCGAATTCGCTGCCGTTACAGCCGGGAAATCCAAAGGCGTGGCTTGTACGCAACCTAGAAGAGTAGCAGCGATGTCCGTGGCTCAGCGAGTTGCTGAGGAAATGGACGTAGCTTTAGGACAACAAGTCGGCTACAGCATCCGTTTCGAAGACTGCTCCGGCCCTCAAACGGTTCTCAAATACATGACAGATGGTATGTTGCTCCGAGAAGCAATGTCAGACCCTATGCTTGAGCAATACAGAGTTATATTGCTTGACGAAGCTCACGAAAGGACATTGGCAACGGATATCCTCATGGGCGTACTAAAAGAGGTTATAAAACAGCGCAATGATTTGAAACTAGTTATCATGTCTGCTACATTGGACGCTGGTAAATTCCAACAGTATTTCGACAACGCTCCGCTAATGAATGTACCAGGCCGTACTCATCCCGTTGAAATCTTCTACACACCGCAACCAGAACGTGATTACTTAGAAGCTGCTATCAGAACCGTAGTACAAATCCACATATGCGAGGAAATCAGCGGTGATATATTACTGTTTTTGACGGGACAGGAAGAGATAGAAGACGCTTGTAAAAGGATTAAAAGGGAGATAGATAATCTTGGGCCGGATGCGGGGGAGCTGAAGTGTATCCCGCTGTATTCTACACTGCCTCCGAACTTGCAGCAAAGGATCTTCGAGCCGGCTCCTCCAAATAGACCGAACGGGGGGATCGGGAGGAAAGTTGTGGTTTCTACAAATATTGCTGAGACTTCGTTGACTATTGACGGAGTGGTGTTCGTGATTGACCCTGGATTCGCTAAGCAGAAGGTAATTCTTTTTTATAACTAGCTCTTCAGGTGGTTGCAGAGGGGTCAATTTTATACAAAACTTTGACGCACAATACGCGTAGACGGTATTAATATAAGTAACCTTGTATATATGGAAAAATGGTTTAGTAAATCTAGATGCCGCGTCACAAATAACATTTGCATTTTATAATATAATTACGAAGATATAAAGCTTTTAAAATTTTGTATGAAAAATTTCAAAGCTTTATAATATTTTCGTAATTATTTTATAAATTGCAAATGTTATTTGTGACGCGGCAACTAGATTTTCTAAACTATTTTTCCATATATAAGGTCTAACAAAATTAGGTGAAACTATTTTAAGGGGATGATCAGACCATCAAACTGAACAATTTTCTCTATGTGACCAATATCGAAATCGCGAAAAAAAAATCAGCTGTCCGATACATTTAGGTTGTGTACGTTTGTATAGAACAGCAGATTTTTTTTTCGCGATTTCGATATTGGTCCCATAGAGAAAGTTGTTCAATTTGATGATCTGATCATCCCCTTAAAATAGTTTCAGCTAGTTTTGTTAGACCTTATATAAAATATTACTTTTATTAATTCCGTCTACGCGTATTGTGCGTCAAACTTTTGTATGCACTAGAACCACCTTAAACAGGGTGAAATTGATTTCAGGCATTGCAGTTTAGTATGGAACAGCAGATTTTTTTGTTGCTCTGATTGGTTTGCACCCATAGCGAAAGTTGTTCAGTTTGATGGGTAGACTCTTAGTTTGAAAGGATGCTAATGATATCAATTTCACCATGAAGATTTCAACTGCGTATTTACAATTTTGAATCAAATCAAATATCCTTTATTTCTGGACATTTTTGAATATTTTCAATTTTGAATAGCTCTTGTAACTATCCCACAGCAGAGCAAA
Source organism: Agonopterix arenella (assembly GCA_927399405.1). Classification (NCBI taxonomy): domain Eukaryota; kingdom Metazoa; phylum Arthropoda; class Insecta; order Lepidoptera; family Depressariidae; genus Agonopterix; species Agonopterix arenella. The sequence goes on from OV656715.1 coordinate 627,105, forward strand.
GGCATCCTTATCCTTATTAATTAAAAAGGAAAATATAGTTTGATTCCAAAATAAAATTCCTAAACTAATTAGAATACCTAATTGAAAAGTTAGCAAAAATATATATTTTTATAGTTTTTTTCTTAAATCTATATGGGCGTTTTTCAAAGTGTTTTTAGGTGAAATTATTTATAGGCCCATCCTAGAATTTTGGGTTGGTAACCCAACATCCTCGGGTCTGGTGCTGGTGGGCTCCAGATATTGTGGGAAGGGTACCAGACTGTTGTGGGGAGGGTACCAGAATATTGTGGGGAGGGTACCAGACTGTTGTGGGGAGGGTACCAGAATATTGTGGGGAGGGTACCAGACTGTTGTGGGGAGGGTACCAGAATATTGTGAGGAGGGTACCAGACCATTGTGGGGAGGGTACCAGACTATTGTGGGGAGGGTATAAGACTATTGTGGGGAGGGTACCAGACTATTGTGGGGAGGGTACCAGAATATTGTGGGGAGGATATCAGACTATTGTGTATTCAAGTACCAGACGATTCTGGGGTGGGCACATCCCGCCCGACTGTTCCATAGAAATTTTATTTTATTTATTAAGGACAACCAACAAGTAAAACACCAATACATTTCTATGTTACAATGTTACACAGTAGGCGTATAGACTAAGTGCTAACTTAATTATAGGCTGCCACGTCATTCAAAATGTGGAAATGGACAATAATGCTTATTAAGTAGATGTATTATTTTAATTTGTGCGTTTAATTAGTTTTACCTTTGACTTATTTAATTTAGTTATTGCCAAAAGTTTTAGTCGTAGGTAGAAAAAATATCCTTTTTAAATCTACATTTTTATGTATGTAATACATTCAAGCTTACAACCTGTTGTAGATTAGGAATTTAGGACTTAGGAGGCCTTCGGTGGATCCTATTGCAGGGCAAAACTCTTCCAATCTTACAGAACTTTTTATTTTATTTTATTCATTTTAGGAAAACTTACGAACTAATTACAGGATAGTAGGGTATCAACATTTTTATAAAACAACATTGCCAGCTAAAAGTTTCCACTTACCTAACAATGTGTTCTACCCCACAGGTATACAACCCACGTATCAGAGTGGAGTCCCTCCTAGTATCGCCCATCAGTAAAGCCTCTGCTCAGCAGCGGGCCGGCCGCGCGGGGAGGACGCGGCCTGGCAAGTGCTTCCGGCTTTACACCGAGAAGGCTTACAAGAATGAGATGCAGGACAACACGTACCCGGAGATATTGAGGTTTGTGTGTCGACTGGTGTGGGTTTGTCCTTTTTTGCATTTAAAATTTAAACATATCTCTGATCTATTATATAAGGTCTAACAAAATAAGGTGAAACTATTTTAAGGGGATGATCAGACCATCGAACTGAACAACTTTCTCTATGGGACCAATATCGAAATCACGAAAAAAAATCAGCTGTTCTATACAAACCTACTCGACCTAAATGTATGGGACAGCAGATTTTTTTTTCGCGATTTCACTATTGGTCCCATAGAGAAAGTTGTTTAGTTTGATGGTCTGATCATCCCCTTAAAATAGTTTCACCTAATTTTGTTAGACCTTATATGACTAGCTGACCCGGCCAACTTCGTACCGCCTCAGTTTTTCCCGACACACACTTAGCCGTTTTTTGTTTATAAACCTTCCCTGGCATGTGCGTTCTCGAGTGATGTCGTGACCAAGGGAAATAGGGATTCATTTTTAAATATACAGGGTGGAACGTAACAAGGGTCTTTCCTTGGGTGTAATAAGAGTGTATTTTGGACGTCCCATACTAAAGTGTGGATCGGTCAATCTTTTCTATGGGAAGTCCAAATTTTTTTCAAATTCTTTCGATCTATGTCCATAGGGAAAGTTGTTTAGTTTCAGTGTCTGAAGCATATAGCCGTCATACGGCGAAAAGCAATTATCTCGAAATTTTGCTTAAAACGACATAGCAGTACAAAACTTCATAATCTTTGCGCTCTTTCCTTAGCGAAAACTTAAAACGCTGTGTTTGTTTCAAACACTTCCAATTTTTTTTCTTGAGTACAAAACAAAAGAGTGACTTAATCGTAACAGTTTTTTTGTGATTTAATGAAGGTAGCATTAAATAATTGCGAGCTCGACATCAAGCATTTGGAATCTGTATTTTACATAAATAAACAAAACACATAATACAGACTCGTCGTGGAAGGCACAGGAGAAGATGGTGCGATGACTTGAATACCTTTCTGGAGGGTTGGCCAGAGATTGTATTGCATAGGGAGGATTAGAGGAGAAGAGTTACTTAACATTTTTATTTGGGCAAACACCTCCCGTTTGCCCAGTAGTGGAACACAAAACAGGCTAAATAAAAAAATATACAGACTGAAGCTAAATAAAAATGTTAAGTAACAGAGCTCTGTTGGTTCCTGTGTGAAACGATAAGTGAGCATTATGCTCACAACTATATTCCTCGAGGGGGTAGTCAGAGATATTCTGAAACTTCAGAACATCCGCGTTTCACTAGTAGCACCGAATTCAGTGTCTGAAACCACCTTAAAAGGAAAGACCCTCGTTACGTTCCACCCAGTACAGAATATTTTTATTATTATTTTATTTTATGGTAATCAGCAAGCTACAGCAATACCGAATTTCATCAAAATCGGTTCAGCAGTTTAGGAGTGAAAGTGTAACAATTTTTTCTGTGAAAAAGAGGTCTATGTCAAGCTGATGTTTGAATTTGATTATTGTGATGATAAATTATTGAACCTTGTTAAATACGAGAGGTATTATATCCAGCCTATGATAATCATAGGAATAGAAATATTAAATAGAAATAGGGCCTTTTTTGCTCTTCTCATTTGTGTTTCAAATTAATGTTCGGTCCAAACAAAAAACATTATATTGCATTTGAAATTTTTTGTATTGGACGGGTCATGAACCCGCAACCTGCCAAACCAGGGTTGTGCTTTCATCCAATTGAGCTACCGGTACTATATTGATAGGTACTGAATTCTTCAATCTCTTAGGTCTTTAAACGAAGTAATATTGTAATATGAATGAAATTGTATTCAACTAGCGTTAACCCGCGACTTTGTCCGCACGAATTATATACCAGATTTTAAGTCAGATCAAACAAAAAAGGTTTCATCAAAATCGGTTCAGTAGTTTTTGCGTGATGCTCGTTCAAACAAACACACAAAGAAACAGACAAAAAATCCAAAAATTGCTGATATGGAATCAGGGACACCTAAAAACAATATTGTAACTTTTTTTTTTGTAATATCTCCAATGTACAGACACACTTCTGTTACAGTTTTATAATAGTTTAGATATAGATTATTGACACGGTCTGTCATAAATATCTGTTTAAAGGAATCGAACCCAGGACCTAGTCACAAAATGAATTTAAAGCAACATGTCTAATGCCCCACGCATTGCCCGTTGCAGATCAAACTTAGGATCTGTAGTTTTGCAGTTGAAAAAGCTGGGCATCGACGATTTGGTGCATTTTGACTTCATGGACCCCCCAGCGCCGGAGACCTTGATGAGGGCGCTGGAATTGTTGAACTACCTCGCTGCTTTGGGTGAGTTACAACAAATACTTACCTATTCTACTACCTACTAACCTACTAACTTAACTTACTTAACCTACTAACTTAATCTAGAAATAAACATTTTAACGGGTTCTTACCGCGTAACTCTCAAAAACTATATTACCAGTAACTTAATTATTTTTCAAGATTATTTATACAAAATACATCATTCGCGTAATCCGCCTTTAATACATGTTTGGGTCTAAAGGCCAGGCCACACAGAGGTGGTTTTACGGGAAAGCGGGTTTGTACTCGAAAATTACCACCATACACAACAAAACACACAGAAAACCGAGCGGGTCCGGAGATATTCGCTTCCCGCAGGTCCGCCTCCAGCCCGCTTTCCCGCAAAACCGCCTCTGTGTGGCCTGGCCTTAAATGTGAAAGAACCTATCGAACCCAGGTCGGTCGCAGTAAGGACAACATGGTCAGGTGGGGATTCTCGGATGCGCAAAATGTGACTTGCTTGTGTGGAGCTCCACAAACGATGGCCCTCGATGAGCTCACATCGTGCCCTGTGTGCCCTAACACTAATACCTATACGCAGGGGGAGCTCATGACCGCGACGCCTTGCGGTAGCATTTCCCCTCTGCCACGGTATAAGATCAATTAATCATGTGCATTTACATTCAATTTTATACCTTATCACTAAACGAGACAGCCTATAATTGCCAAACAATAATTTCGAACTTAGAACGTTTGGAGTTCACACGAGACTTCTTTTCATGATGTTTAACGTTCTAAATTAAAATCTACAGTTATGGGGAATAAAATCCAAAGATGCGGATTTCATTTTACCACGCCCCCCGCAAAAAGTGTCAGAATTGTTTGTTAGTAGAATTACACGCGTAACTAGTCCCTATATAAGTAATCAAAGCCGCGACGCGACGGTGAAGTATCGGTTGCCCAGTAATGGCAAGCTAATATTTAGCCACTTTGTTCAGAATTTGAAGTCTAAATGATAAGCAAGCAATAAAAACTATTCTATCAATTGATAATGATAATGATAAATGTTTATTTTTAACTTTTGCTTAAAACTATTACATTAAACGGTAGACCAAAAACGAGGCAAGCCTGATACGCGAGGTCTACGATAAAGAAATAAATTGGTACTTGCTTACAAGGTAGATATGTAAGGATCTTAAAGTAACGACCATAAACCCTTTCGGGGTGATCAGAAAAGATACGGTAAAAGTTATATGAGTGTATGTATTTATATCCTAAATGAGTGTATAAAGGAGTGCGTGTACGTGTGTGTGTGTGTGTGTGTGTGTGTGTGTGTGTGTGTGTGTGTGTGTGTGTGTGTGTGTGTGTGTGTGTTGAATTTGTGTATATAGTGTTAGATGGTTTCTTTGGGATGGAAGGAAAACATAGAAATGCATGGGTATACTATGGATAGGTATAAACGGATCGAGAACTCATTACGATGGTGGGATCAGGAATGCTTCGGTTGAGTCATAGTCCAGATCTAATAGCCACTCTGTTACTATTCTCTTACAGGCAGATTTAGGCAATGGGTATAATGAAAGGATTTTATTAGCCTTATTGTACATGTAGTTTCCTCAAAAACAGAAGTACTTATGGGCTTAAGTCTTCAGTTCCATCGTAAGACAAAGTCTGCAACCAGTTCTTAATCTCGAATTTTGCACGGCGCACTGATAGTGTTTTTATGTCGAGAAGTTTACAAACTCTGTTATATATCCGGGGATGCAGAAATCGCGGAAAGCGACTCGCAAAAGTATTATACTTATACTATACGAGCGTTAACCCGCGACTTCGTCCGCACAAATTATATACCAGATTTTAAGTCAGATCATAAGCCATCAAACAAAAAAAGTTTCATCAAAATCGGTTCAGTAGTTTTTGCGTGATACTCGTTCAAACAAACAAACAAACAAACAAACACCCAAACAAACACAAACAAACAGACAGACAAAAAATCCAAAAATTGGTGATATGGAATCAGGGACACCTAAAAACCATATCGTAACTTATTTTTTGTTAATATCTTCAATGTACAGACACACTTCTGTTACAGCTTTATAATAGTATAGATTATAAATTATACTTTATTTGACACCAAAGAACAGATACTATTGTTATATTCTGTTAGAACTTGTCTGTGTAACTAATCATTTATTGTATGTATGTTTTATTGCATCAAAAATGTATGAAAAGGAAGAATTTGACGTTTGATTGAGTTGCATGTCGCCCTAATGATAGCCAACCTCCGTCAGTCAGTCAGTTATGTATGCGAGTTACAGCAACATGGGTAGCATGCCACCGTTATACAGCGCTATCACATTTTCGCTCTCTTTCTATTTGCGCGCGAACGAACGAGATAAAAGACATGATACAGCCGTATCACGTGTAGCATGCTACGACTTCTGATTGTCTCGAGAGAATTTAATTCATTTGACAATGCATACATAACATAAATATTCTTTATTTGCACACCAAAAATAAACAGTAACAAAATAATATCATAATTATTAATCAGCATACCTATCGGTAACTAATTATGTTTCACAGACGACGACGGGAACCTGACGGACCTCGGCGCCGTGATGGCGGAATTCCCGCTGGACCCTCAACTCGCCAAGATGCTGATAGCCAGCTGCAATCACAACTGTTCGAACGAGATCCTCTCCATCACAGCAATGCTCTCAGGTAAGACTCGTCGATATCATTAGCCCTCAAAATTTAAAACAAGTCAGAAAACGCAAACGAGTTTTAAATACAAGCTACAGAAAAATACAAGGTGCAGTTTAAATGGCTAGCCGATATTTTGTCTATCACTATACCTGTTCTGCGGTCGGATGATGGCATCCCAGAGAAATCGAGGGGAATCTTTGAAAATCGTAGTGCCGGCTAGTGCGTTTGTTACTTTAAAGCACTACTATTAAATTGAACTAATGAATTAACCACTGAAAATTGGGAAATAAACAAAATTTTAACAAAAAATTAAACCCGCTTTCAAAAAAACTAAAAAGTTAATAGAACATTATGGTACAAGTGTGTAATGTTGGTGATTACCGCTGAGGCGCCATCTTAAGAGAGCCGAGGACGGTAATCATCAATACACACGTGTATCATACGACATTTTTCAACACACTTGCGAAGAAAATAATAATAAAAAATCATTTTATTTAGTAAATAAAAAGTTTATTTAGAGAATTTATTTGTACTATTGAATATGATCTTTTTTGTATCGAAACTTTTTTAAGAACAAAGCAACTCAAGAACTCAACCAAGAAGATTAGATACCTACTACTCTAACCTATAACTCACTTGTGAATAATAGTAATGAAAAAGTCACAGTTTGATTATAGGTGTCATTATGTGCCTAATTGCGGTGAAATAAGGGCCATTTTATGAGCAAGTGTGTCAGCCGATGACTTTTTCGTTCGCATCATAAGAACATTAATTTGTTTTATAGATGTCGGTGTCAAGCCAAGCCAAAAAACTAATGCCCTGTCGCGAATCGTACCGACTTGACAGCGACTTCGATAAAACAAATTAATGTTCTTATGATGCGAACGAAAAAGTCATTGGCTGCAATATTATTTTTATACTTTTTAGTTTTTTTGAAGGCGGTTTTATATTTAACACCTAATATACTGCGTTCCATTTGCCAACGTTGTTATTGATTGAACATAATGTTTCTTGCAGTGCCACAATGCTTCGTGAGACCGAACGAGGCGCGTAAAGCGGCCGACGAGGCCAAGATGAGGTTCGCGCACATCGACGGCGACCACCTCACACTCCTCAACGTCTACCACGCGTTCAAACAGAGTCAGTAGCTTAGCTTATCTTCTACACTATTATAAAACTTTAACAGAAGCACACCCCGGACACGGCATACAAAAAATTTAAATTGACAAGATGACGTCAGCACATGCGAAACCAAAGAAATTGAACCTTAAGTCTTCTTCGTAGGTAACTGCGGTAACCAGGTAGGGCGATAGAGGGGGTGAGGTAAAAAGTTGGTGGGAGGTAGGGAGTGTCCATACTGTATGTAGTAATATACTCTTTCTTATACTGTGGCATAAGTGAAAAATAATTCGGTCACTTATTATTTTTGATGTTGTTTCATGTTATTTCGTAATTTTTAAAGTTACTTAAAAACTGCTAAACCGATTTTCATGAAACAAAGCTGTCGCAAAAATTAGCTTACTATTTAAAAAAAAAACGCATCGAAATCGGTCCACCCGTTTAGGAGCTACGATGCCATAAACTAAGGGGGCGGCGAACCTTTTTGAATAGACGTGCCATTTTTTCTAAAAAAAAAAGTAATGAGACCATAGAAGTGCCGTCTAATAATTTTGACTTAGTGATTATTGGGAAGATAATTTTAAAAAACCCGCGCACTGCGTCCGAACACTCCGTAGCTTAGCGCACTCGCGTTTGTTCGTAAAACCTACTAAGTAGGTAGGTAAACAGTAGGTCCTACTTCATATATTGAACTAAAAATGCAAACTGTTTTGATCTGTGTCGTGCCATGGCACGCGTGCCATTGGTTCGCCACCCCTGCCATAGACAGACAGACATAGGAGTCAAACTTATACCACCCATCTTTTTGCGTCTGGTGTTAAAAAAGGTTACGATATCGTTATTAGGTATCCCTGACTCCAAATCGACCTTTTATAGAATTTTTGTCTTTCTGTTTATTTGTAACAGCATCACGCCAAAACTGCTGAACCGATTTTGATGAAACTTTTTTTGTTTTATACCTTATGATTTGACTTAAAATCTGGTACAGTAGTACCATGTTTATAAGTCTCACCGATGTACCTGCGCAGTTGACAAATTTTAATAGCGCGCGAAATTATATTGACCAATCAGGATGTGCCACTTTCAATCAGTTTACGCTATTGGCTAATTGTTTTCGCGCCCTTTCCACTGCTATCCGACTTTGCACCCTTTGATTACTAAATGACTTCGGGTTTTGTCGGGGACTCGGGCCTGCTCTGCGCAAACGAAGATTAACGAGCGGAATTATTTTCCTGGTCGTACTGTATACATATAATTTGTGCGGATAAACTCGCGGGTAAACTCTAGGTTTATAAGAATACGAGCGTTAACCCGCGACTTCTTCCGCACAAATTATATACCAGATTTTAAGTCAGATCATAAGCTATCAAACAAAAAAAGTTTCATCAAAATCGGTTCAGTAGTTTTTGCGTGATACTCGTTCAAACAAACAAACAAACAAACAAACAGACAGACAAAAAATCCAAAAATTGGTGAAATGGAATCAGGGACACCTAAAAACCATATCGTAACTTTTTTTTGTTAATATCTTCAATGTACAGACAAACTTCCTGTTACAGTTTTATAATAGTATAGATTCAGACAGCAAGTGATAATGTTGTAATGATGTATTACAGATATGGAAGACCCGCACTGGTGCTACGACAACTTCATAAACTACAGATCACTCAAGTCCGGGGACAATGTGCGGCAGCAACTCAGTCGAATTATGGACAGGTATGAAATAGTAGATTACACACCGAGGGCAAGAAAGTAAGAAAGGTCTCAGATCTCATGTAATTGTTGGTCAACAAACATGTGATCTGAGGCTTTCTTATTTACTGCCCGAGGTTAATATACTAATTTTCTCCTCGACGGAGGCGGAAAGCGGCAATTTCGTTTAGCGCAGCGGGACGAAAGTTGACGCTTTCCGCCCGGAGGGGTGAAAAATACTTGTTTTTTGCCCTATGCTGGTTGGTAGACTTCACTGTTTTTCTGCCACCGCCTTACGGCCTCTGACGTGGTTTTTATGTTACGGTTACTACCACCAGAGTTAGTAGCCGGGACCAACGGCTTAACGTGCCATCCGAAGCACGGAATTATCTTTTTTTTCAGACAATTAGGTGATACAGCCTGCAATGTCCTAACCAACTGGGGAAAATAGCTCAAAGTGACATATCACTAGGTGTCCCCCATGGGAATAGAATCCACAACATCTGTGTCAATTGCCCAATGCTCTTAAGAGCCTACCGAGCCTAGTGTGCTGCCCTCAATCCTATTTTTTTTTATTTCTAAACAATTAAACATTTCCAAAAAACAAGAATGTCACATTGTAGTCCTGATTGGCTTTCGAAATATTATAAATAAATAAATAAATAACGCTCACAGGCACATACATTGTAATGATCCCAAGCAAGCACTATAGGCTGTTTATTATTGAAACCATACAACAACGGCACAAACATATAAACATCCATGACCAAACCGGGATTCGAACCCAGGACTCTGGTTTGGCAGTCCGGCGTGGTAACCATTACACCAACCGGGACGTCATGTTATGTTTTATGCTTGTAGCTATTATCGTTAAAACCGCCAAAAGTGGCCACTTTTAAATAACTACAAATATTATAAAAACAAAAGATAAAGATAATAACTACAAGCATTATAAAAACAAGTACGCAGTGACCCGATAAATTGAAAATCAGCAATGACTACAATGTGACATTCTTGTTTTTTGGAAATATTTTTTAATTGGGCAGCACAATAGGCTCGGTGCAGCCTTAACCATTAGACCACTGAGGCTACGTAGACCACGGAGGTAGTAGATCAGAATTTCTTCTTCAGCCTATGCAGGTTTCCTCACGATGTTTTCCTTCACCGTTTGAGAGCAGTCGATAATACGTACATATGTTAGAAAAACTCATTGGTACATGGCATGTTGTCCGTGCGTATTCGAACCAGGACCCTCATGATTGGGTGCCCGTAACTCTCGTCTTATAGACGAAAAAAAATTCGCTTGTGCTTATGGATATCAGTGTAACCGCTTATCAGACAGCGATAGTCAAAAAATCCTATACAATTTTATTTATATGAAGCCAATCCTGTCTGATCAATCCTTCATATTTGCAGGTTCAGTTTGAAAAGGACAAGTACAGAATTCACAAGTAAAGACTACTACATTAATATAAGGAAAGCGCTCGTCAATGGATTCTTCATGCAGGTATGCATTTTCTATACTTATCTTGTTGTGGGGGCTGGCAAGCCATCAACACTTCGACCCAGTGAGATCTTTTGTGTTAGCCCCAATACTTTTTGCTTTCTGCATGCATGCATATGCTGACGTCTATATTCCCCGAGGGGGTAGTCAGAGATATTCTGAAACCTCAAAACATCCACGTTTCACTAGTAGTACCGAAACTCTGTCCAGTGTGACGGGGAGTGAGCCCGTCGCCACTTGTAATGGATAGTAGGTACAATACATGCCTCGAAATTGAAGAATGCCGGTTTCCTCACGATATTTTCCTTCACTGAAAAGCCAGTGGTGTTACAAATCGTAAATAAATTCCGAAACTCATTGGTACGAGTCGGCCTGGACGGGTATCGAACCATCGCCTCCTCCACGGCAGGCAAGGTTACTAGCCACTGGACCACCACGGCTTTTTGCTTTCTTCACCCTTCAAATACATGGTCAATGAAGGAGGCAATACCATTGAGGAAGAATCCTACGAGGTTTTGGATATCTATCTCTGAGGAGGTAGATGCGTTTTCTATACTTAAAGACCAACTGGAATTTTTCTTTTTGCGGCCAAGCTTGAAAAAAATCTACACAAGGTATGAAAAAAAACCTAAAATGTCTTTGGCGGAACATCCTATAACGCCACCAATCCGAGATTCTTGGTCAAAGTCATAACTGTCTGGAAAGTCTAATACCTAATATCTGTTGTTGGATACATTTGTGTCGGGTAGGCATTGCAGTTTAGTATGGAACAGCAGATTTTTTATTTGCTCCGATCGGTTTGCTCCCATAGCAAAAGTTGTTCAGTTTGATGGGTAGACTCTTAGTTAAAAAGGATGCTAATGATATCAATTTCACCCTGTATATGGCGCATCCTTGTTGAAATAATGAAATTTGTGCCGCATTATTGTTGAAATAATGAAATTTGTGCCGCATTATTGTTGAAATAATGAAATTTGTGCCGCATTATTGTTGAAATAATGAAATTTGTGCCGCATTATTGTTGAAATAATGGCCGAAATTTTGCATTTGTGTGACAATGTCCAAGGTATATATTTATTTATAATGGTGCGACTGTAGTCTGAGTCGTGAGGAAACCTGCTGACGCTGAAGAAGAAATTCTGATTTGTATGTGAAGTCTACCGCACCGCATTGGGCACGCGTGGTGGACTAATGCCCATACACCCTCCTTGAGGGTAGGCCTGTGCCCTGCAGTGAGACGTTTATAGGCTGATGATGATGACTATAGTCTGCCATAGATTTGTGGGGACTTGCTACAGATGTCAGCACCCACAAGTTATAGCAAAGATGCCAACAGATGGCGTTACCGTCACTCTCGGAAATATGCTCCATACCTAGACAACGTTCACCGTGAATACGTAACTCGTAACCTACTACAAATAAGGTTCACATTCGAATGCAAGACATACATCGCGCAAGAGAAATAATCACAGAGATTCGATACATATACAAGGTCCAACTAAGAACTGTTGAACCACGGCCGGTCCCCAGGCTTCACACATAGCCTGGTGGAAGATCTTCCCTTTTCAATGGAGGAACATTCCCAGTAGCGCCTCCATAGATTCAGCTAGTTATCTACCTGAAGTGCTGTGTTTGAACCTCAAACCTGTGCTGAAACTTTCAAAATCTTCATTAAGTTTTACATAACCTTCTCAGTAATGTTGACATTTTCTGCTGCTGATTTGAATGTGTGACTTTCAAAAGTACCACATCTACTCTCGCTTCAAATCATGTGGTCGACCAGCCTTCGACAGACCTGGTCTAACACACTTAGCAAACTATGCTATCGCCGGACGACGCCCCGATTACGGCAGTACTGTGAGATATGGGACCAGTAGGCCGTAGAGAGCGAACAGCTGATCTTGAGAGAGCAGGGCAGGGGTTCTTCGAATTGAAAGAGGTTTCTTTACTAGGTTTTTCTTCCGGTATTCCTCTGGAGGACTTGTCGTGACTGATTGATTTTGCTCTGTTTTTGAGCGTGTTAAGCCTCTCAGAGCAATACCGTAAGGACGGCCTCGGTTTATTGCGTTATAAAGTTTTATATTACTTCGAGTTTTTCTTACAAATTATATACAGTTTAGTCTATAACTTACAAACTATATGACTTAGGTTCAAACTATTTATAGGGTTAGAAACCCCTTACAATGCCCCGTATTTTGATGTATGACAGTCCACTATAACTATGATATCCAGGCGACTAAGACAGAGTAAAGCGGTAAAATTACCGATTTTTACCGCACTATGTTCAAACTATTTTCGTCTATGCTATTCCTAGGCACTCTATCCATGGCCTAGGGTCCTGTCTTAGTGCACCTGGACCAACTGCACTTAGTGCGTCTATTTTTATGACTGTGTCAATCTATTTACCATGCAAAATACGGGGCCAAACTGTTAGGTATGAAAGTGAACTTTTAATGTGTGATATTTTACTTTTTATGACATGTATACTATGTAAACTATGTGAACTAGATAAAGTTCGTTAACTATTTGCTATATAAACTTTCAGGTAACATCTATCTATTGCTCATCGTGAGATATAAGGATTTGAAAACTTCTAAAATAAAACACTCTAAAAACACTATTAAAACAATTCAAAACTTATCCTAACCTATTCTAACTATTTAAAATGAGGAACTTTATTATAAAAAACCAAAACTATACCGATCATAAATGTAAACAACCAAATAAACAAGAATAACGAGAAAACTTAAAACGATGAATAATATAACTAACGTATTTGTGCATTCTATAAAGTAAATAAGCTGTAAATAAGCATTTAAAAACATAAAAATCTAATTAGAATTTGCACTGATCACGTTGGGTGTCTCAACTCGCGGGGAGGAATCCTAGCTTCCTGCGTCGGCGTACAAATCTGTAACCCGCTGTCGCGAACAAATCACATCTCCCTTACTAAACCTAACTCTATCCTCTCTCCGCAGGTAGCCCACTTGGAGCGAACAGGGCACTACCTGACAGTAAAAGACAACCAAGTGGTCCAACTGCACCCCTCGACTTGCCTCGACCACAAGCCTGACTGGGTGATATACAACGAGTTCGTGCTCACAACCAAGAACTACATAAGGACAGTCACTGATATCAAACGTAAGTACATGTACTGTAGTCGGAATAGGTAGACAGGACCCACACAGCGGTAGCCCTATAGGGAAATTGCAGTTTTATATTTTTAGGTTAGCATAAAGATTTTAAGGGTTACATAAATATACCAAAAACAAAAGGCTAGGCTAGACAAGAAAAAGAAGTTGCAAGACGCACCGAAAATGCCTGTAAGAGCTTTTGTTCCATGAAAGAACACATGAAAGGAGATCTCCCATTGCCACTCAAACGCAAGCTCATGAACATGTGCATTCTTCCCATTCTCACCTACGGTGCTCAAACGTGGTCTTTGACAAAGGATCAGAGGACAAGCCTCAAGGTCTGTCAAAGGGCTATGGAGCACAGCATCCTGGGCTTAAAACTGATTTTAACTGATCGACCGGGTCAAAAATGAAGTCATTCGCGCCAGAACCAAAGTGAAACCAAACCTTGAGTTTGGACTTTTGAGACTCAGTGAGAGACCAGGTCTGGGCACCGTAGGTTAGGATAGGATCAATAAGCTATCATACTAAAATAATAATTTTTCTCCTCCACAGCGGAATGGCTCCTCAAAATAGCGCCGCAATACTACGAGCTGAACAACTTCCCGCAGTGCGAGGCGCGGCGCCAGCTCGAGCTGCTGCAGGCGCGGCTCGACTCCAAGGTCTACCAGGAGGGCTTCTAGGCGCGCGTGGCGTTGATGATAGTTACACTACGCCTTAATGGAGATAAAACCTTTTTAGTTATGTTCCGTGACAGTAATAGTACATTATAACAGTGACTGATTACAGTCGACGCTGGATTGTAGCTCGAGCCGTAGGCGAGGGCTGTATACGAGCCGAGACTGTAATGATCAACGGTGTTTTTCAACGCATTTGCAAGGAAAAACTGAAGAAAATTTCACAGTTTTCAATAAATATTTGTGGTGACCAGGTTTTCTTTCTTCTCGCTCCGTGCGTCTGTGATCGAATGGATTATGCGCGCGCATGTATTACCGGTGCGGTATTTATGATGTGACGAACAAGTTGGCGCCTTTTTGTATTAAAAAAGTCAATAAAACATACGCCATCGTCATTTTTAATTGAAATATAACATTTTGAATTTTTTTATATACACCATATTTAATTTTCAATAACACGCCTTGAAGAATTTCAAAAGAGAAGCATCTTGAATTTCAAAAATAAACCAACTTTGAATTTCAAAAAATTACGCCAACTTGAATTTCAAAAACAGACGCCATTATGGATTTTAAGAAATATTCACGATTACGAATTATTTATTATTTTATTGACGCTCTTTTCAAACCAGCGTGCTTCAATATAAATAAATAAATAACGCTCACAGGCACATACATTGTAATGATCCCAAGCAAGCACTATATTATGCCGTTTATTATGGAAACCATACAACAACGGCACAAACATATAAACATTCAAGACCGAACCGGGATTCGAACCCAGGACCCTGGTTTGGCAGTCCGGCGTGGTAAACATTACACCAACCGGGTCGTCAAATATCGAGAGGTTTAGTGTTCACTGTCTACAAATAAAAAGTGACGACGGGCTCACTACCGGTCACTGGACAAGAATTAATGACTGCTATAGAAATGTGAAAATTCTGAACTAGCGTTAACCCGCGACTTTGTCCACACAAATTATATACCAGATTTTAAATCATATCATTAGCTATCAAACAAAAAAAGTTTCATCAAAATCGGTTCTGTAGTTTTTGCGTGATGCTCGTTCAAACAAACAGACAGGCAAAAAATCCAAAAATTGGTGATATAGAATCAGGGACACCTAAAAACCATATCGTAACTTTTTTTTGTTAATATCTTCAATCAAACTTCATCAGACACACTTCTGTTACAGTTTTATAATAGTATAGATAGATAGATATATCACTAATCCATCGGGAAATACATATAGTCGTGAGCATATGTTTATGTATTATAAGTATTTTTTCGAAAATATGTTTTAAAATTTATCTTCAAATATAGAAGATGTACATTTTTGAGCGAGTCTAACTTGATTTATGGAGAAATTATTAGCTATTGGTTTTAATTTATTTTTCAGTTGTTGCCCAGGGTCACGTAGGGGGTCTGAACAAATGTCACGTGACATTTTCTACATGGTGTTAGGGTAAACCATAGATATATTATCTAGATGAAACCATAACGTGGCTGCACCATAAACTTAATATTACTACCGAAAGTAGACCAGCACAGTGTGCGAATGAGATTCCGAACTTACGCGTGCGAAAGAGATTAGATAGATAGATAAGATAATTTTTAACTTTTGCTTAAAACTATTACATTAAACGGTAGACCAAAAACGAGGCAAGCCTGATATGCGAGGTCTACGATTGGGAATCCTTAACAATAAACAAATAATTTAGTTACGAACTAGTACAATTGAAACAAGTCAAAATCTGCAACCAGTTCTTAATCTCGAATTTTGCACGGCGCACTGATAGTATAATAGCCGTAAACCCACGTAATAGTTTTTTTTCATATAAATGTTATTCTTAAAATTATTCCATGCAGTAATACATTAATTACATGCAGTAAACATCCTATTTTATAGATAAAAAATAATATATACGTGAAAAAGAAACCGTTTCGCATAGAGATTGATTTCCAAAATCTATCACTAAAATTCAGACACGTATCAATTTCTCACATATTGACATTTCGGTTTCGGTGATGCGATCATGAGGAGATTGTCTGGTATGGTCTAATACGATAGTATATTAAGTTTATGGGCTGCACATGAAACAGCAATAGTGTGACTTTTGCATACTATAAAAAGACGTTTTGTTTGGCAATATGTCATCAACATTCCATAGGTTTGACATCTTGCCAAACACAAAAACCGGCGACGGTGACCGAAACAAAAAATAATATTTCTGTCTTTTTTGTTTACACAAGTTTTCATAACTGGCTATCTCACTCTCTCATTTTCTTGGCGCCATCGAAAGCGTAAGCGAGAAGTTTTTAATCTAAGAAGTAAACCAAGGGGTGATTGTACCTATGATACTGTACAAATTTCCCTATAGAAACCTATACGACATTGAAAAAAAAAAAGATAAATTACACGTGATATTGGGGAGGGGGTCAACAATATGTCACCAGGGTGTTGTTCAAAATTCAACCAAATATGAGTCACGTAATTTACGTACGCCCCTTTTGAAGAAATAGTAGATTACACACCGAGGGCAGGAAAGTAAGAAAGGTCTCAGATCTCATGTAATTATTGGCTGAGGCGAAGCCGAGGTCAACAAACATGTGATCTGAGGCTTTCTTATTTACTGCCCGAGGTTAGTATACTATTTTTCTCCTCGACTGTGGTGGAAAGTAGCGACTTCGTTTAGCGCGAAAGTTGACACTTTGGCTCAATTTACACCGACGCGGAAAACAATGGAATGAAAGCGATCGGAATGTATTTATGTCAACTGTGTAATGAACAAACTAGACGCGAGCTAAAAAAATAGGTCGCCCGTCTTCCACGGAATTCGCGCGCATTCTCGGGAATTCCTACAGCTACCGTTTGCACCTTACACTGTCGACATTAAGGGCCTATGTCGAAAAATAATTGAACGGATTTCCGCGACGGCGGCGCGCGGCGTGTGATAGCTTATATTACTGCCTGATGCGAGAAAAAGAGATGGGGCGGCGCGCGCGACTGAAACGACGCAAGCGTATAACTCACTTTATTTAATTGTGATTGTACTATTTATGTAAGTTCAATTCTGCTCTTATCAAAATTTGTAAACAATTAATCTCTGTTTTTTTAAATCAAGTCTCGTGTTTCTATTATTCACCGTTTAGCAGTTCCAAGCGTTTATCGATAGACGGAGGCTACTTTGGCTTGTTTTTCTATCGAGAAAATGTGTCTTAATCGTGCTTTGGCTCTAATCAAAACTTCAATTATATGTTCAATTTACACTTATCCGCAATTCATACTCCTACTGTTAGTACTTCATGATATATGACGCTTTGAAGAATCCTATTTTTTTCACATAGCCTCTTAAGTTCATTATGACATGTACATTCCGATAGCTTCCATTCCATTCCGCGGCGGTTTAAATTGAGCCTTTCCGTCCGGAGGGGTGAAAAACCATATTTACGCGTAATTTCGGCAGGTGCGTTCCTACTCTAAAGCAAGCTTACCCTCCTGCGCATCTGAATATAAAAAAAAATTGTTATTCTATGGCGTTCTGTAACTTAAGATAGGTAAGCTAGATTCTATCATTGAAACGTAGCCCTTATGTTAATGCAGTTAGGGTCGGATGAGCGAGCGTTTAGATGTAATTTACTCTTAATAAAAATTAATTTAATGTTTAAGGTATGTGGTATATTTTATTTTTGATAAATTCCCTTTCCCTATATAGGTTTAACAAAACACCCTAGTAATACTTAAGGTGGTTGCAGAAGGGTCAATTTTATACAAAACTTTGACGCACAATACGCGTAGACGGTATTAATATAAGTAACTTTGTATACAGGGTGAAATTGACAGCGTAGCAAATACTGAAACGGTGAACTCAGATCATCAAACTGAACAACTTTCACTATGGAGCCTACCTCAGGAGACGCAAAAAAAAACAGGTGTCCCATACATTTGAGTCTGTTTTGTATGGGACAGCAGATTTTTGACCTGAGGTAGGCTTAAAAGGTTTATATCTTCGTAATCATATTATGAATTGCAAATGTTATTTGTGACGCGGCAACTAGATTTTCTAAACTATTTTTCCATATGCCACGTGTTAGTGAATTAACGCAAAACTAGAAAGTAGTTTGTTTAGAATCGAGAGCAGAATTGAATTATCATGGTTTCAACATAGGTAATTTTTTTCAAAATATTAAATAAATTATTTGTAAAATTTAAAATTTACTGAACCCGATGTCAACCCACCCCACGGGAAAACTCACCCTACTCACTACAAAACAAGCTTCTTAAAATGTATCCATGAGTACGTTAGCGCTTTCATTCATTGCTGAAATGATAACAAATCATTTTTGCTTCAAAACTTAAAATGCGAATAACTTTATATTTTAACTATCAAAATAATGAAATTATTGTTTCAATCTAATTATTTTGTTATAAATCAGTTGTCATGAGGTTTTGCGTTAATTCATTAACATGTTGTATAAAATATTACTTTTATTAAATCCGTCTAAGCATATTGTGCGTCAAACTTTTGTATGGACTGAATCCACCGTAAGGATTGAACCTCATCTGGCAGCACCGCATTGCCTTTTTCTGTCGCTCCATCCTTTTCACGCGGCGGAGCTGCGTCTATCTTAATCCGTCTATCTTAATTTTTTTTTGTACAATTCAAGGTAAAGGGTTAAAAATCCCATGCAACCGATGTCTACAATAAAATTCTTATCTTATTTATAGCAATTAAAACGTTAGTGTTCGACGTTTTGACGCTTCTTTGGAGTTTTTGGGAGACAATCGAAAGACGCAGGAAACGCAGAGAAGTCCACAGGAAAGAGGTGAACCGACCGCTTTGCCGCGCTACAAATGACGGAACACTTTTCCTGTTTACGACCCATACCATCATATTTCACTGAACTGTATATTGTTCACTTGCACGACACTTAGTTAAGCAAAACAAAACGTAGTACTTACTATCTCTATGCCAAACGTAGGCTGACAAATAACCGCCAAAAACTCTCCGTCTATCTTTTTGCTCAAGCAAATGACGTTCCTGAGTGACAGAAAAGGATAGAGCAACGGAAAAAGGCAAAGTGGTGCTGCCAGATAAGGTTCAACCCTAAGTGGGTGATTCAGACCATCAAACTGAACAACTTTCACTATGGAACCAACACCGGAAAAAATTCAAAAATCTGCCGTGCCATACATTTGAATCGAGCCGGTACTGCAGTTTTGTATGAAACAGATGATTATTTTTATTTTTTGTCGGTGTTGGCTCCACAGTGAAAGTTACACCCTGTACATACAACGTGTTAATTAATAAACGCAAAACTTCATACACCCCAACTCATTTATAAGGAAATAATTGCATTGAAACAATTAATTTCATTGCTTAATTAAAATTGAAAGTTATTTGCATTTTAAGTTTCCATGCAAAAAAATTATTTGTAATTATTTCAGCAATGAATGAAAGCGCTAGCGTGCTCGTGGATGTATACAGGGTGTAAGTGACAGCCTAGCAAATACTGAAACGGTGAACTCAGACCATCAAACTGAACAACTTTCACTATGGAGCCTACCTCGGGAGACGCCAAAAAAATCAGCTGTCCCATACAAAACTGCTGTACCTACCCGACTTAAATTTATGGGAGAGCTGATTTTTTTTTCGCGTCTCCTGAGGTAGGCTCCATAGCGTTTTTTGTTTGATAGCTAGTGATCTGACTTAAAATCTGGTATATAATTTGTGCGGACGAATTCGCTGGTTAACGCTAGTGTTGAAATAAAACTCAAAAAGTTCAACAATCTATTTTATTAAACCAACAACTACCACCATTGCGCTCTTCAGAATAAATCATACAAAATTATACATTCAACTCAATTGGAAAGTTCTAAGTTTTTATAATTTCATACTAAGTCATACCATACAACATAATTTAATTTCTATGCATTCAAAGGGGTTCTGAAAACGGACCAGATTTTTTACATTTCAGGGGGATGTCCCTTTCATTCGAATTCACTTTTACATGTATTAGTAAGGGACGGGAACATAGATATAATAATAAATAAGTAGTTTCATTCTTTACTTAAATAGTAACATTAAAATTAAATGCTGTATTTAATATAACTATTGCTATTTTTAAGAAAAAAGAATTAAAACTAATGAAAATTTACAACAGGCTTTTCAATTTTCATACAAAACTGTTTGGTATCGCGAAATATACATATTGATACGTAACAATGCAAAAAGAATAAAATTTTTAAACATTCATTCACACCGGCCCTGTATTTAAAATAATTACTTATGTACAATTTTTAAAACAGTTTGCAATGTAAATAAAATATGTCCACATAAGGTGACATAAGTTTTTATGTTAACTTATCATCTCTATTTGATCACATATGACTCTTGGACTTAAGGCCCACACACATCAACTAACGCATAAGAATCGTAAGATATCGTGAAGGCACGATGCAATTGCAGTTCCTTCCATGATAAGGACCTTGGTGGGGTGGTTTTTGGGCTATGAAAAGATGTAGTTCTACCACCAAGTTAAACCTTTGACTATTTATTATAAGGACTAGCCTTGCGGTAGCGTTTCCCCTCTGTATAGCATTGTAGTAGCATTTTCCAAAGTTATGGGGAATAAAATCCAAAGTTGCGGATATGGTGTTACCTCGCCCCCAGCAAAAAGTGGCAGAAATGTTTGTTCGTAGAATTACACGCGTAATAGGGACAAGCCCTATATAAGTAGTCAAAGAGTTAAACTCAATACGGCGAGTGTGGCGCTTCGTAAGTACACAATGACTTTACCAACCGACGATATCGTCTAAAGAATAGATATCTCGGCGAGGCCAAATAGAAAACAAGCTTCATACAAGCGGGGCGTCACGCCGCAGTAAATCCCGCATCGCCTCTAGACCCGATATACGCCATTATGATCCATAGAGCAATGGATTAAAAAAAATTCACGGCACTGACTACTTTAGTTGCGCGCGCTTGTATGAGGGTTGTGTTCTAGTTGATACCTTCTAATGTTATACAGACGCGCGAATCTTTGAGCCCATACGCCATACAACCCGCGTTCATGAATCACATGTGATTCACGCAAAGGAAATATTTGTGATAAATTGTTAACAGAACTCAAATTATGTATCCTAAAATATGTTTTAACTGTGTAAATGATAAATACATTTATTAAAGTTGTTAATTCATCTGTCACCTATAAATGCTCAAATGAGTCAACATTCAATCTTAAATCTTTAGTTCCTTTTGTTCCACTTGCCCCTCAAATCATTCCGATTTAGTGCTTATAATTAAAAAAAACACTTTTTATACCAATTTTAGACTGGCGTATGACGATATACCCAAACATCTGTAGCAACTTGCTAACAGATGGCGCTACCAGTATTCATCGCAGAAATATGACATAAGACAATTTGCGATGGCACATTGGATACCCGTAAGCTGCTACACTAAGGTTCACAATCGCGTGCAAGACATAAATCGCGCAAGAAGAATTATCACAGAGTCTCAGTATAATATACAAGGTTCCGACAAACATCAGTGGACCACGGCCGGTCCCTAGGCATCACACCTCGCCTGGCGGAAGTCCTTCCCTTTTCTATGGAGGAACCTTCCACCTCAGTTCCTCCATACATCCTTTAAAGGGGTGATTGTACAGTCACCATCAGATATATCATAGCAAACAAGGTGTTCAAATATTTCTATGCAGTTCTAATTTTCAATAATTTCTTTACACATAAGCAATCGAAAATATCTGAACGCCCAGAACATCAAATATATCAACGCAGTCACGGTGATCATATACATCTGAGCAGTGTAGGAAAAAAGACCTTAATCCTTTGTTATACATTTCAATTTTAAATAACATGTAGATGACACGATTGTATCAAGACCTCCGCTTCCAAGTACCTAGTAGACAAAGTTGTATTACGTTATGCAACACAACCTGCCCACCAAATAATTTCTACTCTACACGTGTTTCGCTCCACCAAGGAGCATCCTCAGGAGTTAGACCGACGAACGTTCGAAACAGAGTTGTTACTCCGCCGAGCGTCCGACACCGAGTGACCTGTGCGCGCCGTCTGTCGCCTATTTATACCCGTTTGAACGAACGGTTTCTCTGTTTCGAACGTTCGTCGGTCTAACTCCTGAGGATGCTCCTTGGTGGAGCGAAACACGTGTAGAGTAGAAATTATTTGGTGGGCAGGTTGTGTTGCATAACGTAATACAACTTTGTCTACTAGGTACTTAGAAGCGGAGGTCTTGATACAATCGTGTCATCTACATATTAGTCATGGATTTCCGCAAAGTAACGCCTGATTCAATTAATTTTAAATAACATTGTGATATTTGTGATGAAATTATTGAAAATTAGCTGTTCAGATATTAATAACAAAATAAATGTCTAGATATAATTGGTAACATTTACTGTAAGGAATTTATTGAATATTAGCATTGTTCAGAAATATTTGAACACCTTGTATGCTACGATATATAAGGTCTAACAAAATAAGCTGAAACTATTTTAAGGGGATGATCAGACCATCAAACTGAACAACTTTCTCTACGAGACCAATATCGAAATCGCGAAAAAAAAATCACCTGTCCCATAGATTTGAGGTGAGTTATGTTTGCAGTTTTGTATGGGACATGTGATTTTTTTTCGTGATTTCGATATTGGTCCCATAGAGAAAGTTGTTCAGTTTGATGGTCTGATCATCCCCTTAAAATAGTTTCAGCTAATTTTTTTAGACCTTATATATGATGGCGACTGTACCTATGATACTGAACAACTTTCTCTAAGAAAACTATAGGAAATTCGTAAAAATTTTTGTGGACTTCCCATACTAAATGCAATCAGCTGATCGAATTTTTGTATGAAGAGTCGAAATCTTTTGTTGCGAATTTCCTATAGGTTTCTTAGGGAAAGCTGATCAGGAGTGCGATTTTTGAATCTCATACGTTGAACTCAGCAGTTGAAAAAGTGTAGACAATAATGTATGTGGAGATACGCATCTTTCTACTGCTGATTTGAAATAAAAAAATCATACTCCAGAAGTGCGATTTTTGAAAGTCAAATCAGCAGTAGAAAGATGCGCATCTCCATACATTTCGACTGCTGAGCTCAACGTATGAGATTCGAAAATCGCACTACAGTTGCATGCTTTTCATCAGACCATAGACACAATAGAAAGATAGACAGTACAGTAACTTAGGCCGTAGGATTTGCCTACTCTCGCCAAGCATGAATTTAATCAATCAAGTAGGAGGTTAAAAATATAATAATCCTGGTTAGAACAAACTTGAATTTAAGTTAACGCATTGTAGTATTCCCGACGTAACGAACGTATGCAGTGTTTCCATATCTTGTTACGTCAATAATTACATAGAATACATACATAAACCTCACGCCTTTTTTCCCAGACGGGTAGGCAAAAACTTATTTTTTGCAGTCTTGACATACCTCTCCCGTTTCGATGATTAGAATGTTACAATTTTATTTTTAAATGATCTTTGAATAAAATTTTACTTCTTTGGCAGTTGTAACAATATTTCTGATCACCCCGAAAGCGATTGCGGTCGTGAGTTTATGTATATATTTTTATTTAGGTACATACTGAGTTTCGATTTAAGTATTAATACGGAAATCAAATATACAATTAGCCTTTGTCAAAAAAAAACCATGGACAATGGATAGAGACCATACAGCCTTGTCAGACAAAAGGGCAAAAGTTGATAAAAATGTACGACTATAAACCTCTTGAAAAGGAAAAGTGTAGACAATAATGTACAACTATGACCCTATCCTTGAAAAGAGCTAGTATTGATAAAAATGTACAACTATGACCCTCAAAAGGGCAAGTGTTGACAAAACTGTATGACTATGACCCTATTCATGAAAAAGGAAAGTGTTAATAATAATGTACGAATATGACCCTATTCATGAAAGGGGCAAGTGTAGACAATAATGTACCACTATGACCCTCTTTATTCTTGAAAGGGGCAAGTGTTGACAATAATGTACCACTATGACCCTCTTTATTCTTGAAAAGGGCAAGTGTTGACAATAATGTACCACTATGACTCTCTTTTTGAAAAGGGCAAGTGTTGACAATAATGTACGACTATGACCCTATTCTTGAAAAGGGAAAGTGTTAATAATAATGTACGAATATGACCCTATTCATGAAAGGGGCAAGTGTTGACAAAAATGTATGACTATGACCCTATTCTTGAAAAGGGAAAGTGTCAATAAAAATGTACGAATATGACCCTATTCATGAAAGGGGAAAGTGTTGACAATAATGTACGACTATGACCCTATTCTTGAAAAGGGAAAGTGTCAATAAAAATGTACGAATATGACCCTATTCATGGAAGGGGAAAGTGTTGACAATAATGTACGACTATGACCCTATTCTTGAAAAGGGAAAGTGTTAATAATAATGTACGAATATGACCCTATTCATGAAAGGGGAAAGTGTTGACAATAATGTACGACTATGACCCTATTCTTGAAAAGGGAAAGTGTCAATAAAAATGTACGAATATGACCCTATTCATGAAAGGGCAAGTGTTGACAATAATGTACCACTATGACCCTCTTTATTCTTGAAAAGGGCAAGTGATTATGCATGTATTTAATTACGTAACATCATACGCCAGTCTGTAAGGAGCTAGTGGAACGGACTACGATCTAGTACTTTGGTTAGCGCCCCCACTAGGAGCCGCCTTTCGGTTTAGCGACCCCGACGAGCGCGGGGCGCACACATCGCTCGTGTAACTTGTAGCCGACCTTACTTACTGCTACGACCGTACCTGGTTCTGCGCCTTCTACTTCCTGTGGAGGAGAAATACAATTATTTATATTACAAAGGAATCTTGGATCAAATTCGATGCCAATGGCTAGAGATAGGTTGACCAAAACAGAGGGCCTCGCATGCCACCCCCGAGAAAACGATAAAAATCGAGATGTGCCTCCATCTTTATTAATTTACGTATGTTAGAAAGAGCGCACATGACGCTTTTCTCGTTTAAACGCTTTGTCGTGGGTGGCATGCTAGCCGTGCTGGAACGAGTGGAAGAGAATGGGAGAGGGCTTTTCCCAGCAATGGGATAAAATATGTGGTTTCAGTCCATACAAAAGTTTGACGCACAATACGCGTAGACGGAATTAAGTAACTTTGTATAAAATGGAAAAATAGTTTAGAAAATCTAGTTGCGTCACAAATAACAATTGCAATTTATAATATAATTACGAAGATTTAAAGCTTTGAAATTTTTCATACTAAATTTTTGTTCCGCAAATCATACTCCTACTGTTAGTACTTCATGATACATGATGCTTTGAAGAATCCTTTTTTTTTTTACATATCCTAATTAATTATTAATAACCTGTTGGAACAAGGCTTCGTGTAGGTTTGGGTCGAATTTCTCTCGAAGCGGCGACACTGCCACTAAGCCGTGTCTGCTAAACACCTGCAAAAAACATGTATTTTTTAATAATTGTGATCAACGACATGAATTAGAGGCAAGGACGTGTATATTGACGAAGTTAGAGGATAGTTTTAAAAGTATCTGGAAGATTGTATTTAAAGGGAACGTAGTTTGTATCTTGAAGGTAGTTTGTTTGTTTTTGACGGCCCGGTAGCACAGTCTGTAGTGAACCTGCCTGCTGTACCGAGGGTCGCAGGTTCGAATCCCGTAAGGGACAAATATTTATATGATGAATATGAATATTTGTACCCGAGTCACGGATGTTTGTATCTATATATGTATTCTATATCGTTGTCTAGTCATCATAATACAAGTCCAAGTACTTTAAATGTGACTAGATAATTTGTGTGATAATGTCTCCAAGATATTTATCCTCAGACAGATCAATAGGCACACTCTTAGTACCTACTACGTGCCTAGAAACCGCAAGCACCAGTGCCGGATTTATATTTTTTATGAGTGTAGGCCACTTTATTTCCACCGCCCCCATGTACCTTTCTAAAATAATAATTCTTCATTTGTAGTAAGGAACGCACTAAAGTTAAATAAACGAATGAATTAGTAATTAACAAGAAACAAGAAAAATTTTTTTTACGGGACTTTTTAATAGCAAAATCATCTATAATATCATCGTGATTTCATCATAGTTTATGGTGTTCATTATCTTATCTCTACTTCTATGTTGAGAAGAATCAGTACTACCGAGAAGAATTCATTTTTTCTTGAGACAATGAAGACCTTTGATAATTTTTCACGCGTTTTTAACAGGAAAAACTCCTTTCCCCAGAACAATTTGTAGCTGGAGAGGAAAGTGCGATGCGGAGAGCTATATCCAAGTTAGGGTAAACATTAGACAAATATTGATTTAACGTATTAGTATAAAAAGCCATGAGAAAACCAATGAACTTGTTTGACTTTTATCCTCTGAAATCGAGTGAGCGTCCTCTGAAATGTGCCGCCCCTAGGACGTTGCAGCCCCTAGGCCGCGGACTATACGGCCTATTGACAAATCCAGGACTGGCAAGCACAGTATAAGAGAAAGTATGTATTAGGTAAAGTAAGGACACTCCCTTCTCCCCACCAATATTAACCTCACTCCCTCTGGCAGGAAGTGTGGCGGAAAATGTAGGCAATGGCGTATTCCTGTCTCGCACTCACTTATTATTGCACATGCAATTAAGTAATTCATGCAGTTAATTCTCCGTTTTATGAAATAACAGCTAAGTGTCCAATAAGTGCAGGGTAAGTGTGTGGAGATAGGTAGTTGTGGATTTTGAGGGAAGATGTGAATGACGAAAGTATTTCATGCCTTCAAATTTACAGAAAGTATGTTCTGTATAACCGAGGGAAGGTGAACACTTATAGGCAAGATTGTAGATAGATAGATAGATAACTCATTTATTTCATCAGAACAATACAGGATAAACAGTGACAGACAAAGGCAGTAGGCAACATTTTAGAGTCCTCATAAGGAGGTCGGTGTAAAGCCGCAGCAGCAACAGACGGACCAAGGAATACAAAAAAAACAACAATATATTGTAGGTATAGGTGTTGGAATATGACACCGTGCGCCTGTATTGCGCCGATGAAAAAAGTTCTCAGAATTTATGCTGAAGCAACAGCTGCAGCGCTGTTAATTTTGCCAGAACACTACGGTTCGAGCGTGCATTCGCTTCTAGTGAATATGTGTACTTCTCGGTACCTTCCTCCAAGGAGGAAGGTGTGTATTTCCAAGAAAGATGTTTATCATAGGGGTGAGGCGATATTTGCGAGGGAGACAGTATATTTCTAGGGAAGTGTACACACGGCGACACTACGCAAAACAAATTTAAGCTGGCCGCGCGACATTATACATTACCTACGCGCGGCCAGCTTATTTTGGTTTTGCGTAGCTTGATGTGTCACCATGTGTACATCTAGGGACAGCGTACTTCTATATTACGTATGAAGATGTGTCATAAAAGGAAAGTGACAGTTGACCATAGTGCCTGTACCTGTGTGAGTTGAGCCCTTGTGAGCCTCACTCCGTCGTGTAGTGACCGTAGCGCGGCCGCCCCGCCGTTCTCAGTGCCCGTGCCTTCGGAAAGTTCGCTCTCTGGCACGCTCTCCGCTGCTGCCGCTAGTGTGTCCGCTACCTGGAGCATATATGTATTTAGTTTACCTACACTATTATAAAACTGTAACAGCAGCGTGTAGTGAAAAAATATTACGAAATGGTATTTATTTATTTTATTTATTTAGGCTCACCAACAGATTACATATTATAACACTCACATTTACATCTATAGTTAGGTATAATTCTGATACATAACCCAGTTACAGGTGGGCACAACATTCACTACAACTAGACAAAATCATCATTTAAAGGGGTTACAGTATAATACACACAGTTTCTTTTTCTACGCCATATATAGAGGACACAGGACACAAAAATTAAAAGAAATTACAAATAAATAAATAAAAAATAATACCTAATAATAACAATAAAAACAAAAATAACCAAAAATGAAACAGAGCAGGTATTTAGGTGTCCCTGACTCAAAATTATAGATTTTTGGACTTATTGTCCGTCTGTTTGTTTGTTTGAGCATCACGCAAAAACTAGTGGACCAATGTTGATGAAACATTTTGTCTAAACTAAAATGATCTTAGACGCACTATCGTGCCCGGTGAGGGCACCGACGATGGCACGAGTTTTGCTATCTTCATTACAAGCACATCTTGTATTTTGTTACAAACTTATTGTATTTACGAAACAAGGAAATATAATTTAAAGAAAATTTTTTTTTATTTCGTATGGGTTTGCTCTTGACCTCAATCTAGTCCTCAGAACGATGGGGTCGAAGATGTAGCGAGCTCACCCAGAAGAAGCCTATTCACTCGTACTTTAAAGGAATTCGGGTTGTAAGCGCTCGGAAATACTGACGAAGGCAGGGCATTCCACTTCTTGGCTGTGCGCATTATAAAAGATTCAGAAAGGCGCTTGGTGCGGATATGTGGGATGTCAACCAAAAAGGGGTGATATCCCGCGGTGCGTCTGGAAGTCCGATAGTAGAAAGGGGAAGGCGGGATGAGCTCATGTAGCTCTTGGGCACACTCACCGAAGTACAATCTATAGAAGACCGACAAGCAGGCTTCTCTGCGGCGGTGGGCTAGGCTTTGAAGCTTGGTCTCCACCAGCTTAATGTCGCCAATGAGCCTCCTGGCTCTGCGTTCAACCGAGTCGAGTGCGGCAAGTTGATACTTGGCTGAGCCATGCCACAGGTGGCAGCAGTACTCCATACAGGATCGGACCTGAGCTTTGTACAACATTAAGAGCTGTCCAGGAGTGAAGTACCGCTTCACCTTATTTAAGATGCCCAGCTTTAGCCACAGTTTGTGCCTTAGACTCGATGTCAGCGCCGAAGTTGAGTTTCGTTGTCAACCTCATGCCCAGAAACTCAAGACTGTCGGAAACAGTGACAGATGTACTCCGGAAAGTGGGAGTCAGATTAAACGGACTCCTTATGGCGGTGAACAGATAAGCCTGTGTTTTGGTGGCGAAGTAGAAATGCTATAATAATGAAAATAAAGAATAGAGCAGTGTTCTCACATCAAGCAGGTTGTTGCAGTAGCTCTGTATGGCGAAGGACTTTGCGTCGTCGCCAATAGAACAGAAACTCTGCTAAACAGCCTATAAACATCCCACTGCAGGGCACAGGGTCTTTTTCAAGGAGGTCGTGTGGGCGTCGTGTACGCGACCACGCGTGGCTTGAGATGAGGGTTGGTAGACTTTACTATTTGATCAATGACTTCACATATGCATCAGAATTTCTTCTTCAGCGTATGCAGGTTTCCTCATGATGTTTTCCTTCACCGTTGACAGTAAAATGTCAACTATAGCTAATAATAATGAAAATAAAGAATAGATCAGTGTCCTCACATCGAGCAGGTCCTTGCAGAAGCTCTGTATGGCGAAGGACTTGGCGTCGTCGACCTGCTTCATCATGCGTCGCCGCACATTCTCGCCGTCGGCCAGCGCTCTCTTGTATTTGTCCTGCAATTTTGTTATTTATTATTTTCAGTAAATTAAACCTTTACTCACAAGAATCCCTTCTACAGGGTGTTAGGGTAAACAGTTGCATTACTTTAAGGGGTGATTGTACCCATGATACTGAACAACTTTCCCTAAGAAACCTATAGGAAATTAGCAAAAAATATTTACGACTTTTCATACAAAAGTTCGATCAGTTGATTGCATTTAGTATGTAAAGACCAATTTTTTTTGCTAATTTGCTAATTTCCTTCTTGTTTCTTAGGGAAAGTTGTTCATTATCATGGGTACAATCACCCCTTAAAGTAATGCAACTGTTTACCCTAACACCTTGTATATAAGGTCTAACAAAATTAGGTGAAACTATTTTAAGGGGACGATCAGACCATCAAACTGAATAACTTTCTCTATGGGACCAATATCGAAATCGCGAAAAAAAATCTGCTGTCCCATACATTTAGGTCAAGTAGGTTTGTATGGAACAGCTGATTTTTTTTTTCGCTATTTCGATATTGGTCCCATGGAGAAAGTTGTTCAGTTTGATGGTCCGATCATCCCCTTAAAATAGTTTCACCTAATTTTGTCAGACCTTATATACTTGTCTCGTTAACCTCCGAATCTCTTCATGTATGCCAGTTAGTTTCGAGTACTCCACACCACAACATTTTTCAGGGTGATAATTATCGAAGCTGATTCATAGTTTTGAGTAAAATTTCTCACTCAAAAGTTCTAAACTAGCTATTTTTTTTCTTTAATGTAGGTGCTTACTTGTATTCAGACCAACCAGCACCTGGTCTTTGACATTTTCGTTTCATATCACAATGAATAACAAATTATTGAGAAAAACAACAGCAAACAGTGAGAAAAACTATTTCTTGTACATATGGCGTGACATTGCTAGTACAAGCTTTTTGTTAGTCCGAAAAATGATTCTGTACTTCGGATGGCACGTTAAGCCGTTGGTCCCGGCTACTATCTCTGGTGGTAGTAGTCGTTACATAAAAACCACGTCAGAGGCCGTAAGGTGGTCTGAAAAAAACTCTCGACACCAGGGCTCTGGCCACACGATAACAAACAACAAGTCTTATTATTTTTTAATTACCAAGATAATTATCAACCCATAATGAGAGTTTTTCTTTTATTTTTTAATTTTAGTTCCTAAACCTGTTTACTGTAATACCTGTGTGTCACAAATAAAGATTTTGATTGATTGACTGAAAAAAACTCAACAGATGGCATGTTTATCGCTCCATAGAGATGTTCGTGAGATTCTGTCAAAATCATGTCAAAACTGAGCCTGCCATTTTTTTTAAGGCCAAGAGATTAAAAATTTTAAAATTTTCGGTCATAATGATTCGCAAATAATGAAATATTCCATCAAAAGATGCGTTGGCATCTTTTTGATCATCTTTTCCCTCTTTATTATTTTAAAGAAACCCATTTTGAAATTTTGACCTTTATTCGCACAGACCGTAACGCCATCTATCGATCCCCTAGAAAACCAAAAGAAAAACGCTCATTATCAAGACAATTATCGTGATAATTACCTCTTCAAACCCTGCCGTTTTGTAGCACGAAACTGATTTGATCAGAGCACATCCTACGAGGGCACCCTCTACCTCATCTTCTGTACTGTTATGCGTTGGGTTCTGTAGGGTCAACAATACAAACGCACCTCATAGTCTTTGAGCTGTGTCTTCAGAGTGCCGACCTCCCCGGTGAGGCTCTCCAATTGCTTGTGGCACTCCTCTACGGAGGCCGGCAGCTTGTCCCCCTCCGGGGCCGTTTTCTCCTCCGTACTGTAGTATGCTGCGCTTCTGTAAGTTTAGAACATAAACTTTCAACAGCTAGGTATTTGTATATAAAATTGATTGGTAATTGTATGAACTTTAGTTTCATATGTATGATAAGGTGGTTGCAGCTTAAAAACAACCCATTTCTTGACATGGTAATAGTAAGATTTCTATGAAACGTGATTAGGACAATCTCTGAGAATCTGAAGTTAACTAGAAAGTCATACTAGGCCTCTAAAAGAGGTAATATCGTATATTTATGAGATAAAACTAAATATTACATCAGATATTTTTATTTAGTTCCCTCCACCTATTAGATAGTTTATAAACAGCATCAAAACTAACAAGCTACAAAAATGGTCTTTAAATACAATATTACAGTCAAAAACACAAAAAATAATACGTTTAAATTTGACTGAGAGGTTATTTTTTTAAGACAGTTCGGTTGCGCAACTTGCCTGTAGATATTTGACCGGAGGTTCCGCAGTGTGGACCCCGTCAGGTATGAAGCGAGTTTACCCACTGAATACACTTTCAATGAAGCCATTATTGTGGTAAAAGTTTAATATTCAACTAATCTATCGAAACAAAATCGCTGAAAGAGGTTATGCCAAGAATTTCTTATCTGTCATTTTTTTTTACTTTTTTTTTTTTTGAGCAAAATTTTTTTGCTCCGTATCAGCACCATCAGCACTTTTTTTTTAATTAAATAAATAATAATGAAAAAAAAGCGATAGAAATGACACAGATTTTTAAAAACCGTTGTGCTGATCACAAAGTTTTCAACTTTGCTTTTGCTAGTTTCCTGGGTTTTCACTAATTTGGCGATGTGCTTAAGTTCTTATAAGTTTTATTCAACAACTTACACTAACAGTACAAATGTATAGACAGAAATTAATAATAAAACTTAAATATCCTAAAACTAAAATACCCTAAAACTAAAATATCTTAAAACTAAAATATAACTAGACTAAACCAAATAACATCAAAGAGCCCGCCTCGAGGCGAACCCGGTTGAAATGTGCCCATTACGCTCGTGGCGTTTCCACGCTGTATGGTTAAGGAAATGTGTTGAACCAGGTACGACCCGGAGCGGGGATCTCGGCCCCTCTCCCTCAAATGACGGCCAATGGATTTAATGAAGTTTTTGGCTTCGGTACCCCAGGGCCCTGCGGTCTCGACCGCTACGGCACAAATAGGTACGTTGCCTCTAAAAGTGAGTACGTGGTGTGTTTTACCCGTGCCGCACTTTCCACCGCCGATCCTGGCACCCGCGTAGTTCCCGTAAGATGCGATCGCGCAAAGGTGCAAACGCAGGTCGCATCCAATAGGAGGCAGCGGCCCCTTTCCCATGGGATGAGGGTTAAGCCGTCCGGCCTTTTGCCGTCTGTGCGGCTTAAGCCGGTTGGTTCAAGAATGTTCGGGACGTTTGCCGACACCAGCGCTCTACGGATTATGTCATTTTAAGTTAAGGATATGGTGTCGTCATGTTATAAGTAAGTTCATGGATGATGTATTGTATTCAACCACGTTTACGTTATTTCCAAAAACGTACTACAAAAGCGGAACACGTCAAAACTGTGTTTTTGTAGCATGCCAATTTCTTTTGTTGCTGAGAGAAACAGTGACAACGCTATACAAATATTTCACTAAAACAGTTCTTATTCATTAATCTCATCGCACTGCAGCAACTAAAGAAGCGGCAAATTCAATGTCAATGTCATTGTCAGCTGTTTGAAGAATTTCGTGAACTTACGCATTTTCAAAGAAAAAAACATGGGAAATATTCCAATATTATTCCGAAAAACTCGACGTAGAGTCGTCCCACGCGACCGCCGACGTTAATAAAACTGTGATTCATTAAAAAAATTCTCAGTGCATTCGCGGACTTGGTGGTACGCGCTCGTTTTCAAAATGCCTTCGCTCGCGATTTTCGATTTCGATCGTACGGTGGTCGACGGTGATTCTGATGCGACGATTATAAATAGATTGAGGGAAAAGAAGCCTCCCCCTGAATGGGACTCCACTAACCATGACTGGACACCATACATGAGCGATGTGAGTTACATTTTAGAATATATTACGGTTTACCCGCGACTTCGTCCACACTCGTTCACAACATCGTAACGAGAAAAATGATATGCCAGATTTTATGTCAAATCACAAGATTTCAAACAAAAAAATTTTTATCGAAATCTGCTTAGCAGTTTTTGCGTGATGCTCAAATAAACAAAAAAACAGATAAAAAAATCTAAAAATGGTTGATTTGGAGTTACAGATAGTTTAGATTTGTGAAAAAATGAGACTAGTGTTACCAAACATTTATTTGTCTTTTATCCATAATTTTATAGTCTAAAGAAAAATTATAAATAAAATAGGTAATATGTCATGATATCATACCTTCCAAGGAAGTGGAAATTATCCTTTTTTATCATGGGATTTCTTATAAAATTCAAATTGATGGAATGGAGGAGGTTTCTCAATTCGTATATATATATATTTTAATGTGTGTTCGCGGATAACTTTGTCGTTTATGAACCGATTTTGATGATTCTTTTTTTGTTGGAAAGAAGATATTCCAAGGGTGGTACCATGATAAGGAAACCTGGATCTGATGATGGCATCCTAGAGAAATCGAGGGGAACCTTTGAAAATCGTAGTGCCGGCTAGTGCGTTTGTTAATTTAAAGCACTACTATTAAATTGAACTAATGAATTCACCACTGAAAATTGGGAAATAAACAAAATTTTAACAAAAAATTAAAACCGCCTTCAAAAAAACCAAAGAGTTAAAAAATAATATTGCAGCCGATGACTTTTTCGTTCGCATCATAAGAAAATTAATTTGTTTTATAGAAGTTGGTGTCAAGCCAAGCCAAAGAACTAATGCCCTGTCGCGAATCGTATCGGCTTGACAGCGACTTCGATAAAACAAATTAATGTTCTTATGATGCGAACGAAAAAGTCATCGGCTGCAATATTATTTTTTAACTTTTTAGTTTTTTTTAAGGCGGTTTTATATTTTACACCCTGTACATTGTTGACGATAATTATATACCTCTCATTGTCTCATTGTTTCTCTCTACTCCTATGGGACATAGGTGTGATATATGTAGGTCTTTCACTAACTCAAAAACTATTTTTTTTATTTATAATTAATGGGCTCTTGCTTTCACGTTAGCACTGCATTTCCACCAGTATCAAGTAGTTTATGGGAGATTCTATCCCAATCTCAGGGATTGTTTTTGGTCAAGAACATGAAGAGATTGAGGATTGCAGAGCCTCGCAGGCAGCAGTCGCCAGTGAAAACGCGACGCGCGATATCCACGCGAGGCAAGTGCTCGGGTCAGAACCTGCAACGTGACTCCAAAACTATTTATAATTCTTTAAAAGTATTTATACACAATGCATTGAATAACCTCTCAGAGGAATTGAATGATGTGATGTAAGAAATTATGCAGCCTAGCTAGCATGCCACCCACGACAAAGCGTTTAAACGAGAAAAACGTCATGCGCGCTCTTTCTGGCCTACGTAAAATAATAAAGATGGAGGCACATCTCGATTTTTGTCATTTTCTCGGGGGTGGCATGCTAGCTAGGCTGGACTAGAGTTTATCCACGACTTCGTCCGCAAAATGCTTTCGTCATCTCGTAGCGAGATATTTACCAGATTTTAAGTCTAATCATAAGCTTTCGAACGCAAAAAGTTTCATCAATATCGGTCCAGTAGTTTTAGCGTGATGCGCGAACAAACAAACAAAAAGGCAGACAAAAAATGCTAAAAATTGGGGGTTTGGAGTCAGGGACACTTACAAAACCATATCCAAGTTTGACACTTGTATCTATTACCGTTTTCACGATACAGCGAGAAAAAAAAACGTTGATAAAAACTAGTTTCTTGTGTTGGACCCCCCCCTTAATTTTTAACTTTTTGACATTTTTATTATTTGTTAGCAAATCCGCCATAGTGAAGCTGATTTTGTGAAAATTTCAGGTTTTTACGGTTGTGTATTACGGTTCAAAAGATGTTCAGGTAATGCTCATCGCGCTGAATAACCTTAATTTTTATTTTTCCGGAGCGTGTAGCTCGAAAACTATTGGGAAATAGGAAAAAGTATATAGAATAAAATGTGTAGAGAATTTTATAAAGTTTTATTTATTACCAGACCACTTTTCTGTACGACGCACCGTTTTGGATATATTCGCGAAAAAAGCCAAACTTTAGAACGTGAGAACTTTAACCCCCTCCCCCAATCCGGCGCGACTCCTATAATAATAATATAATATAGCCATTTATTCCCAAAACAATTCCATGCAGTACATTAAGTTATAATTGATTAAATAAAATAAAAATTTACAATAATTAGTTACAACATTGCAACTAAAGTTTTTACTTATAATAATGATATTTCGGTTTACAGTTCAGTCTGAATGCAGGTAATTTTATTGTTGGGATGCCCGTTGTCGAGCGTAGGCCTCCTCTATCTCGCGCCACTTGTCCCGGTCTGCGGCCAGTCTAGTCCAGGTGCCGCCCGCCTGGGCGCGACTCCTATAGTACACTTTAATTATCTTTAATTTAACATAATAGTCATGAAAATCAACACCAGTCAAGGCAAAATTTACTCCTCTTCTACTAAGTTTATCAGTTCTTGAATATTACTAGTAGTTCTATCTTCATCCTTGTCATTTAGCCTGAGATTCAGAGACGATTTTTAAGTCATATTTCGAACTAAGTAGGGTCACAAATGTATGGATTTTGAAATACGGGGGTGCGTTCACGACCTTTAGGTGCGGTTGTTTTTCAACTCGCTCTAAGGTACGGAACGACCGCGCCAATTTTTAACTCGCTATGAGGTACGGAACGATCACGGTTGTTTTATAACCTCAAATTTTGACATTTAAAGTAATATGGGCTTTCAGGGCTTCCATCATTTCCAAATACAATAAAAAAACTCATTTTCCATGTTAGCAAATCAAAAAGTGAATAAAAATAGTTTGAAAAATAAACTTTTGTTCAAAACGCGCGAAAAGTCAAGTAACCACAGATAAATAAAACGTCAGAGTGTTCATCATCGAATTTGATGGTTAAAAGTTGCAACCCGTCAGAGGTTCGGAACGGTTGAGTTGTGACAACCGAGTTGCAAAGAGCGTTTTTCACCGAGCCTCGGAACGGCGTTAGTGCGAAAAGTTGCACTCGGGGTGCACCTGGGGCGTAGGTTCTGAACGCAGCCCGGGAGTTCGAACTATAACTTAAAAATCGTCTCTGAACCTCGGCCTCTCATCAACATATCCTCAGTAGGAATAAAATCAGTACAATTACCACTTTTCTGAATCGGAATTCGGATACACGCACTGTCGAAATATTCATATGACTTAAAACTAAGCATTCGGGAGTAAACTTGAAATTATAGTATTTTAGCGTACTATCCTTAGATGTGGATAGTATATAAGGTCTAGGAGTCGCGTGACTAGAGGTCTCTCGAGTAGACGTCTTTCGTTCGGCTCGCGATTTAGGTAGCCACGCGGCTCCGCCATTTTATGGCGGTTTCGGGTGTGTGTTTTTGTATAAAAACAGGGCTTTGAGATCCCCATATCAATTACCGTACAATGAACGTTAACTTGAATTATAATAATATCTTCAACACTTGATACTGGCGAAATCTTTAAGGAAACGCCATTTAATAAAAATAGAATAGTATAGAATATAAGGTCTAACAAAATTAGCTGAAACTATTTAAAGGGCATGATCAGACCATCAAATTGAACAACTTTGTCTATGGGACCACTATCGAAATCGCTAAAAAAAATCAGCTGTCCCATACAAAACTGCAAACATGAATAGACTCGAATGTATGAGACAGCTGATTTTTTTTTCGCGATTTCGATATTGGTCCCGTAGAGAAAGTAGTTCAGTTTGATGGTCTGAGCATACCTTTAAAATAGTTTCAGCTAATTTTGTTAGACCTTATATAGTACAAAGGGCGAAATTATAGTATAAATTCTATAATTACAGTACAAAATCAAACTTTGAGAGGAGGGACTTTTAGTATGTTTACTCCCTAAGAACCATGTATAACTTTCAGGAGAAATCGCTTAGGTCCCAGCTCACGCACTCTACAACTCCTTTGTTAAGTAGACTACTTGGTACATACATACATACATATTCTCACGCCTGTCTCCCACTGGGGTAGGCAGAGACAACGGAACGCCACCTGCTACGATCCTGACATACCTCTCCTAGCTTCCTCCACATTCATAAGTCCTTTCATGCATGGTCGTCGGTTACGGGTAGATCTGACCTGGCCCTTTTTAAGCACGTCGCCAATTTGGTTCGTATATGTACGTCTAGGCCGTCCCCTTCCAACATTTCCACTTACGCTAGCCTTATAGATTGCCATCGTCAATCTGCTCTCATCCATTCTTTCCACATGACCAAACCATCTCAACATACCTTTCTCTATTTTTGTCACTACACCCTCTTTCAAACCACAACGTTCTCTAATAAAACTATTTTTCAATTTGTCCATCATAGTCACACCACACATACTTCTCAGTGAGCGCATTTCCACTGCGTTAATCCTACTTTCATGCGTCTTCTGCCATACCCAAGATTCACTTCCATACATCAATGTCGGGACTAACACTCCATTATGAACTGCCATCCGTGCCTTTTTGGACACGTGTTGGCTTTTCACAAAGGAATTCAGAGATCCATTTACCCTATTTCCTGCTTTCACTCTTCTCTCAATATCACTCTGACACTTACCGTCTATGGTAAATATGCACCCTAAGTACACAAACTCATTCACCTGTTCCAATTTGACTACTTGGTGTGGATTGAATATAAATACATATTAGCAAAAAACATTATCTTGATTCCGAGGCTAAGACCTTCGTTGCGGAGGTTGGCCGTCGACTGAGGGAGCGAAATTGTGACCCCCGTTCCGGGTCGTTTCTGGTGCAGAGGCTAGCCATAGCAATTCAACGTGGCAACGCTGCTAGCATTATTGGGCGGCGGCGGGTTATTTGACTG
The DNA here is from genome assembly GCA_927399405.1 of Agonopterix arenella. Taxonomy (NCBI): domain Eukaryota; kingdom Metazoa; phylum Arthropoda; class Insecta; order Lepidoptera; family Depressariidae; genus Agonopterix; species Agonopterix arenella. The sequence continues at coordinate 665,830 of OV656715.1, forward strand.
AGTTTGCATGTTGCTGATTTATGTCTGTTTTTGTATATTTTGATTAGTATTCGTAACAGGTTGCTCGCATAACCGATGGCCGATGGGGCCGAAAAGTTCTCGAGTGGCGACCGCGTACCGGAAAGCGCAGCGTGGGTAGGCCCCCCATACGGTGGACCGACGATCTTGTGAAGGCGGCGGGAACCCGTTGGATGAGGGCAGCGCAGGACCGGTCGTTATGGCGATCCTTGTGGGAGGCCTATGTCCAGTAGAGGACGTCCATCGGACGATGATGATGATGATTCGTAACAGAATGCACATTTTAAGCCCTTTTAGAATTTTTTTATGAGAGGTCCATAATAAAAATCGGTAGCTAATAAAATCTCAGATTACAATGACCATGAATTTCATATTGTTATACTTATCACTAACATAATATTAGATCAGCTAGATCATTTACTTTAAGATAAGGTATGGCTTAGTCATTTGATTATAGAACTTAACTTAGACCTACTGTTTACTATACCAGTAGGGGAAGTCCAGGCAAAGCGAACAGCCCAGATAAAGCGGATACCCTCTGCTGTTTTCAAAATGGCGCGCCCGAGCACGCCTGTCTCGTGCTATGAGATCCTCCCTCTGTTCCTTAGTCGTAAACAAACAGAGAGGTTCCGTAAGTAACCATGTGCTCACTTTATCCGATGGGTCACAGATCACAAAAACTAAAGGGAGATGTGAAAAGGGGCGGGGCCAGTGTCGCAGCAATACGCGCAAAAACGGAACACATTGCTCATTGCTGCATACAGTAAGGATTCAATATATTATGAGGCTTAAAGCCAGTCGAGATATTATGTGTAAATAGTTTACAATGCTTGCGTAGTACTAAAGATTATTCGAAAGTTGAGTTCTGATACCGCAATGGATAATGAGCACATTCAAGATAACAAAATACTTTCTATCGCGTGGTACTGGTGGTAATGCGACACTCGGTTTCGTACTCAGCGCGTTGGTTGGCATCTCTCTAGATCTCTATGGTTGGGGCAAACCTGATAGCGACACTTACTGCAATATGATTTATAATTTAGGGTAGGTAGGATCTTCAACTCTGCCATAAATGATATCTGGAATTGGCTCTCTATTAGCCATGCTTTTTTCTTATTGCTGTCACCCGTTTGCAATGGAGGGAAGTCGGATATTTCTTTTTCCTACTCCTCCTATCTTCTTTGATTAATTCATTGCGGGTTTCAAGACAGATTAGAGTTATCCCCCGGGCTCGCTGGACTTAATTGTCTAGTGTTGTGAATGGTCGCCGCTGTTGATCCTGGTTTACAGTAGTTACAGCGGTGGGAAAGTGTGGTGGGCCTATGCCCGAAAATAAAAAATTGATTAGTAAGTCAAATAGGTACTGATGTTACGTAATTTTTGTTGATTATATTAAAAACTTTAATAAATACTGATTCATTCTTAGTCATTAGTTCATTTTTATGTCTTTTGGTTCTGTTTCCATAGCCTGTCAAAAGTTAAGATGTCCGCTTTGCCCGGATTTCCCCTGGGCCTACCCAATTTGGTGGTCTTCAGGCGTATCACACAGCTTTCACGCGCAAACCGTGTGGCTGCCGGTCATATAGGGTGAAATTGATATCATTTGAATCCTTAACTAAAAGTCTACCCATCAAACTGAACAACATTTACTATGCGAGCAAATCGATCGGTGCAAAATAAATCAGCTATTGCATGCATTTAAGTCGAGTAGGCATTGCAGTAAGTATGTAACAGCAGATTTTTTTTGCTCCGATCGGTTTTCAGCGTCGACTGGCTTTCAGCCTCAATATATTGAATCATTACTGTCGCGAGGAATGTGTTCCATTTTTGCGCATATTGCTGCGACACTGGCCCCGCCCCCTTTTCACATCTCCCTTTTTTGTGATCTGTGTTATGTTCATTCACTGGCTCGATAGACAAACAATAAAACCGGTTATAGCCACTGCATCTGACCCCACCTCTGATCGTATCGGTCTCCCGTTCCATCAGACACGGTAGGGCAAGGACGAGAGAGTGTATCTGTGTTTATAGGGTACACTTATGCACTTTTAAGAGGCTATGTGAAAAAAATAGGATTTTTCAAAGCGTCATATATCATGAAGTACTAACATAGAAGTATGATTAGCGGATATGTGTAAATTGAACATATAATTGATGTTTTGATTAGAACCAAAACACGATTAAGACACATTTTATCGATAGAAAAACAAGCCAAAGTAGCCTCCGTGTTTATCGATAAACGATTGGAACTGCTAAACGGTGAATAATAGAAACACGAAACTTGATTTAAAAAAAAGGAGATTGATATTTTACAAATTTTGATTAGAGCAGGATTGAACTTACATAAATAGTACAATCACAATTAAATAAAGCTTGCGTCGTTTCATAAGTCAGTAATATAAGCTATCACACGCCCATTTCGCTTCAATTATTTTTTCGACATAGGCCCAGTATCTGACTGCTTTTCTGTAAAGATTACGAAACAAAGCAAGCAAAGTTGATGATGGTTTGGCAGTGAAAAATACTCAGTGCTCGCTTCGCCAGGTGTGCGCCGGCCCTAAATGTTTTGAAGACGTGATTGGTAACACAATGTCATTGGTAACACGGTAATATTCAATTCCTGTGAACTCAATTAACACATTTTGTTTAATAATTTTCAGAACTATGTTTCAGAAGCGTATTACTTACGTCACGTCACGCGCAAACAATTATGACAACTGACCTTCTTTTGATATTGAAATTTACGCAGGAAGACAATAAAAAAAACTAGGTACGACCACGACCAGGAAAGTAAGTCTGCTCGTCAATCTTCGTTTGCGCAGACCAGACCAGAGTCCCCAGTTGGCGGTGGACAGTCGCCTTTTGGTGGCTTTTTCCGATTCAGTTTGCGTCAGTTTGCATAGAATGTGCTGCCATCTATTAAATACTTCGCAGAACTATGACAAAAAAGATTTTATTTTCAATGTCAATGTCTAATTGACAAATTCACAAAATGGCTACCTATCTTGCGTAATGTGCGGGTTGTTTGTAGTTTTCGTTCATTTTCGTGCAGATTTAGTGATGTTATGGAGTTTCTGTTGTTCTCTTACCAATGTTTAGATTACAGGAATAGTAAGGATACTGGAATTTCACTCGATCGGTGCGGGATTGAACGAAAACTAGCATTCAAAACAATAATATCCATCGGTATGAGTAGATATAAGTAGGTATGTATAAGGTTTAATTATTGTTGGTAAAACATAGATGGCGCTAGCTAGCCTTCAATTTTTTTTTTCGAATTGACATATACAGCATTGCTCAGGGAGCATCGACTGCTTATTACTGCGGAGTGCGGACTATGGGGGGACCACACCAGTGACGGCGAAGCGCCCTGGTAGGTCTACCGAACCAATGCATGAGCTTAAGCAACCTGCCCAAGGGGCACCCCTAAGGGGTACGGACCTCGGCAATGGGCGTTGCTGGGACTACGCGGGCTACGATTGGGTAGTGGGGATCGGTGAGAACTAGCCTTCAATTTGACACAAGGTGGATGCATAATGTTGCCACGAGTGGGTTCTCTTTTCTAATATACTTACACAGGGTGTAAGTGACAGCCTAGCAAATACTGAAACGGTGAACTCAGACCATCAAACTGAACAACTTTCACTATGTAGCCTACCTTAGGAGACGCGAAAAAAAATCAGCTGTCTTATACAAAACTGCTGTACCTACCCGACTTAAATGTATGGGACAGCTGATTTTCTTTCGCGTTCATCATCATCATCATATCAGCCGATAGACGTCCACTGCTGGACATAGGCCTCTCCCAGAATGAGGAGATTTGCTATAATCGCCATGATGCGATGCGTTTGTGATGTTCCATACTAAACTACAGATCTACTCGAGCTAAATGTATGGGACATGAGACAAAAAAAATTTTTTTTTTACGGTTTCGATGTTGGTCCCATAGTGAAAGTTGTTCAGTTTGTTGGTCTAAACCACCCCCTTAAAAGCTTTCAATTTTCATTTTTACTTTTGTAATACCCTGTATAATGTAATCAAAATAAATCATGGAGACGTCTGGACTAGATACTAGAATACGAGCGGTATCTATCAGAAGAAGTTTTTGGCATCGAATCAATAGTTCGTGCCGACCTTCATTCGTGCCAGAGAACTTGGCAATGACTTTCATGTGCTGGCCAGCTCATGAGCTGTAGCGAGCGATTTGATATCGGGGCAATCCCTATCGAGGACGTCCAAAATGTTGATGCAAATCACCATATTTTTAACCGACTTTAAAAAAGGAAGAGGTTTCTCAATTCGACCATATGTATATATTTTTTTTATGTGTGTTCGCGGATAACTTCGTCGTTTATGAACCGATTTTGATGATTCTTGAAAGAAGATATTCCAAGGGTGGTACCATGATAAGGAAACCAGGATCTGATGATGGCATCTCAGAGAAATCGAGGGGAACCTTTAAAAATCGTTGTGCCGGCTATTGCGTTTGTTAATTTTCAACACACTTGCTCATAAAATGGCCTTTATTTCACCGCAATTAGGCACATAATCAAACTGTGGCTTTTTCATTACTATTATTCACAAGTGAGTTATAGGTTTTTTATAGTAGGTATCTAAACTTCTTGGTTGAGTTCTTGAGTTGCTTTGTTCTTAAAAAAGTTTCGATACAAAAAAGATCATATTCAATTCTCTAAATAAACTTTTTATTTACTAAATAAAATGATTTTTTATTATTATTTTCTTCACAAGTGTGTTGAAAAACGTCGTATGATACAGGTCTGTTAACTAAAGCTGGCGCGTTCAACACATTTACACATTGCGCTTGTGTAGTGTCTGTGAATAAGCGCGCAGCGTGACGTCGTACTGCATACGCATCATGAAAAGTCTGCCCGTCTCTCTCGCGCGCGGTCTATCTTATGAGCGTGAAGGGGACAGTTATTGTTTTTCTTTTGCTACTGTTTATAAATACAGCGTGATGTTAAATGTTAGCGTCAGTCAGTCACGTGTGATGTAATAATCATAATAAAAACAAGTAACACATATATTTGTATTTATTTTTCTACAACGCACCCATTTTACTAAAAACTAACTCTAGTCTACACTTATGAATCAATTATTTGAAAATCATTTATTTTTAAACATTCTGTATAGTGAAATTGCATAAGTGTGAGTACTGTGAACGCGCCAGCTTTAGTTAACTGACCTGTACACGTGTGTATTGGTGATTACCGTCCTCGGCTCTCTTAAGACCTCAATGGCGCCTCAGCGGTAATCACCAACATTACACACTTGCACCATAATGTACTATTAAAGCACTACTATTCATAGCATATATACACCGACCCGTTCTTTGTTATATTTCCTCTACCCTAAGGTTGTCTGGAAGAAATCGCTTTTTAGCGATAAGACCGCCTTATTTGTACCATATTCAGTTTATGTTTCCAATTGTGCATTGTATTTTCTTTTGGTGTAAATAAAGTATATTTCATTCATACTATTAAATTTAACTAATGAATTCGCCACTGAAAATTGTGAAATAAACAAAATTTTAACCAAAAAAATTAAAACTGCCTTCAAAAAAACTAAAAAGTAAAAAAAATAATATTGCAGCCGATGACTTTTTCGTTCGCATCATAAGAACATTAATTTGTTTTATAGAAGTCAGTGTCAAGCCAAGCCAGAAACCTAATGCCCTGTCGCGAATCGTACCGGCTTGACAGCGACTTCGATAAAACAAATTAATGTTCTTATGATGGGAACGAAAAAGTTATCGGCTGCAATATTCTTTTTTACTTTTTAGTGTTTTTTAAGGCGGTTTTTAAGTGAGCAGATGTAATAAAGTGCCATATCACACAAGGTATTTCTAAGCGTAGACAACTTCGAAACAGCATAGCAACTGCACCGCCAACATGTTGCTACTGAATCGCCCCTAATGCCGAAACGGTCACGATATATCGAAAGTCCCGCTTGATTGCATAAGCATATGCTCACGACTATATTCCCCGAGGGGGTAGTCAGAGATATTCTGAAACCTCAGAACATCCACGTTTCATTATAGTACCGAAACTCTGTCCAGTGTGACGGGGAGTGACCCCGTCGCCACTTGTAAATGGACAGTGGGTACAATACATGCCTCGAAATTGAAGCATGCAGGTTTCCTCACAATGCTTTCCTTCACCGAAAAGCTAGTGGTGTTATAAATCGTACATAAATTCCGAAAAACTCATTAGTACGAGTCGGCCTGGACGGGGATCGAACCATCGCCTCCTGCACGGCAGGCAAGGTTACTCGCCATACTGGACCACCACGGCTCCCGCCCGCTTGATTGGTTACCGAAATATTGCGTCGATAACGCGGTGATGTCGTTCCGTCAACGCATACGCTCAAGAATCGCTTGTGTGGTATGGCTCAATTCTCGCCTTTATCGATTCAGGAGTGAAGTGGTGTTTCAGACAATCAAACTGAACATCTACTATGGGACCAACACTGAAATCGAAAAATAAATCAGATGTTTCATACAAACATCATCATCAGCCTATAAACGTCCCACTGCAGGGCACAGGCCTACCCTCAGGGAGGGTGTATGGGCATTAGTCAACCACGCGTGCACAATGCGGATTGGTAGACTTCACATACACATCAGAATTTCTTCTTCAGTGTATGCAGGTTTCCTTACAATGTTTTCGTTCACCGTTTGAGAGCAGTCGGTATTACGTACATAAGTTAGAAAAAGTCATTGGTACATGGCATGTTGTCCGTGCGGATTCGAACCCGGACCTCCATAATTGGGTGTCCATACCTCTCCGCAACGCGCCAGTGACGCTCTTCCAAACATAAGTTAATCTATTTCCAATAACGGATATAATGACCGGAGAGAGAATCACAATTTATTACTTAAAAATTGCCTAGTTATGGCCGATGGGGCCGAAGAGTTCTTGAGTGGCTTACCGGAAAGCGCAGCGTGGGTAGGCCCCCCACAAGGTGGACCGACGACCTCATGAAGGTGGCGTGAACACGTTGGGTGATGGCAGCGCAGGATCGCTCATCGTGACGATCTTTAGGAGGCCTATGTCCAGCAGTGGACATCCATCAGCTGAGATGATGATTATGATGACAGTTATGATACTAAACTACTGTTTCCGTGGTCTAATGGTTAAGAGCCTCAGGACTCTTGACACGGAGGTCGTGGGACGATTCCCGCAGGGGACACCTAGTGATATATCTCTTTGTGAGTTTTTCCCCAGTTGCTTATGACATTGCAGGTTGAATCACTTGATTGTCTAAAAAAAAAGAAAGATGATTCCGTGCTTCGGATGGCACGTTAAGCCGTTGGTCCCGGCTACTATCTCTGGTGGTAGTAGGCGTTACATAAAAACCACGTCAGAGGCCGTAAGGCGGTCTGGAAAAACTCTTCCACCAGGGCTTGCTAGTTTCTGCCTACACTTAGTAAACTTACGAAATATCCCTACAGAGTTTGCTCATCTTCTGATCCTGCCCGACTGTACCCGTATGACGTAGGAACGGTCGATGTTACCTACGACTTGCGGTCTATTTTATATGTAAGCGTAATTTGGCACACCTTTCATGTATCACGTCACAATCAATACACGAGGAATATACCTGGCGTATCTATTTACAGTTTTAGTTATTTCTAGTCAAATGTATTATATTATGTGTATCATACCAGGTGTTATTACTGAACAACTTTCCCAAAAGAATGTAAGGGGGAAATCGATGAAAAAGATCACCTTTTCATACAAACGTTCAATCAGCTGATTCCATTTAGTTGGAGAGCCTAACATTTTTTTTCCAGTTTCTCTTATGTTCCTTTGGAAAAGTGGCACAGTGTCATGAGTAGAATCACCAATTAAAGTAATGCCGCTGTCTACCCTAACATTTGTACAATGTACTTATTGAGTGATGGTTCATCATCATCTTATTTAAGAGCTACGCTCTTGTCGGTGGAGTATTCGCCAATCCTGTCTCTTTTCCGCTAGTCTCTTCGAGTTCTTGACACGATACGACATCAACCTTTTCCTTCACTTGGGCCAGATAACTCTGTCTAAGTCTTCCTCTGCCTCTCTTCCCCTCTATCTTCCCTTCCAGTACGGTTTTAAAGAAATAGTCGTTTCGTATCAAGTATCCGATCATCAGTGATGGTTAGCAACTTACATATTCTAACGCGGTGGTTAGGTTCAAAAAAAGATTTGACAAGGTTTCAAGTTCCCATAGTGAAAATTAGTATTTTACTTAAAACTACCTTCACGCCTCATTGTATCTTTTCTTCCTCAGGTATTCGAGCACGCCTATTCAGCAGGCCTCAGTGAGAACGACATCCTGGACTCCATAGCGTCCATGAGAGCAGCACCTGGGCTGGAGGAGCTGATTAGCAGGCTGTCGGCCGAGCGCTGGCATGTGCTGTTACTGACTGACGCCAACACCGTGTTTGTTCAGCACTGGCTGGAGAGTCGCCGTCTCACGGTGAGTGCTGTTACTGTAGACATCACGAGTCTATGAGAGCGCCAGGGTTAGAAGAGCACCTAGTTTTCAGCATTTTCGTTTCGTATGACTATGAACATATAGGTCGGCGTAACTCGCGTCAACGCCCCGTTCGTTGATAGGAGTCACGTGACGCTCGCTCTACGACTATGAACTAGACTATGAATAACAAATTATTGAGAAAAACAACAGAAAACAGTGAGAAAAACTATTTCGTGTTTGTAAGTTTCTTTTTTCGCAAATCGTGATCGGATACACATGGCGCAACATTGCTAGTACAAGCATTTTCTTTTTCCGATTAATTTTATAATTATCAAGATAATTATCAACGTATAATTATCAATGATAATTATCACTTCGTACCCTGCATGTTTGTTGACCTCGGCCTCGCCTCGTCCAACAATTACATGAGATCTGAGACTTTTCTTACTTTCCTGCCCTCGGTGTGTAATCTACTATTACACTTATTACACACACACACACACAACACATAAAATTAAAAATATCGTACATAAAAAACCGATTCATACACCATGTTCATGTAAAATAAAAAACATTTGTCTTGAAACTTGATGAATTCCGTGTTTACATAATTATGTATTTATAAAACAAATCGAGAAGATTCTACAGAAATTCAATGGTTATTGATAACTTGGATTGTTTTGAAAACATATCAGTTACCTACTTATAATGTTCTTTACATACTTAGGTACCTACTTCTACTATAATATCGAGATAATATCATCGTGCACAGTTCCCTAAATATAAAAAACACGTCAGAGGCCGTAAGGCGGTCTGAAAAAACTCTGACACCAGGGCTCTGCCCACACGATAAGATGAAGAATAGTTCCCTGACTGACTAGAAACCCTAGCGGGTAGGCTGAGCTCGGCAGCTTATGCAGTTCGAAAAATTAGACAGCTAACTAATACAGCTACTGCAAGACTTGTATACTTCAGCTACTTCCATAGTATCATGTCTTATGGTATTTTGCTGTGGGGCCGTGCTGCAGGTGTTGAGGAGATCTTTATCCTTCAAAAGAGGACAATCCGAGCCATTTATAATCTGCGTTGTCGAGATTCACTACGAGATCTTTTTAAGATATCATTATCTTGACTTTCTACAGTCAATATATTAACGAAAATATTTTATACGTTCGGAAAAATTTGTATCTCTTTCCCAAAAACAGTGACGTTCATAATTACAATACAAGAAATAAAAATAAATTAGTATTCCCACATTTTCGACTCAGTAAGGTCAACACATCTTTCATGGGGCACTGTATACGCTATTATAATAAGATACCAGAGGATATTCTAAACTTGCCAGACAAAAAGTTTAAGTCCCATGTTAAACAAGTCCTCTGTAAAAAAGGCTACTATAAACTCGATGACTATTTGAATGACCAAAATGTCTGGTCTTGACAATGTTACTCTATGTAATGCAATATTGTATTTTAATTGTACTTTATATATTTTATTTTGTTTAGAAGAGGAACACCTTCCGACGCGGTGGTAGAGTCAAAAAAATGTCGTCAAAAAGCTATCTATGTGATATTATTTCGAATAAAAAATTTTTGATTTGATTTGATTTGACTGACAGAAAACGCACAGCCGAAACCAACTGAAGATATAAACACATTAACATGAACATGAAATTTGATATAATACACAGGGTGTAAACTTAAATGCGTTACATATTTTTTGTTCTATCTAAATACCTATATCTATGCGATATACGGATATATATTGTATAAACGGTATAATGGTATAACTGCCTCCGTGGTCTAAGGGTTAAGAGCATTGGCTCTCGACACGGAGGTCGTGGGTTCGATTTCCACGGGGGACACCTAGTGATATGTCACATTGTACGTTTTTTCCCCAGTAGGCTAGGACATTGCAGGCTGAATCACCTGATTGTCTGAAAATAAAAATGATTCGGATGGCACGTTAACGCATTCGCGGGCACTAACTGGCTATAGCAGTGATAACAATAAATTCTATTGTGTCTCGTTCACCGTCCGCGAACTTGTTAAGCCGTTGGTCCCGGCTACTATCTCTGGTGGTAGTAGTCGTTACATAAAAACCACGTCAGAGGCCGTAAGGCGGTCTGAAAAGACTCTGACACCAGGGATCTGCCCACACGATAAGAAGAATGGTATAAAAATGAAAACAAAAAAAGAAGTAACACAGAAGATCTTAAAGGTAGAAACGTGGTTATAACTTATTTGTCTAACTGCCTGTTTCGAGTTGTTTATAGCTTATCCTTTGACTATTTATTGTAAGGACTAGCCTTGCGGTAGCATTTCCCCTCTGCCACGGTATAAGAACAATTGATCATGATCATTTACATTCTATTTTATACCTTATCACTAAACGAGACAGCCTATAATTGCGAAACAATAATTTCGAACTAAGAACGTTCGGGAACTTCGGGTTTACAAGAGACTACTTTTCATGATTTTTAACGAAATTAGAATCTAAAGTTATGGGGAATAAAATCCAAAGTTGCAGATTTCATGTTACCTCCCCCCCCCCCCCCCCCCCCCCCCCCCCAAAAAAGTGACAGAAATGTTGGTCAGTGGAATTACACGCGTAACTAGTCCTTATATAAGTAGTCAAAGTTGTCTGTCTGGTATTTTGTATGATTGATATGTCAATCGATTTGTCATGAACTTATTCAGAAATGGTGAAACAGACCCTAAATGTTTCAAATGTGACTTACTAAACAATAGGCGTCGAAGCTAACACTAGAATGTGCCCGAGCACTCAACCAGCTAGGACTGACAAACTCTGTCACCCTAGGCTGGGTGCCCGGACACTGCGGTATTGATGGAAATGAGGCTGCTGACGAACTGGCACGAAGAGGGGCGGAAGAGGACGCCATAGGCCCCGAGCCTTATTGCGGCATCTCTCGCAACACCTCTTAGACGTGTGCTAAAGGAATGGGCCGTGAACCAAAGCCGTAGGCTCTGGTCGGATACACCAGGACTGAGGCATGCGAAAGAACTTGTGACCGGCTTTTCAAACAGACATACCTCGGATGCCATCAATTCAAACCGCAACGACTTAAGGCTCTTAGTACGAGCCTTAACAGGACACTGCAAGTTAAACAAACACCTACACAGAATGGGGCTTGTAGATTCACCCACTTGCAGATTCTGCTGTGAAGCAGAGGAAACGCCCATACACCTCCTCTGCGAATGCAAAGTGCTCATTCACAGCAGAAGTCGCCATCTAGGTGGATACATAATAACACGTACTGACATTAGGTGGATACATAATAACACCTACTGACATTAGGGACCTTCCCTCCAAAAGCATATCACGGTTCATGAAGTCCGTGGGCCTAGGAAATGACCTTTAGGTCTAGGGTGACAGCTACAATAGATCTTTCCAGGTCGCAGTAGCTATTTGGTCATTGACCAAGCCCTTATAACCAAATAATAAAACAATAGGCGTATATGTGACGGTCACTCTAATTATAATTATCGTTGAAGCCTTTGTTCCAAGGTTCTGATATATCGTGATAGCAACTTACTTTATACTTACTTACTTTATATCACGATCACGTTCACGTTCATACGACTTAAATCACTTTTACTACCAGCCTTACCAGGTGGTTTCAGTCTATACAAAAGTTTGACGCACAATCCGCGTAGAAGGAATTAATAAAAGTAATATTTTATATATTACGTAAAGTAGAAACGTTACGTTACGTTACGTAGTTTACGTATTACGTTAAGTAATTTTTTTTTAATTGTTTTTTTTTGTTTTTGGTCTACCGTTTAATGTAATAGTTTTAAGCAAAAGTTAAAAAAAAAAATTAATCTTATCTTATATGGAAAAATAGTTTAGAAAATCTAGTTGCCGCATCACAAATAACATTTACAATTTATAATATAATTAGAATAGAATAGAATATTATTATATCAGCCGTCGCTGTCCCATTGTTGGGCAAAGGCCTCCCTCCGATCTCTCCATGCGTCCCGGTTTTGCGCCTCGTTAGGCCAATTCTTTAGGAAGCTATCGATTTCGTCTCGCCACCTTTTTCTTGGTCTGCCTCGACGCCGATTTCCTTTTGCTGGGGACCAGTTGGTAGTGGTTTTGGCCCACAGGTCGTCTGGCATGCGGCAGACATGTACAGCCCAATCCCACTTTAGATTGGCAGCGGTGGTGGCGACGTCTGTCACTTGGGTTCTGGAGCGAATGATCTCATTTCTGACCCCGTCGATCCGTTTCAAGCCAAGGATGCTGCGCTCCATAGCCCTTTGACAAGCCTTGAGGCTTGATCTCTGATCTTTTGTCAAAGACCACGTTTGGGCACCATAGGTGAGAACTGGAAGAATGCACATGTCCATGAGCTTGCGTTTGAGTGGCAATGGGAGATGTGTTCTTTCATGGACCAAAAGCTCCTCCAGGCATTTTCGGTGCGTCTTGCTTCTTCTTTTTTTGTCTAGCCTGGAAAGAGACAATAGAATAGAATAGAAATCTTTTATTTGCACGAATAAAGTTTACATTAGATCTTTTCATCGTTATTATTTAGTACAAGTGTATCCAGCCTGCTTGCAAGCGTGCAAATATTAAGCATGTCAAATACAATTAATTTCACAAATTATTAGGTTTAAATGTCACAATTTACCTACAAAAATTATAAGATACATGATTTCAAGCTAAAACTAGTGATTTATACCAAATTAAGTTATCATTATCACAGACATCTATGTATCTATCAATCAGTCAAACATTTTTAACAACACAACAACGTGAAATTAGAAGAAAAAAAAATAGTTACAATAATACATTTAATAAGTACTTAATATAATCTTTATTTATAAAAGCATTTAGATTAAACACAAAAAAGAGGTCAGCACAAGCGTCGTCAAATATAAAGTTACAAAAAAAAAAAAATACAGACATAATCAGCAACATGCTTCGTCAAAACAATGAAATACAAACTCAGTCAAATAACCCGCCCCTTGTCGATCCCGGCGCAAAGGAGCCCATAATGCTAGCAGCGTTGCCACGTTGAATTGCTATGGCTAGCCTCTGCACCAGAAACGACCCGGAACGGGGTCACAATTTCTCTCCCTCAGTCGACGGCCAACCTTTAACCGGCCTACATTTAATTAATGTCAAGCAATAGATAGCAATTGCGAAGACATAAAGCTTTTAAAATGTTGTATGAAATTTCTAAGCTTTATATCTTCGTAATTATTTTATAAATTGGGACCAACATCGAAATCTGCTGTTCCATACATTTGGCTCGAGTAGGTTTGCAGTTTGGTTTGGAATGGAAGAGCGATTTTTTTTTCGCGATTTCGATTTCGAATTTGGTTCCATAGTGAAAGTTGTTCAGTTTGACGGTCTGATTATTATTTATGCCCTTATACAGGGTGTTACAAAAATACAAATAAACATTTAAGGGGGTGGTTAAGACCATCAAACTGAACAACTTTCACTATGGGACCAATATCGAAATCGCGAAAAAAAATCTGATGTTCCATCATCATCATCATCATCATCATCATATCAGCCGATAGACGCCCACTGTTGGGCATAGGCCTCCCCCAAAATGGGGAGATTTGCCATAATCGCCATGATGCGATGCGTTTGCGATGTTCCATACTAAACTACAGATCTACTCGAGCTAAATGTATGGTATTTTTTTTCGCGATTTCGATGTTGGTCCTATAATGAAAGTTGTTCAGTTTGATGGTCTCAACAACCCCCTTAAAAGTTTTAAATGTTTATTTTTACCGTATAATAGGTCGGGGAAAAAGTTTCTTCGCATTTTTTAAGAAAATTCAAAACATTTTTTTATATAGTTTATTTACATTTAACTAAAGTATGTAGGTACCATTTTGTTCGATAACTTTTTGCCATCTTGTAGGTAGGGACATGATCCCATTGCTATAGAAATTTTGGGGCTTCTGATCAAAATACCGCGACAAGTAGTTTTGGCAGTCCTCTCGTGATGTTAACCTGACACTGCCTAGAGAAATCTGAAGAGACCGAAACACGTGGAAATCTGAAGGTGCAAGGTCAGGACTATACGGCGGATGCATTAACACCTCCCAACCAAGCTCTCTTAATTGTTGTTGAGTGGCTAAAGATGTGTGAGGTCTAGCGTTATCATGATGAAAAACCACACCCCTTCTGTTGATCAATTCCGGCCGGTTTCTCTCAACTTCTTGCTTTAATCTCATCAGTTGTTCGCAGTAGAGTTCAGAATCGATGGTCCTGCCTGGTGGTAACAGCTCATAATGAATAATGCCCTTCCAATCCCACCACACACACAGCATCACCTTGTTGCGAGTTAACCCGGGTTTCGCCACAGTCTGTGAAGCCTGACCGGCCTTTGACCACGACCTTTTTCGCACTTTCTTGTCGTACGTGATCCACTTTTCATCACCAGTTATCAGCTTTTTCAAAAATGGTTCGGTTTCATTACGTCGTAATAAAGAATCACAAATGAGTACACGGTTCATTAGGTTTCTTTCAGTGAGCTCGTGAGGTACCCAAATATCGAATTTTGTGTACCCAGTTTTATCAAATGCGCCAAAACTGTTTTGTGGTAAATTCCCAGTTCTTCAGCTACGTCGTAACTACTGATATGCTGATCTTGCTCCACTCTTTCAAAAATGGCATCCATTTTATCCGTAATAGGGGGGGAATGCGAAGAAACTTTATCCCCGACCTGATATGATGATGATACCACTGAAACACTGAAAAACGTTTAAGTAGAAAACGATTATATTGGTAGCATGATAAAATTCCCAACATTATTGCGTGTCACCGAAGAAAGAAATTAGCCAACCACACAAAAGTAATTGTGCGGTATTTAGGGCTCCAGAATTCCATTGTTTTAAGTACATTTAAAAAAACAATGGACATTAAAATATAATGTAAGTAAAAAGCCTCCTTGACTGACGAAACCTGCGTTCATCTTGCATTGATAATAATTAAACATAGAGATCTAGAGAGATGCCAACCAACGCGCCGAGTTCGAAACCTAGTGTCGCATCACCACCAGTACCACGCGATAGAAAGTATTTTGTTACCTTGAATATGCTCATTATCCATTGCGGTATCAGAACTCAACGTTCGAATAATCTTTAGTACTACGCAAGCATTGTTAACTATTTACACATAATATCTCGACTGATTTTCAGCCTCATAATATATTGAATGAGTATCGTTCTGATAGAAAGGGACAAAAAACGTTAGAAATATCGACTAGGGAGACGTACGAAAGAAGGTCGAACATTACCGACCACCATGGCCAATTTTCTTGTTTCCATGATTGTAAGGAGGTTTGGCATCCGTTATGATTCTAAAATCCTTGCTTGAGACCAAAGAGTAATATTATAAAAATACGAGCGTTAACCCGCGACTTTGTCCGCACAAATTATATACCAGTTTTTAAGTCGGATCATAAGCTACCAAAAAAAAAAAAGTTTCTTCAAAATCGGTTCAGTGCTTTTTGCTTGATGCTCGATCAAACAAACAAACAAATACCCAAACAAACAAACAGACAGACAGACAAAAAATTCAAAAATTGGTGATATGGAATCAGGGATACGTAAAAACCATATCGTAACTTTTTTTTTATTAACATCTTCAATATACAGACAAACTTCCTGTTACAGTTTTATAATAGTATTGCTTGTCAATTTGACATTGGCATAGACAATAAAACCTTTTTTTCATAATTCTAGCGGAGTAGTTACTAGATGGCAGCACAATAGGCAATTGTCCTCCGCCTGCTTGAGACTATAACTTACTTTCTTTTTAATTAACAAGCGTTAACCCGCGACTTCGTCCGCACAAATTATATACCAGATTTTAAGTCAGATCATATGCTATCAAACAAAAAAAGTTTCTTCAAAATCGGTTCAGTAGTTTTTGCATGATACTCGTTCAAACAAACAAACAAACACACAAACAAACAGACTGACAAAAAATCCAAAAATTGGTGAAATGGAATCAGGGACACCTAAAAACCATATCGTAACTTTTTTTTTGTTAATATCTTCAATGTACAGACAAACTTTCTGTTACAGTTTTATAATAGTTTAGATTAACACACATCTAGGCCGAAGATTTTTTCTTCCAAACTGAATATAACACAATATTCCTTCTCTTCCAGAACGCAGTAACATCAGTGATAACCAACCGCGCGTTCTGGCAGAATGGACGGCTCTACATCGAGCCCTGTATGCGGCAGACGGCCTGCGCAAGGTGTCCTACCAACCTGTGCAAGTCTCTCGCGCTTGCGCAGTGGTGCGCACAGCAGCCGCCGTACGATAGAGTCATTTATAGCGGAGATGGGAGGAATGATTATTGTCCGTCTACTAATTTACCTCCCCATGTAAGTTGGTGTAATATATTTTTCAACACACTTGCTCATAAAATGGCCCTTATTTCACCGCAATTAGGCACATAATGACACCTATAATCAAACTGTGACTTTTCCATTACTATTATTCACAAGTGAGTTATAGGTTTTTTATAGTAGGTATCTAAACTTCTTGGTTGAGTTCTTGAGTTGCTTTGTTCTTAAAAAAGTTTCGATACAAAAAAGATCATATTCAATAGTACAAATAAATTCTCTAAATAAACTTTTTATTTACTAAATAAAATGATTTTTTATTATTATTTTCTTCACAAGTGTGTTGAAAAACGTCGTATGATACACGTGTGTATTGATGATTACCGTCCTCGGCTCTCTTAAGACTCAATGGCGCCTCAGCGGTAATCACCAACATTACACACTTGTACCATAATGTACTATTATTCTTCTTCTTATCGTGTGGGCACAGCATAGATTAATATGTATATTGGATATAGATAGGTAACTCGCCTTGAATTTTAGGACGTCCTAATTGCTTTGCCGCTTATTAGCACTAGGGGGCGCCACATCATGAAATAAATTGAAAAGGATGATCAGCCGTCACGAGGATCGAACCTTAGCTACCCGGATCGTAAGCCGGTTGTTTAGACCGCTAGACCAACAAGACAGTGATTGTTATGGGCGAAATCTCTCACTACTACAGCGCAGCGCGTGAGCTGTAGTGCGCTGTTACTCTGATATGAACCCTAGTTCAACACATAGGGCTTCGAAATACAACCGATAGATGATGGATGAAGCTGTCTATGGAAAATCAGCGTTCCACTTAGTTTGTACTAAGATAACATAGCATGGGGCAGAGCCCTGGTGTCAGAGTTTTTTCAGACCGCCTTACGGCCTCTGACGTGGTTTTTATGTAACGACTACTACCCACTAGAGATAGTAACCGGGACCAACGGCTTAACGTGCCATCCGAAGCACGCTTCTTTCTTTTCAGACAATCAGGTGATTCAGCCTGCAATGTCCTAACCACCTGATTGTCTGAAAAGAAAAATGATTCCGTGCTTCGGATGGCACGTTAAGCCGTTGGTCCCGGCTACTATCTCTGGTGGTAGTAGTCGTTACATAAAAACAAAGTCAGAGTCCGTAAGGCGGTCTGAAAAAACTCTGACACCAGGGCTCTGCCCACACGATAAGAATAAGAATAGTTATAAACTTAATATTTATAATAACGCAACTACGAATGGTCTTAACCATATTATAAGTTCTTGTCGGACTATAAAAAACGACTAAACAACCTTTTTTTCCAACAGGCAATTGTCTTCCCCCGTCGAGGTTACCCGCTCGAGGACCTAATAAAGAAGACTCTGGCAACACCGACGCCTCAGGTCAAAGCCAAGGTGGTCCCCTGGGACGACGGCTTCCGAATAATCAAGGAAATCTTCCCTGATGACCATAATGCATCTAGTTAATTTATAGGACTAATTAATTACATTTACATACAAAAAGTTCTAAAAATGCCCTTGGTACATCGTCGTTTGTGGCACCTACCGAACATTGAATTAAATTCTCTTAATTTTTATTTAATGTTTATGATACACAGCGTTTATTATGAACACCTTCTGAATGTTTTGGCATGCTTAGATTGTATTTTTTTTTCATAATTTAGATTTCAAGAAAACCCTGTAATATAAGATCTAAATCAGGAGTACAACTTGCCACCAAAATTTGTCGAATGTCTTCGATTTCACCTTGTAGTATGTACTCCATACAGTACGGACACTCCCTGCCTCCCACCCCATCTAGCAAGAGAAGCGTGGCGTAAAATGAAGGCAAAAGCGTATTCCTGTTTCGCTCGCACTCACTCAGTATCGCGCATGCTTATCTTTTCTCAATTTTTCCCAATTGTATGAGGCGTGTAGCATACAAAAGGAGTCGAGGCGCGGGCGCGCGCCTTAAGAGGCTATGTGAAAAAAATAGGATTCTTCAAAGCGTCATATATCATGAAGTACTAACAGTAGGACTATGATTAGCGGATATGTGTAAATTGAACATATAATTGAAGTTTTGATTAGAGCCAATACACGATTAAGACACATTTTCTCGATAGAAAAACAAGCCAAAGTAGCCTCCGTTTTTATAACGCTTGGAACTGCTAAACGGTGAATAATAGAAACACGAGACCTGATTTAAAAAAAAAAGAGATTGATATTTTACAAATTTTGATTAGTGCAGAATTGAACTTACATAAATAGTACAATCACAATTAAATAAAGTTTGTTCTACGTCGTTTCAGGCGCACGCGCCGTCCCATCTCAGGCATCTCATCATCAGGCAGTAATATAAGCTATCACACGCCCATTTCGCTTCAATTATTTTTCGGCATAGGCCCTTAATAGTTCAATAATTCTGGGGTGCTTCAGATCATAAAACTGAACATCTTTTACTATGTCCACGTCACTCGGCCGTAGGTACAAAAATAATCACCTACACTTAGTCGCATTGTAAGCGATACGTTTGCTTGATTTCTGCCACTCGCGCCAGACGGCAACGTCACATACGTCGTGCGCTGTACGAAGTAATAAACAACGCTATGGCAAGCTTTACTAGGTACATTTATAGCCCAGTCATTTTACGGAGTTTTGTTAGGCGGGGTAGGGAGTAATTATTAATTGGACTTTTAAACTTTAACCTGCACCATTTATTGACAAAAAGACTATCTTAAAACATATTAAAAAAATCGCTACGCAACATAGAAATCAAAATTGTGTGTCCCAGAAGGCTTTTAAATTAATAATATTAATACCAATGCACTCATTTGACTTAGATTTAACAATATAAATTATTTTTGAGCAATAAAATAGGCATCGAAATTAAAAAAATGAGGTATTTATTAGAAAATATGAATGTACTTTTCAAAACCTTCTAAGTGAACAATAGTACATTATGGTAATGTTGGTGATTACCGCTGAGTTAAGAGAGACGAGGACGGTAATCATCAATACACACGTGTATCATACGACGTTTTTCAACACACTTGTGAAGAAAATAATAATAATTTTATTTAGTAAATAAAAAGTTTATTTAGAGAATTTATTTGTACTATTGAATATGATTTTTTTTGTATCGAAACTTTTTTAAGAACAAAGCAACTCAAGAACTCAACCAAGAAGTTTAGATACCTAGGTACTGTCTAAACTTCTTGAACTCAACCAATAAAAAAAAAACCTATAACTCACTTGTGAATAATAGTAATGAAAAAGTCACAGTTTGATTATAGGTGTCATTATGTGCCTAATTGCGGTGCAATAAGGGCCATTTTATGAGCAAGTGTGTTGAAAAAATATTTACACCATGTTTCATGTGTGTATAATGGTAAAAAGCCTTAAATATGTGCAAAAAAAATTTACCTTCAGGTTTTTAGAACGAAATAATAGCAAACTTTTAAAATTGGAACTGTTGCAGACGTGATTTTTTTTTAATTTTGGTACATTTCTAGGCTCAAATGGGCTCTCAATATTATACCGAAAAAAATATCAATTACTAATAGACTAAGAGATAAGTGTACTTTTTGCAACCATCAGCTGCAAGGCTGATTCAGTCTTTATGAGGTGAAGAGCATCTCTGTGATGGGGATGGACCAGGTCTGCCTGCATAACTGAACAGTACTAAAACTGACATGGTTCATCAGTCGGTTTAGGAGATACAGTCGTTCAAAGGTCCGAACTTTGAACGGCTGTATCTCCTAAACCGACTGGCAGTTCATGTCAGTTTTTGTACTGTTCACATAGCTACAGTGCACACTACAATAATATCATACGACCAGTCTTGCAGCTGATCGTTAATTTTTTACTGACCTTTAAACGTCTGTAACTCCTAAATGCCGTTATGCCAAGAATGCCTCGAAGACAGCGCATGTGGAAAAGGTTAACACGTCTCTCTTGTTTTGCGTACGACGTCCAGGTCTCCGCACCGTACAAAAGTGTGCTTAAGATGCATGCCTGATACACGTTCATCTTGGTTTTAACTGTTAAGCGTTAAAATTAATCGTTTTCTAAAGAAGTGATGTATCTGTTACGAACTACGTTACGAAGTAATCTGTGTCCATACACTAATCAACGAATAGTTTATTTTAGTATTTAGTAATGTAATCTGAACGCTTATTTTAATTATTTATTTTTAAGATTATTTCATAAAATAATACAAGAATATAATTCTTTTTAATTTTTTATCACAATGAGATCGTATTTAAAACGGCCATTTTGTTTTTGTTAAGGTGGTTTCAGTCAAAATAAAAGGAATATTTTATACATGGAAAAATAGTTTAGGAAACCTAGTTGCCGCGTCACAAAAAACATTTGCAATTTATATTATAACGAGCGTTAACCTACGACTTCGTCCGCACAAATTATATACCAGATTTTAAGTCAGATCATAAGCTATCCAACAAAAAAAGTTTCATCAAAATCGGTTCAGTAGTTTTTGCGTGATACTCGTTCAAACAAACAAACACACAAACAAACACCCAAACAAACACACAAACAAACACACAAACAAACAGACAGACAAAAAATCCAAAAATTGGTGAAATGGAATCAGGGACACCTAAAAACCGTATCGTAACTTTTTTTTGTTAATATCTTCAATGTACAGACAAACTTCCTGTTACAGTTTTATAATAGTATAGATTACGAAGAAAAAAATTCTTTTAAAATTTTGTATTAAAAATTTCAAAGCTTTATATCTTCGTAATTATTTTATAAAATTGCAAATGTTATTTGTGACGCGGCATCTAGATTTTCTAAGCTATTTTTCCATATATACAAAGTAACTTATATTAATTCCGTCTACGCGTATTGTGCGTCAAAGTTTTGTATAAAATTGACCCCTCTGCAACCACCTTAAATATTATAGAATTAGTTAATTATTTACAAAATGTGATTGTGAATTGAAAATAGTTCAACTATTAAATGTAATTTATTTGTGATGAATTAAATTTAAGTGTCTACCTCGATCTATTCTGGATTTTTAATCTAAAAGACCATCTTCATACAACACTGCCTTGTTCTTCGAGGTATAACAAAACAACCTAGTAATAATTTTAAAATGGTTTGTTAGGCCATCAAAATAAACAATTTTCATTTGTGTTATATTGTTCCGGTTAGGGTTTATACAAGAAACAGCAAGATATCTAACATCCTCTTTTATTACATCAAATAAATTATAAAGTTCATAGACAATAATTATTATTTAATTATTAATAATATAAAAAGCGCATGCGACGCCTACACGGCATTTTCACTTAGTAAGCAACACATCGATCTAGGTACATTTCAACTTAAAGCTATTAATTTATCCCTTAGTTCTAACGAAATAAAAGAAAAGTCTACGAAATTAACTTTTTTAGTAGATTTCTTGACTTTTGATATGGCAACATTGGCAATTTTAAAATTAATGGCAGTATTTCAGACGGATTTTTATATATACTTTTCTGGGTAATAAAATCTTTTAATAGGTACTGATAATAATACACAAATCTATTATTAATTTAATGACAATTATGAAATATAATTATGTTTTGTAACAACATTATATTATGTTTAGTAATTGGATAGCTGAGGCCGTAGCATGATTCGCGTGATAAAGCCATATCACGCCTTTTATCTCGTTCGTTCATGCACAAATGAAAAGAGAGTGAAGGTGCGATAGCGCTATCACACTGCCATACTACAGCCGCTGGACAATTAGCAAGAATCGAATGCTGATTGACGAATCTTTTCCACCACGATAGGGCAATTCGATTTCAACGACACATGCCATCGAATCGAACGAAAAAGTCTGATTTGAAAGATGATGCAGCATTTCAAATGGTAGTTCATTTATTAATTTAGGATGAAGAAACAAAGATATCATTCTTTATAATTTAAGTATTACATTATAAATAGCCTTCATTATTGCCTGTGCCCTGCAGAGTTAGACATGTATAGGCTGAATGATGATTATAAATCGTCCAAATTTAAATGAGTTTAGCTATACAATTACGTAGAAACGAGTTTTAGGTCGATAAATGCGTTGTAGTGATACCATAGTAAGAAAAAAGCTACCATATTGGTAGAAAATGAGGAATATATACGGAATGCTTTCAATAATATTTCTATAATTCTAAAACAGTATCCTATACATAAACTTAGGGTCTAGAATTTACAATTATTAAGCCTAAAGCTGTATTAGCAACGAAATGGCAATAAATATTTAATAATTTGTATATTTTTTACAAAAAGTATTCAGTCACTTAAATAGATATGAGTTTTTAAAAATTAATCCTTAAAAAATACAAGACACAAAATCGACAAAAATGAAAAACTTTCTTGAAGACAAAAAAGATGATAATATTAAAAAAAAATGGTTCGTTCTCTGAGTTTTTGAAAATGCACCTCTTCGAAAATAACAACCATTGTTCAAAATATATATTCTTAGTTCTGTTTTTGACATACTAGGTACTGGAAATTATAAAAAAAGATTCTCAAACGGTCAGTTGCAGAAACGCTCATTAGAATTAATCCTCCATAAAATCTCTTGCTAGCTTTTACTACGTGAACAAGACAAAAAGTAACAGCAAGAGATATAATAATAATAGAAAGAGATTACGTTTCTGCAACTGACGGATAATGAAACAGGGGTGTCGCTAAGCCATTTAATGATTAAATAATTAGAAAAATGGATTAGATAAATTGGGGATATTTTTTTAAATTCCTGATCAAATTTTCTGAGTCTCTTCAGATAAAGAAAATGGTAAATTTTTGTATGAGTGCTTAATTATGTCCAAAAATGTATCTTACTTCTTTTAGAAATAAAGGCAAAATCATTTAGTCAGTGTCACTCCCTGTAGCGTACCAGATTTTTTCAGAATCGTTAATATATAAAAAAATACAACTAAATAAAAAAGGCAGGTCTATCTTGTAAAAAACTAACTTAATAATACTTCAGTAAATACTTAATATCATAATAATTAACTATAAAATAATAAATAATGTATAATTACATCAAGTAATGAACACATAAACACTGCTTTTCAGAGTTTTTCAAGTGAATTATTTCACAATTCTTTTTACTGAGTAGGAATTAAGATTTATATGAAACAAAGGGGTAAGCACATTTTATTATGGGGGCTGGCGCAGTCATCGGCCGCCATATTGATTTTTATTTAACTTTTATGAAAATGGCGGCAGAGAACTATGCCAACAATGTTTCGACCCCTATATGTTTCCCTTAATCTAACCAATGAAATAAAAAATATATTAAATTATATTATTCAGACAAAACTAGACATATTTTTTTCAATCAGAAAATAAGACTTGGTTTTTTGGTAGATTTGTATTGTTTCAAAAGTAAATTTTACGGTTTGAGTGTAATTTTATAACTTTTAACTCATTTATATTTTAACCATCGAGTTATACACTTGGTACACAAAATAATTCCTTTAGACTTTTATTTATTGGTATAATATTTAAACTCGTTTTTGTGTTGGGGCGTTAAAAAACAAATATGGCGAAGTCTAACATTAAAATATATTTTTAATCTTTTTTTCTACAAAAAAACAATAATTTGAACATGCCAGTGGATTATTTGTATATATGAATATAAGTGGTAGGTATAAAAAGTGAGGTTATAGGTTCCAAAAAGTTCAGTTATTCTTTTTTATCCTAAAATCTACGAAGAGGTAAAAAGTCTATATCTTTAGGCCGCAACTACATTTTGTTACATTTCTTAGAGTTAAAAAATCTTCTAGCAATCGCGACTTTACGATTTTATGTCAATTAAAGTCACGGAATCCCTAGGATTATTAACTTATTTAAAAGAAACATTTAGTATAATGCATCTATAGATAGCGTTGACGTGACATGGCTCTGAAGATGGTAATTAGGCCAAACCTATTTTGAGATTTAATTTTAAATTCTGTCCAAATGTCCCTCATTTGTTTTATATTAAAATCGATACGCGGTTTCTAGAAGACTTCAATCTAAAGTTACATTCTTAATTTCGATCGAGTAAATTCGTTTCATTATTGTTTTTTTACGACGCCATCTTGGATTTCTAAGGCGTTCCTATGAATTAATAATGTATTTCTGTCTGCTATTTATTTTATAAAGTGATTTTTAAATATCCGTAAAGGGAAATCACTTTGTAAAATAAATGTATATTTCTACTGTTATGGTATGAGAGATTTTAAAGAAATTTAAAATTATATTTTACCAGAGTTTAAAAAGTCTATGACTGGTATAGTTAATAATTGAGGCGTTTAAAAATGAAAACGGCCCATACTAGATGGCGTTGTAGTTATAAAACATTTACTTGTCAATAGCACTAACTGAGAATTCTAATTTTAAGGAGACACGCCCTTCAATAAATACGATAAAAGATTTAAAAGATGTTATACTTAATAGGTACTTTAAATAAATATATTTTAAACAGTTGATGTTCGTCAAATTCGACAGATTTAAAAAAAATTATAAAAAAAAAATTGACAGATAATTGGCATACGATCACTACAACTAACGCCATTTATGGAGTCGCGTGGCTAGAGGTCTCTCGAGTAGACGTCTTTCGTTCGGCTCGCGATTTAGGTGGCCACGCGGCTCCGCCATTTTATGGCGGTTTCGGGTGTGTGTTTTTGTATAAAAACAGGGCTTTGAGATCGCCATATCCATTACCGTACAATGTCAAGCACTATTGCTCCTTAAACTAGATATTGGCAAAATTATCACTACCAAGATAGCAGCCATTTTTAAAAAATAGAACGCCATCTATGAATGTTTTCAACACCGACCTTTGAAGACGCCTCATTAAACATACTAAACCAGTTTCGGACCACTTTAAACACGGCAAGTACAGCAACTAAACTATGTAACTATCGGGGTTCAATGCAGGAAGGGAGTGTTTCGCGCGCATTTCTTGCCGCATGCGCATTTGCGAACTATTTCTATATCTTTGGTGTAGCGAGTACCGTCGGAGCATACCAGTCGGATCTGAAAGAAATAAATTAAATTAAATAAATTAAAAAAACGTTTATTTGTATTTTACATTTGTACACAAACAGAAGTAGGTATAGGTAATACGAGACAGAAAGACATTAAAAATAAAAGTGTTGTTTTCTTTTGTTAGTATGATAATGATACCTCCCCAGAGTACCTATACACAAACAAGTTTGGTTGTGCACATATACTCCGAGGGAAGTACCACTAGAATAACAAGTAATATAAAACTACATAAGGCAAAAAGGTCTACGGCTCAGCGACAGTTGAATAAATCAGCTGCCTCTGTTATTCTGCCATAAACTGCGTGAAACACAATACCTAAATATTAAAGAATCTATATAACTTCCAGGATACGAAGTAGTCAAATATATTGTTATGGATAGATGAAAACAATCAGAATACATAAATACATTTTCGGTAAATACGCCTAAAGAGGGAGACCAGCAGCCTGCGATTGCTTCATGAATAGCACTGTCAATAATATGACAAATATGGATTGTTAAAATTCGTCCTACTGTACCGAGGACAACGTTCAGCATGCATAATGCTTACGTTAGGACTATATTCCCCGAGGAAGTAGTAGATCATCCACATGTCAATAGTGAGCCCGTCGCCACTTATAATGGACCATGGGTAGAATAGACGTCAGACTCCGCAATAAAAAATATTCATATGAAACGTGACACTAATTCTTTTTAATGTAAGCCCATGTTTCATACATTCTGGATATTGGTCACGAGTCACGACCGGGTTTTACTATGACACCACTGACTCTTAAAACGTTGAAGTATGTTCTTCTTCAATATAATATAATTAATTTTTATAATTTTTTTTACGTAGCCTGTTCAATGTCCCACTGCTGGGCAAAGGCCTCCCCTTTTACTCTCCAATCCTTTCAATTTCTATTGTGAGCAACTTCTGGCCAACTCTCCAAGAGGCAATCATGTTGTCTCTCCACCTTTTCCTGGGTCTGCCTCGACGCCGGCGACCATCCTGGGGAACCCAGTCCGTAGTGATTTTGGCCCATCTTTCCGAATGCAAGCGATAGACATGTCCGGTCCAGTCCCACTTATAATATCACATAGATAATTTTCTGATGTCATTTTTTTTAATCTGCGTCGGAAGGTATTTCATTGAAGAGAAGATGCGGCCCGAAACTCTTCATGGGTAGGTATGAACTTCAACACCCCGTTGTACTCCTATAGGTGCTGATTTTCGAAAAACCCTTTTTTACAGTGCACCCCTACAACCTCCCTAGAATATGTATTGCAAATTTAGAGCCGTGGTGGTCCAGTGGCGAGTAACCTTGCCTGCCGTGCAGATTGCGATGGTTCGATCCCCGTCCAGGCCGACTCGTACCAATGAGTTTTTCGGAATTTATGTACGGTTTGTAACACCACTGGCTTTTTCGGTGAAGGAAAACATCGTGAGGAAACCTGCATGCTTCCATTTCGAGTCTTGTATTGTATCTACTGTCCATTACAAGTGGCGACAGGCTCACTCCCCGTCACACTGGACAGAGTTTTGGTACTACTAGTGAAACGTGGATGTTCTGAGAATTATCTCTGACTACCCCTCGGGGAATAAAGTCGTGAGCATATGCTCATGCTCATGCTAGTTAGCGTTGGGCGTCGTCTGTCAGTCAGTCACGGAACTGGTTTATGAATGAATGAAATATAATTTATTTACACCAAACATAAAATACATTGTACAGGACACAGAAACTGGTCATGGTACAAATAAGGTGGTCTTATCGCTAAAAAGCGATTTGTTCCAGAAAACCTAAGGTAGAGAAAATATAACAAAGAACGGGTCGGTGTTAAAGAAAATTAATTATAAATGTAAAAGTGAATATAACAGAATACAAATATACTTACATATCACATATAACCAAAGGTACATAGATAAATAATAAATATATATAATTAATATATGTAATTAATAATAAATATAATATAATATCATACATGCTGCAACAAAACATAAACATACCTACACGTACTGGATTGATTTAGTTAGAAAAAGAAGGGGGGGAAAGAAAAATCGGGATCAGAGGTCCAGAAAATGTGCTTTGACTTGATCGATTCTGGCAACGAGTTCCAGAGTCGAGCAGCTTGGACTGTAAAGGAATAAGTGTAGAAGTCGGTAGAGTGGGATGGGATATTGAGAGAGAGATTGTTAGAGGAACGTAAGGGACGGCCAGTAGTAAGGGAACTAAAGAAGAAGCGTTCTTTGAGGTAGGGGGGAGTCAGTGGATTAAATAGGATAGAGTAGAGGAGGGACAGGATATGAGTGTCGGATTGGTCGTTTATATGTATGTGTATGTATGACATACCTTCCTCTTCTTGGTCTTCCTGGGCGCGCAGCACTGCTGGCGCAGGCAGGCGCCGCGCGCCGCCGCACAGCGCGCCGTGCGCACCGCGCGCCGGCTGCGGCACGAACCCTCCGTCACGAACTCGCGCTGCGCCTCCTACACAACGATAATAATATAGTGCTCCGTCAGTTCGGTCGGTTAGCTTAGTCTACTCACTCAACAGAACAACAAATAACCAGACTGACCGACTGAGTTAGTAAGTCAGCTTCTTATCTTCTTCATATCGTGTGGGCAAGCCCTGGTGTCAGAGTTTTTTTAGACCGCCTTACGGCCTCTGACGTGGTTTTTATGTAACGACTATTACCACCAGAGATAGTAGCCGGGACCAACGGCTTAACGTGCCATCCGAAGCACAGAATCATTTCTCTTTTCAGACAATCAGGCGATTCAGCCTGCAATGTCCTAACCAACTGGGGAAAAACGCACAAAGTGACATTTCACTAGGTGCCTCCCGTAGGAATCGAACCCACGACCTCCGTGTCGAGAGCCAATGCTCTTAATCATTAGACCACGGAGGCAAGCTAAGTCAGCTTAAATCAGTCAGCCATCGCAGTGTGTTAATTTTAACTAGTCAACTCAGCTGGCTTAGTCGTCCAACTTAGTCAACTGGCTCAATCAGTCAGCTCGTTAGCTCACCATTTCAGTCAATCAGTCAAGACAGTCAATTAGTTAGCTCACACAGCTTAGTCAACCAACTCAGTCAGCTAGCTGAATCAGCAAATTAGTCAGTCGACTCTACTTAGATCGACTCAGTCATCTAACTGAGTTAGTCAATTAATCAGCTGAAACTGCTTCGTCATCCAACTCGGCTAGCTGAATCAGTCAATTAGTCAGCTAAGTCTACTGAATCGTTAGATCAATCGGTCAACAATAAGCAAGCTCCTGAGTAAGGCATTTCCTCAGCTGAGTAAGGCATTTCATCAGTTCAGTCTGCTTAGTCGTCTAGCTCAATCAGACAACTCAATCAGTTAACTGAGTCAGTAAATTATTCAGCTTAGTCTGCTCAATCATCCAGCTCAGACAGTCACATTAAGTCAGCTAGCTCATCAGTCAACTCAGCCAGCTCAATCTGACAGTCACCTTAGTCTTTATATTGGTAACATAAACTTAAATAAACAAGCTTCAACTGTCTGTACATACCTTCCTACATCCAGCATTGCTGGCGGTCGGCGCGGGCGCATGTTCCGCTGGGTATTGCTTTTGTGCTGGAGCGGCTGCAACAATGAATTACTATTATAGTAATTTTGTGTTTTACATAAAGGGAGCATAAAATGCAAACTAAGGTCGAATCAACATCTTAAATATTTAAGAGTAGGTAACTGTTACTTACAGAATCTGTCGATTGTACTGACCTGGTGAAGCTTGCACGTTACTGATGGGAGGTTGCTTACGAGGCTGCAGCTTCTTGCCAGGTATCACTGGAGCGCCACCTGTGATGCGAAAAGAGTAAGTTATTCTTAGAAGGATCCAAAGAGTAATATAAGTATATTAGAAAAGAGAACCCACTCGTGGCAACATTATGCATCCACCTTATGTCAAATTGAATGCTAGCTAGCGCCATCTATGTTTCACCGACAATAATGCAACATATACTATGCATACCGACTCATACCGATGGATATTATTGTTTTGAATGCTAGTTTTCGTTCAATCCCGCACCGATCGAGTGAAATTCCAGTATGCTTACTATTCCTGTAATCTAAACAAGAGAAAAACAGAAACTCCAGAACATCACTAAATCGGAACGAAATTGAACGAAAACTACAAACAACCCGTACATTACGCAAGACAGGTAGCCATTTTGTGAATTTGTCAATTAGACATTGAAATAGACAATAAAGTCTTTTTTTTTTATAGTTCTGCGAAGTATTTAATAGATGGCAGCACATTGCATGCAAACTGAATCGGAAAAAGCCATCAAAAGGCGACTGTCCTCCGTCTGGTAGGATCCCAATGCAGTGGGCCTAGCATGCGACGGAGAAAACGAAGAATATCAAGATGCGCCTTTGACTTTGTTAGGTACCTATTGGATGTTGACGACTTTCTCGTTTTGTCGCTTTGTCGTTCGTGACATTTTAGTCTACCACTACGCATTATCACATGTGAAAGGTCTCTCTTCATTCTTTTGCCCTTATCCCATTATTTGGGTTCGGTACAATACGTCATCTTCCATTAATCTTTCTTAGCCGTCAATTCAAAACTCACTTCTTTCTTACACATATGAAAAAAATATTGTTACCCTGATCTTTTCATTATATACTTGAATTTCTACAAATTGGACACAAAACTAAGTTTATGGCAGAAGAAGCATGCAAGTAAAATTAATGCTGTTGAAATGCGTTCCTTGCGAAGTATGTGCGGTGTGACGCTGAAAGATAGAGTGAGAAATTGTGTAATAAGAGATAGATGTAAATTAAAAGAAGATGTAGTGACAAGAATAGAGAAAGGTATGCTTCGTTGGTTTGGTCATGTGGAGAGGATGAGTGATAGCAGATGTACGAAAGAGATATATGTTGCTAATGTGAGTGAAAGCGTCGGCAGAGGGCGCCCTCGTAGGACGTATGCTGATCAAATCAGATGCGTCCTACAAAAAGGGGAGGTGCGGAGTACTCGAAACCGACGGGCATGTATGAAGAGATGTATGGATGTGCATGAGGCAAAAGAAGTATCTAAGGATCGTAGTAAGTGGCGCGCCCTGGTCTCTGCCTACCCCACTGGGAAAGAGGCGTGACGTTATAGATAGATAGATAGATAGAACTAAGTTTATCTAAGAGTTTGTTCCGTTCCGTCCCGTTAGAATATAAATCCCAACGTATGGAGTCAATTGCCTAAAGGTAGAACAGTTGTGTGAACAACTGTAGGGCAAAAACAGGCCAAGACCTTTCGTATTGTCCTTTAAAGGTTCAAGGGAAAAATTTTCTGTTCACTGTAAATTTTTTAAAAACATTTTTTTTATAATTTTTTTTTTTATATAGGTCTTGGACATTGTCACGCAAATTATCTAGTCACATTAATAGTACCTGGATTTGTATTATGATGACTAGACAACGATATAGAATACATATATAAGGTCTAACAAAATTAGGTGAAACTATTTTAAGGGGATGATCAGACCATCAAACTGAACAACTTTCTCTATGGGACCAATATCAAAATCGCGAAAAAAAAATCAGCTGTTCCATACAAACGTACTTACTACTACTTACCTAAATGTATGGGACAGCTGATTTTTTTTCGCGATTTCGATATTGGTCCCATAGAGAAAGTTGTTCAGTTTAATGGTCTGATCATCCCCTTAAAATAGTTTCACCTAATTTTGTTAGACCTTGTAGATACAAATATCCATGACTCGGGTACATATATTCATGATGATGATGATGATGACAAATATTCATATTCATCATATAAATATTTGTCCCTTACGGGATTCGAACCCGCGACTCTCGGCACAGC
Source organism: Agonopterix arenella (assembly GCA_927399405.1). NCBI lineage: Eukaryota > Metazoa > Arthropoda > Insecta > Lepidoptera > Depressariidae > Agonopterix > Agonopterix arenella. Next base: position 697,559 of record OV656715.1, read on the forward strand.
AGGCAGGTCCACTACAGACTGTGCTCACGGGCCGTCAAGTTTTTCAAGGGAAGAACTTCCCCAAGTCAGCAGTTACGCCGGAAGATCCTCCGGTGCAGTACGTTACGTACCGATAGAGGCGCGCAGCTCGCACTGAGCGCCGGCCGTACCAGGAGGACAGCGGCACGTGTAGTCCGAGCTCGAGCCGTCCTCGCGCACGCATCGGCCACCACGGGCGCACGGGTTCGGCACGCACGGGTCCTGTGGGGGGGAGGGACGTTTGGTTAATGTTAGTAGAACCAGATTAGAGCCTGGAGGGCGATCGCGCTAATTTGAAACATTCAAGTCAAATCCTTATCCAATTTCAGTTCTAATCACATTGCAATCCAATTACTATTCTATTGTGTTAATTCCGTATCGCACTAAACATTTCCTCCGCCCCCTTATGACATCTCTCTTTAGTTTTTGTGATCTATGGTCCGAACCGAACCTGACGGCGTCGCCCCGCCCCGTTTCGTCCCGTTGCTAAGTCAATGGATAAGTATTTAGACTTGTTAGTTGATTTGAAATGTGGTTAAACTTTGGGTGGCGTATTTAGACCATGCTATGCATAGATTAATATGTATATTGGATATAGATAGGTAACTCGCCTTGAATTTTAGGACGTCTTAATTGCGTTGCCGCTTATTAGCACTAGGGGGCGCCACATTATGAAATTAATTGAAACAGACGATCGGCCGACGCGAGGATCGAACCTTAGCTACCCGGATCGTAAGCCGGTTGTCTAGACCGCTAGACCAACAAGACAGTGATTGATATGGACGAAATGTCTCACTACTACAGCGCAGCGCGTGAGGTGTAATGCGCTGTTACACCGATATGAACCCTTGTTCAACACATAGTGCTTCGAAACATAACCGATAGATGGCAGAAGCTGTCTATGGAAAATCATCGTTCCACTTAGTTTGTACTAAGATAACATAGCATCATGCATGCTATGCGTGTTGAACTAGGGTTCATATCGGAGTAACAGCGCACTACACCTCATGATTTCGCCCATTTCCATCACTGTCATGTTGGTCTACCGGTCTAGACAACCGACTTACGATCCGGGTAGCTAAGGTTCGATCCTCGTGTCGGCCGATCGTCTTTCTCAATTTATGTCATAATGTGGCGCCTCCTGGCGCTAATAAGCGGCAACGCAATTAGGACGTCCTAAAATTCAAGGCGAGTTACCTATCTATATCCAATATACATTAATCTATGATTTAGACCACGAAACTGAACAGCGTGCACTCTTTTATGTTTTGTCTACGTTTTCGTGTACGTTTTGTCTGTTGGTGTCTGATGATGATCTCACCATGTAATGAGCGCCATCCTCGAGCACCTGCGCGTTGTTGTGGGTCGCGGGAGGCTCGTCGTCGCCGCAGCCGGCCGAGGTGCGTTGTACCCGCGCCGCGTTCACGAAGTCCACGCGCTTGTGGTTCACCCACGCTTCTTTGAGGCACCCTGTGGAAAAAAATATTTAAGAATTAAATCTTATAAAGGAGTCAGAGAATAAAGGCACAGTATAAGAAATAGTATCTTGTAGGTACTACATAATACCGAGCTGTGATGCTGTGCCGAGAGTCGCGGGTTCGAATCCCGGAAGGGACAAATATTTATATGATAAATATAAATATTTGTACCCGAGTCAAGGATGTTTGTATCTACAGGGTGTAAGTGATAGCCTAGCAAATATTGAAACGGTAAACTCAGGCCATCAAACTGAACAACTTTCACTATGGCGCCTACCTCAGGAGACGCCAAAAAAATAAGGTGTCCCATACAAAACTGCTGTGCCTACCTGACTTAAATGTATGGGAGAGCTGATTTTTTTTCGCGTCTCCTGAGGCCTACCTCATGAGACGCTATGGAGCCTACTCCATAGTGAAAGTTGTTCAGTTTGATGGTCTGAGTTCACCGTTTCAGTATTTTTGCTAGGCTGTCACTTACACCCTGTATACAGGCTGAAATTGATATCATTAACATCCTTTTAAACTAAGAGTCTGCCCATCAAACTGAACAACTTTTACTATGGGAGCAAACCGATCGGAACAAAAAAAAGCTAAGATTGGTTTGCTCCATTCCATCCGTTTTGCTCCCATAATAAAAGTTGTTCAGTTTGATGGGTAGACTCTTAGTTTAAAAGGATGCTAATGATATCAATTTCAGCCTGTAGGTATATGTATTCTATATCGTTGTCTAGTCATCATAATACAAGTCCAGGTACTTTAAATGTGACTAGATAATTTGTGTGACAACGTCCAAGATATTTATTATTATTAATTTATTAATAAGGAGGAGATTTTTGAAAGAGAATATCATAGGTATCTTTTGGGAACTTTGTTTACCCCCTTTTTTATTTAGGTACCTATTTATTTCCTTTTTGGCGAACTTACAGCTAAATAAGTGTTGTGTGTGTGTTTTGGGCAAAATTCTCCCCAAGCTTTTCCAGCGTTCTCTGTCCCGTACCATCAGTTGCGTTTGTGCTTCGTGGGCATCCAGGTCTCTATTTCTTGGTCTGCTCCAACCACTTGGCAACGTTTTTAACTTTAATAATCTTACTTCGGTAGCATGGCCACAGATTATTCAATAATAAGGTAGTTACCTACTTGCAAAAAATATAAGGTCTAACAAAATTAGCTGAAACTATTTTAAGGGGATGATCAGACCATCAAACTGAACAACTCTCTATGGGACCAATATCGAAATCGCGATAAAAAAATCTGCTGTCCCATATTATTTGAGTCGAGTTATGTTTTGTATGGGACAGCCCCCAGATTCCTCCCCTCCTTCCATCCCCTTAAAATAGTTTCAGCTAATTTTGTTAGACCTTATTATATGTACCTATTGAAATAAAAAAATGTTTAATTAGCCTGTTCAATGTCCCACTGCTGGGCAAAGACCTTCCCTTTTACTCTCCAATCTTTCTATTGCGTGCAACTACAAGCTAACTCTCCAAAAAAATTTTGTTTACCTTTAAAACTGGTGATGTTTCTGAGATGCCACTTGTTGAAGGCATCCTTGGCGACATCCTCGGGCACTCCGCCGATATACATGGGCCGTTCCAGGCGTAGGTATTCCTTCGAACCTGAAGCAACATTCATTTTTAAATCTTTTCGAAAGAAGGATTGCCTTTCTCATGCCTCAAAGTGTGATATCATTTAAAAACTTGATCTTTTAAAAAACTTGCCAGGATAGCGCCATACATTTTTATACAGGATGTAGTCTCAAAGGTACAAAAAGAAATTTCCGCTAAAGTCTGACAAAAGATAGTGTTTTCATTAAAAAGTATGCCGCCACTGTTGATTTAATTTTAAATTGGCAATACTAGCAAGGTTATTCAGGATTGCGTAACAAGTATTTGTATAAAAAAATATACAAATTTGTAGTCACTACATCTAAAAGTTCGGCGCAGGGTGGCAATTTTCAAAATTTAAAAAAAAAAGTCAAAATCTCTAAAACTATCATAGACTCATAACCTAAACAGTTATAAACTGGGGTATCTTCTGTTTTCGGCTTGTCGTTGAGTTCTAGGACACCATGTATGTAGACTTCTTCTTTTTATCGTGTGGGCAGAGCCCTGGTGTCAGAGTTTTTTCAGACCGCCTTACGGCCTCTGACGTGGTTTTTATGTAACGACTACTACCACCAGAGATACTTACGGGCATAGGCCCACCACACATTCCCACCGCTGTAACTCCTGTAAGCCAGGATCAACAGCGGCGACCATTCACAACACTGGACAATGAAGTCCAGCGAGCCCGGGGGATGACTCTAATCTATCTTGGAACCCGCAATGAATTAATCAAAGAAGATAGGAGGAGTAGGAAAACGAAATACCACCAGAGATAGTAGCCGGGACCAACGGCTTAACGTGCCCACCGAATCATTTTTCTTTTTCAGACAATCAGATGATTCAGCCTGCAATGTCCTAACCAACTGGGGAAAAACGCACAAAGTGACATATCACTAGGTGTCCCCCGTGGGAATCGAACCCACGACCTCCGTGTCGAGAGCCAATACTCTTAACTATTAGACCACGGAGGCAGATGTATGTAGACTGATAATAATATAGTAGGTACCTTCATTGATAATAGACCTGGCAGGTCCGTCGTCCACTCTGAGGGTAAAGTTCTTCTTGACAGCAATCAACTCCGCCTTGTGGTACGCACCGTCCGACACCATCTCGAAACTAGAAATAAAGAGTAAATAATGAAGATCAGTACAGCTAAACCAAATTCGTTAAAACTATTCTTCACGATATTTATTATGATTTACTAGCGATTATTCTTTTTGAATTTTGAGATTCGGTCCAGCAATTACAAAGTTATTGAACTTTGAAGTTAGCCGCTCCGTGCTCGAAAACCAAAAGCCCTTTCGTCGGTCATCACGGAACACTTTGGTACTGCGGTTGTAAGATATTTTGGTCGGAGCTTCATCTCTAATAGTGTTCAGCGTTGAACATTACCTGTACATGGTAGAAGTGGGATGGTTGCCGACGTCGTAGCTAATCCTGATGCGTCCATTGAACAGTTCCACCGCTAGGTGCTCCTGCTCACCGAAGTACATCAGCACTCCGTGGTGCTGAGTTGTGCTGAACACTGGCATCAAACAATAATCTTACTACTTATGCACAGAATATCTAAAGTGACGTTAGCAACTTATTAGAATAAATAAGCTTACCTAAGGTAACGATAGCTACTTATCAGGATAAATAAGCTTACTTAAAGTGAAGTTAGCCACCTTTCATAATTAATAAGATTACCTAAAGTTACATTAGTTATTTATCAGGATAGATAGGCTTGCTTAAATTGACGTTACCTACTTATCCGGATAAATAAATAAGCATAGCATAGCTTAGCATATGCTCACGACTATATTCCCCGTGGGGGTAGTCAGAGATATTCTGAAACCTCAGAACATCCACGTTTCACTAGTAGTACCGAAATTCTGCCCAGTGTGACGGTGTAAATAAATAAGCTTACCTAAAATGGCATTGGCTAAGTAGCTAATTAATGTCTTTTTTTGCTGATAAGTACGAGACTTGATAGGCTTGCCTAAGGTGACATTAGCAACCTACAGTGATACAGTGATATAAGCAACATACTTGTCAACATGTCAATAGCACTGACTGTAGCCAGCTTAGCTGAGTTCCTGTCCTATTACCAGAAATTCTGTTTGTTTTTTCTTTTTGTTTTAATTGTATGTTTTTTTTTTATTTCTGTATGTTTAATTTGTTATGTTCTTTTTCTAGTAGTAATAGGCAATAAAGCATTTTTTCTTTCTTTCTTTTCTTAATCAGGATAGATAAGCTTACCTAAAGTGACAATATCTACTTCTCAGGATTTATAAGATTACTTAAAGTGACTTTAGCTAGTTATCAGGATTAATAAGATAACATAAAGTAACTAGATTCATAACAGGATTAATAAGCTTACCTAATGTGACGTTAGCTTGAGGTACCGTGCGAAGAGGTTCTAACTCGACAAGTGAGTCGTTGTGACTGAATGTGAGGGAAGTGAGGTATTCGCAGAGTCGCCCTGTGAATAGAAAGTTTTATTACAATATTGTGTATCAAGTTACAGTCTAATTGGAGAAGAAAAACATTTTATGCTTAGATAAATGATTGGTCGCTACTCTACGAAGGTTACAACAGTTATAAGATTTGCGGTATCTCGCGTGAAATGACTCTCGTTTTTGCCATTTTTTGTATGTCAAAAATGTCCTCGACTCGACGGAGTAAATCTCACCGGTAGGTGAGTGTATATGTTCCTTATTGGAGTAAATCTCGATAAAGCAACTAAGAATACGAGTGTTAGAGATAAGGTGTCATTTGCAGAGTTTTACGGCCAAAGGCTAGCCACGTACTAGGGCGCAATATGTCATCTTCATCCATTCATCCCTCTCGGCCGTTTTTTCAGCACTCATTACTTCTTAACATTTATCATCCTTCACACAATCCATCCATCTTTTTCATATATGACGACCCGGTTGGTGTAATGGTTACCACGCCGGACTGCCAAACCAGGGTCCTGGGTTCGAATCCCGGTTCGGTCATGGATGTTTATATGTTTGTGCCGTTGTTGTATGGTTTCCATAATAAACAGCCTATAGTGCTTGCTTGGGATCATTACAATGTATGTGCCTGTGAGCTTTATTTTTTTTTTAATTTTTATATATCTACCTTGTATAATAAAAATATATTTCGTACCAGAGTATCCAGGCGCGCACTTGCACAAGTAGTCGTTAGCGGCGGCGAGCAGCGGCCGCTCCATCATAATGTCGTCCTGTACAATAATACCTGCACGTTAATTACACTACTGTTTTAGTATTCATTCTTGTTGCAATTCAAGAGGGGACACAATATGTCACGGTGGGTAAAAGTTTGACAAAAGGGGAAACAATGTGACTTACTGTGACAAAGTGTGACTGGAACGGTTTATACCACTTTGATCCCCTGGGTGATATCACCCGGGTGATCATAGGCGACTCATGTGTACTATGATCACCCAGGTGTTTAAAGTCGACTCGACTGTCAGTTTAGTTTTTGGTGTCCCCAGGTATATCTTTATTATAATGTTGTCCTGTACAGTTAAGTATACGTTAAGCATAGTACTGTTTTAATATTCACTCTAGTTACGTCACGCTTCAAGTGGGGACATAATGTGTCACGGTGGGGAAAAGTGTGACTAATTGTGAAATAATGTGACATGGTGTGACACAGTATGACTTGAGGAACTAACTAGGTATATCTTAATCATATTGTCGTCCTGTACGATAATTCCTGCAAGCTGATTACACTACAGTTTTAATATTATTTTTTTTATTTTTTATTTATTCAATACATTACTTTATAATCACTATTTATAAATATTAACCGCACTTCAGAAACCACAGGGTTTATATGAAGTGCGATATATGAGGTCGCTTTCAATATAGCGCTTAATAGATAGATAGGTACATAAATAAAAATATATATTATCACCGCATCGCAGTGGAGACGGCAGGCCCTTGGGGACATGAGGCAAAGGCTTTTGTGAGGGATCTGGGCAAACGTATGAGAGAAATCGGAAATGATTTCCGTGTTGGATCGTACTTGGTCCAACGCGTGTCTTTAGCTATACAACGCGGAAACGCAGCAAGCATTATGGGCACGTTTGGGCCAGGTACGGCTAGGGGCGGACTTTTCGATTAAGTTTTTGACGAGGCATGTTGCTGAAGGAAATTGTTTTTTTTTTTTAAGGAATTTTGACGACGCATGTTGCTGAAGGGGTATTTGTAAGCAATTTCGACGACGCATGTTGCTGAAGCAGATTCTGTTACAATTTAAATTATTTTTGATTATTTAATAAATTTATTATCACCATTTAAGACTACAATATGTCTTATATCGAATGCTATTGATTTTTAGATATGTTTGTTGTGGCTTCTAATATATGTGTTACAAAAAATTTATTAGTTACATTATACATTTTGGTTTGTTAGGTAATGTTTTTTAAGTACTTTTTTAAATTTTTTACATGTTTTACGATATACTTCACGGTGATACGGTGATGTTTTCAAATTATTAGTTGAGTTGTATAAAATTTTACAACATTCTGTCACATTATGTTACATTATGTGACACTTGGTTAAATTCTACGTGATGGCGAGGTGCGTTGCCTCCAGCGGCGTCCAGCGTGTAGTGTGATGTGGTGTGGTTTGGTGTGGTGCGGTGTGGTGTGATGTGGTGTGGTGTGGTGTGGTTTGGTGTAGTATAGTGCAGGTACAGTAGTGAGCGCAGTACCTGTAGCGCGAGGCCGGCGGCGGGCAGGTAGCAAACGCCGTGCACACAGTCGTGGTGGGCGCACGGCGAGGTGCCGAGCGCGGCGTGTGGGGCGGCTTCGCAGTACCGCCCCGCGTACCCCGCCGCGCATGCGCACTTGTACTCCTCCAGCCCGTCCACGCACGTGGCGCCGTTCTGTGAAGAGTTTAAACTATGGAGTCAAATAGACCAGGATTCAACTCGGCTGGGCAGCGTTCGGGCATCCTAGTATCTTCGCGTCCCAAATACCGCAGTGTCTAAAGACGAAAGTCTATTTGAACATACGTGTACTGCCAGTTATGATATATGGAACTGAGACGTGGTCGCTCTCTCAAGACTGGATAATGTCAACATTTTCATCCGTGAAGGGTACATTTAAGACTCGGTAACGTCAACATTTTCGTCTTGAGAAGGTTAACATTTAATACTGGATAACGTCAACAATTTTGTCTCGAAGATTACATTTGAGATTCGGTAACGTCAACATTTTTGTTTCAGGAAGGCTAACATTAAAGACTGCTGTGTCAACATTTTGGGAAGCTTCATTTTCATTTTACATTAATAATTTTACTATGCAGTAGTAGACCATAAAATCGGCGACCGCTGGTGTCGTAAAAATAATGAAATCTGGACGCCATTTTTCACAAATATTTGTCTAAATTTTTTTGTGAAATTTTATATATTTTTTCTCCGCAAGTCTGTAGAAAAGTTTCATATGAAATGCGTGAGCGTTGATCATTACAGTCTCGGCTCGTTAACAGCCCTCGCCAGCTACTCGAGCTGCAATCCAGCCTCGACTAGCAGGCCATAAGACCAACCTAGCTCACATATACATAATGTACTATGGTTATACCTGACACATATGGTTGATGCAGTCATCGGCGTTGACAGTGCAGTTCTGACCGGAGTAGCCCTTAGGGCAGGTGCACGTGTAGTGACTGTAGTGGTCGGTGCACACTGCACCGTTGGCGCAGGGGTTGAACTCTGACGTGCAGAACGGAATTTTCTTCTCGCAAAATTCTCCTGTTGGAAAAAGGGTACCTATGTTAGGTTGTCATTATTTTCCATAATCAACGAGTCATTGAATGTTACAAAAATTATACAAATAAAAATCATGATAATTCAGAGTCGCTTCAGTTCAAAATTCATTCCAGAATATCACAAGTATTAGAATACCTACCTAATTGAATAGAAGACCATCTCGACTAATATTGAAGCAACAAAAGCCGCCGCCGACGCCACTGTCGCTTTTTTCAAGCGGTTAAAAGGAGACTAAAGAAAGAAGTTTTTGCCTTATAAAGATGAACCTCCAGCCATACAGGGAGCGAAAAATACCCGTTAGTCATGCGCGAGGTAGAGACCACGCTAGACTGGAGGTCCTAGCATGATGAGCGCGGCAACATAATCCCGCGCCATTTCTATAACTCTGTTACGCGCCAAGTGAAAGAGGGATAAACGCGACTTTAGTACGTTGCACTGCCATGCTAGTCACACTGCTGAAGATGGATATAATTATATAGACTCACCCATAAACCCAGGAGCGCATTTACAAGAGTACCCCTCTAGATGGTCGACTCACGTCGCGTTGTTCTGACAGCGGTGCGACGCGCAGTCGTCGATGTTCACCTCGCAGCGCACGCCAGTATAGCCAGCCTGGCAGGAGCAGCTGGGGAGGGATGGATGGAAGCGATATTGAATAAAGTCTTGATTTTTTCACATGAGACATGGGACACACGGAGACTTAAGTTTCATACTATAGCGCTAAGATAGTATGAAGTAGTCAGAACTGTTCATGTTGATCGAGTTGACCGTGTTGTCCGAGTTGACAAGGTTGTCAGAGTTGTTCACGGTGTCCAAGTTGTGAATGATGTCCGAGTTGTTCATGTTGGACTCAGGTGGGCTACGGGAAAGAATATTGCTCGTACGTGAGAGTGAGTGTGAGTGAAAAAATATACGATTGTGGATGTGAATGAGCGCTAATAAATATGAGTGTGTCGCGTCAGAGTGTACGTAGATTAAAAAGAATTTATTTATTTATTTCCTTTTGGAGAACTGACAGCTAAATAACAGTTTGGTTTCTACAAAGACAAATTGATAGTCAGATGCTGACAAGTTCCCGAATGTGTAAATGTCAGTGATTCAACATGTAAGTGTACTTATCACCACATTACTTACTGAAACCTCCCCTCCTCTCGCACTCTACAGACACCATTAGCGCACGGGGAGCCGTAGCACGCGTCTATTTCATACTGACACGCGTCGCCATGGTAACCGAGCGCGCACGCGCACACGTAGCCGCCGGACGACGTCGAGGAGCAGACGCCAGAGTTGAGGCACGGGTTGTTGTAGCAGCGGTCGCATTTTGATACTATTTCCGATGGCGGGTTGCCTGTAAAGAAATAATTTGTTGTGGATGGATATAATAATTATATTTATGATTCAACGCCTAATAATTAGCGCCCATACACATAATACATACAATACACACAATAAATACCTTCCACGCCGAGCGTGTAAATAAAATAAATATCAAATCATCTACATAACTGACTGTATTTTACAGTAATGATTTTGACAAAAAAGTAAAAAAAAGGCTTAATTGTGAGAATTTATGATACCATTTATTGTTAATAATGTCTATTATATCATATACATTGAAAATTTTCACATAATTACATTCCTAGGCTTGCCTAAAATCTCATTATTGACGAGTTTATGAGTTTAGTCTATCTGTCGATACATTACTAAAGTATCACCAAAGTTGACAATAATAGATTAAAATGTCACAAAACTTCAATAAAATATAATCGAAATTTACTTGTTGAATACACTTTGTATTTAACAAGACTAAAATATCACCAAAGCTGACTAAAGTGACAAAAAACGTATTTTAACAGTGACAGACTGTACCTTCGACGACCCGGTTTGTGTTATGGTTACCACGCTGGACTTGCCAATTCGAATCTCGGTTCAGTCATGGACGCTAAAATTATGTTTGTGTCGTAGTTGTGTAATTTCCATAATAAGAAGCCAACGCTTACGTTTGAGATCATAACAATGTATGTGCCTTATTAATTAATTAATGTACCTTTACAAATAAACTGTGTGGACTGGGTGCTCAATATGAGCTTGTCCCTCATCGGGGCTGGTTCCGAGCACCGAGCTATGCCTGGCTCCACATACTCGCCGGCGCTCTTCACCCATTCTGACAGCCAGCGGGTGTTGCAGTCGCAGTAGAGCGGGTTCGATCCCAGAGCCCTGCGAAACGTGTAATCATGTTACAAAACCTACTCCTGAAGCTCTCAAATTTCATTTGGGCTTTATCGCAGTCATATAATAATTGATGCCGCATTGCCGATGCATGCCGTGGTGGTCCAGTGGCGAGTAACCTTGCCTGCCGTCCAGGAGGCGATGGTTCGATCCCCGTCCAGGCCGATTCGTACCAATGATTTTTTCGGAATTTATGTACGATTTGTAACACCATTGGCTTTTCGGTGAAGGAAAACATCGTGAGGAAACCTGCATGCTTCAATTTCGAGGCGTAACTTCTGTCCATTATAAGTGGCGAAGATCTCACTCCCCGTCACACTGGAAAGAGTGTCGGTACTACCTACTGTGAAACGTGGATGTTCTGAGGTTTCAGAATATCTCTCACTATCCCCTCGGGGAGTATAGTCGTGAGCATATGTAATAATGATTGATTACTTTTCGAGGGGCTCTAATTTACCTTTTAAATTTATAACCGGATCTCGCGATACATAAACACAAAACATCACAACCTCTAGAATGTATAAAAGCGTACTCACACATGTGAAATAGATTCCAAGTCTCTGAACACCCCGTCAGCCAACATAGATATGTTGTTGCCATGTAGAGACAGCACTCGGAGCTGAGTCAGGCCTTTCAGGGCATCTCTCTGTGAACAACAAATTTTAATTTGTAGTTACAATGTAGTTACCTACTTTAATACATACAAAAATATCACGACTGTACCCCCTTTCGAGGTAGTAAAAAATAAACTTGCTGCTAGTTTTAGGAGCGACAAAGTCTATTACACTTCGCCTGGGCACTGATGATAACGAGGATATGCTGATGAGATGGCGCGATAGGCCCGAGCGTTAGGGTGCTTTTCCATCAGAGATGTGCGAGGTAGCGAGGCGATGAGCGAGGAAACAATCCGCCAATAGCGCCCTCGCTCGATCATGTTTTGGGAAATTGAAGCACTCTCATTGGTCGATTTTTTCCTCGTTCACCGCTTCGCTATCTCGCACATCTCTGGTGGAAACGCAGCTTTACTGCGGCATCTCTCGCAATACCTCTAGAAGTGTGCTAAAGAAATGGGCCGTGTACCAAAGCCTCAAATTTTGGTCGAATAAATCAGGACTGAAGCACGCAAATGAACCTGTTACTGGTTTCTCAAGTAGACATACCTTTGATGCCATCAATTTAAACCGCAGCGAGCCTAAGGTACTTTATATGGATAAAACGAGCGCGTATGACGGATTTCTATGTGTGGCATGCTAAAATCTGCTGTATACCTACAGTACCGACGGAATTCTGAGTGGATTTTCCGCTCATGCTGTTATTTAACTCACCTGAACGCATCTCAGTTTATTGTAGCTCACAATGAGCGTAGATAGCTTGGTTAGTCCCTCGAACGTATTGTTGGATAGTACGCTAATCTTATTGTTTGAGACGTCCAGTCGGGTCAGTTGGGTCAGGTGCCGGATCTGGTCAGGCGATATGCTGGTTATCTCGTTTGACTCCAGGTACCTTAAATATAAAACTTGTCTTTATTTACTTTTTTCCATTTTGAAGAACTTACAGTTAAATAAAACTTAGTACATAGATCACTATTCGAAGTTTTTGCTCGTGACTTCGTCTAAAAAGGATGATTATACCACAGCGGAATTTCCGTCCATGCTGTCAGTCAGTAGGTACTTAAGGTTCAGTAGTCTACCTCTGATTTATTGATAAAATAAAACTACTATAAGCAAATTAAAGATTGAAAAATTTGTCTCGGGCGGGACTTGAACCCGCATTCTTCCAAACCGGGGAACTGCGTTATCCAATTTCGCCTCCGAGCCCACTACCCAGAGAACGAAATTTTCAATCTGTTGCGTCTTAAGGGGATTATAAATAGCACAACATGGCTGTAACATGTTTAAAAATCAATAATATTTGAAATTACAATAAGCAAGTACTCGAGCGAAAAATTTTGGGGTATTTCCGCTCATGCTGGAATCTTAACAGTTCAGTATTCAATTAATATAATACCTACCTAATGGTATAATACCTTATACTAAATAAAAACTATAATACCTAAGAAGGACCCATGTCCTTGATGCTAATTTAATTAAATAGAATAAGGTACCAGTAAGCACTTGGTCGAAAAATAAAGTACCACAGCGGAATTTCCGCTCATGCTGGCAATAAACGTATAGTTCAGTACTCTGCCGTGGGGTATAATGTTCAATTATTAATAAAGCGTCGTTCCTGTCGAACGATGATTTATTTATAGAAAAATTAAAGCACTTGTACCAGGACGAAAAATGGCGTACCACAGTGGAATTCCCGCTCATGCTGTAACTTACAGTTCGGTAGTCTGCCTCGGTATGTTGCTGGGTAGTGCAGTTAGTTGACCTCTTGAACATCGTACGACAGTGCCGGTGCATTGACATTGGGATGGGCAGTAGTCCGTGGCTAGGCATCCTTTGTCTTCCGCTGCAAAAATAAAACATAAAGTATACTTGTAATCTCCCGGTTGTGCATATCCATCTCCTAAAAGGCACATGCGCTTAGCCGCCAAGTCATCGCAGTCACACAGGATATGTTCCATGATTTCCTCCTCTAATAAAAGTTGCTTAGTTTGATGGGTAGAGTATGTGGTTTAGAGGTTAATGATAATTTTACCTTACATCCTGTATAGGTACTGGAGTTATACTGATAGTCGAACTTACTTGTGCACTTAAAGTCTGATAAGTCTAGGTGCAGCATGTTGGCGCCGCGGAGTGCCGGGGGTGTGGCGCAGGCTGCGCGCGGGGCGAGGCGGCGCGCGCGCAGCCAGCCCGCCAGCCACGAGATGTGGCACGTGCACTCCAGCGGGTTGCTCTCTAGGTTCCTGTTGATAATTACATTGTTTAATTACCAGCAATGCTATTCTCTGAGCGCAAACATCGTCATAACCCTTTGACTACTTATATGAGGACTAGTTACGTTTGTAATTCTACTAACAAACATTTCTGCCACTTTTTGCGGGGGGCGAGGTAACATGAAATCCGCAACTTTGGATTTTATTCCCATAACTTAAGATTCTAATTTTGAACGTTAAAAATCATGGAAAGTAGACTCGCGTGAACCCCAAACGTTCTAAGTTCGAAATTATTGTTTCGCAATTATAGGCTGTCTCGTTTAGTGATAAGGTATAAAATTGAATGTAAATGCAATTGATTAATTGATCTTATACCGTGGCAAAGGGGGAAATGCTACCGCAAGACCAGACCTTATAATAAATAGTCAAAGCCATAACCTTAAATTCGTCGTTGAAACACATAGACGATTTTTTTTCGCTTACGCTGTTAGACTGAACCACAACGTAACCACGTATGAGCCAGCGATAGTCATAAAATCCTATACAATTCATATGAAGCTAGATGACTGACTCCGGAGTCAGGCGGCCGTCGTAGTACAAAAAAGTGGTTACGTCGATAAGGACAGCAATAAGTAGCGATCTCCTTTTTTCACTAAAACGAATTTGCTATGTGCATCTCTTATTGATGAATATGACAAGACACGTGCTTCATTCTCGTAGAAAGAGACGGTACTAGAAGGAAGCACGTGTCTTGTCATATTCTTGTAAAATTCGTAGGTTTTATTTTTGACACTGGCCTACAATGGCAGGATCATATAGAATCATTATGTCAAAGATTGAATGCGGCGTATTACGCAATCGCTAGACTAGTACCTACTCTTAGTAAAAAACTTACTAACAGCCTATTACGGTTATTTCCAGTCACTTGTGATATACGGAATAGATCTGTGGGGCCTTGCTGCTGATAGGGACAGACCATTTATAATTCAAAAACGGACCATTCGTCGAATAGCCAGGGTTCCCCCTGACACACCGGCTAAGCAGTTGTTTATAGACCTTGGGATACTAACAGTGCCATCCATTTATATATTTGAAATAGCTAAATACGTTAGGCGCAATCCGAATGATTTCCCAACACTCGAATCGCTACAGTGCAAATATAACTTGCGGAATCCGAACAAACTACTTTCGGTACAACATAGACTGTCTAAAACGGGCAATTCTCTAATGGTGATGGGTCCGCGCATCTACAACAAAATATCGGACGAAATAAAGAATGCAAAGTCAAATGCCATCTTTATTTGTGGACTCAAGCGATATCTCATGATTTCCTGTCGGATGACTGGTGAATGTGTCAAAAAAACCATATCTGTAATAATAAAACTATTGTTTTGAAATTTTAATTCTCTTATATTTTATTGTTATGCAATTTATTTTAGATAAAGACCAGGTATACTTATGTATACCTCGGTTCGAACATTTATGTTATACTTAAATAATCTTAACTTAATCATTCTATGATTAGTCTATTTAAGTACCCACAGACATTGTAATTTAATATTATAATTGACATGTACCTACTATAGACTTTATTATTTATTTAAAGGAATAAAATAGTAAAAGCACAAATAAAACTTACCCTAAACTTAAACCATTCTAAACATTCTAAACTACAAATTTAACTAATCCTATTTAGTCGAAAAGCCCGCCCCAGGTCATACCTGGCCCGAAGGTGCCCATAATGCTGGCTGCATTTCCGCGTTGAATCGCTAATGATATGCGTTGGGCTAGGTATGACCCGGCACGAGGACCGTTACCCGCATCCCGTAAACGTTTGCCCAGGTTCCTCATAAAAGTTTTTGCTTCATGACCCCACGGGCCCGCCGTCTCCACAGCGAAGGGCACGAATAAGTAGCTCTGCTCCAAAGTTGTGTAACATTGGTGTTTACGTACTGCTGCCCTTTCCGCTGCCGACCCTGCTACTCGAATGGAACCTCTCAAGTAAGATGCAGCGTACGTACATACGCACGTTGGATCCCATAGAAGACATTTGCCCTTTTGCCACGTACCTACTACGATTCTAAACTATTGACATTGTAAACTCGTTACTGAATAAATGAATATGAATATTAATATTCATTCAATAAGGGATTCACATAGCAAATTCGCTCTAGTTAAAAAAGGAGATCGCTACCTTATTGCTGTCCCTATCGACGTAACCACTTTTTTGTACTGACTCCACCTGACTCCAACATGTCTCTTCATATAAATTGTATAGGATTTTATAACTATCGCTATCTCATACCCGGTTACACTGATATTCCGTCTACCAAAAAATTCTTCGTTTATTCTCATTCCAGTACCTTCTCTTTCTACGTTGAAACATCAGCGAGCTGTCAATTCGGTATTCACCAGGAAGCTGGCATAAATATTGTCTATACCTTGGAGTGCAGACTGCCGTGAGACTGCATAACAAGCGGTTAAACATGATAATACTCCTTGGTGGTCGATAATGATCGTTCTTCTTTCGTAAATTCCCGTCGTTGTTTTCGACGTTACTTTGTCTCTTTCAAATCCAACGACAAAAATTGTAGGTCCTGTAATTAAACTGATAATCGAAAGGTAACTTACAGTGTTGATAGCATAGTCAAATGATCGAATGCCCCCGGTGTGATGCATTTTATCTTATTGTCAGTCAGAGACCTGAAAAAAAAGAAACTCAGATTTTTTTGTACATTTAACAGTTAGGTAATTAAGTAGGTAGGTATTTACCTAAGATCAAATATTAGTGGTTATTAATTAGTGATTAACTCGATATCCAGTTAATCCGCTTTTGATATTGAGCAGATGTTTGTAAAGCTCTTGACTTTCAAAGTTTGATTGTGTTGTGGCAATTTATAGATTTTAATCTCAGTAGAACTCAAAAAGCAAGTAGCCCAGTCATTTTACGGTTTGAGCCGGGAATAATTGATAATTGATATTTTTTCAAAATAGTATTTAAGAGCCAATTTGAGCTTAAAAATGTACCAAAATAAAAAAAAAACCCCCGTCAGCAACAGTTCCAAACTTAAAATTTAGCTATTATCTTGTTATCATTAACCTGATGGTAATTTTTTTTGCACATATTTAAGGCATTACCATTATACATACTTCAAACATGGTGTAAATATTTTTGTGTACTTAGAAGGTTTTGAAAAATACATTCTTTTTTTTTAAATAAAAACCCAATTTTTTACATTTCAATGCCTATTTTAATGCTCAAAAATAATTTATATTGTTAAATCTAATACAAATGAGTGAATTGGTAATAACATTATTTAAAAATCATCTGGGACTCACAATTTTGATTTCTATGTTGCATAGGGAATTTTTTTTAAATATGTTTTCAGTCACTAATTGGTGCCGGTTACAGTTTAAAAGTCCAATTAATAATTACTTCCCACCTCTCCTAACAAAACTCTGTAAAATGACTGGCCTAATGCAGGTATCGGCGACAAAAGTGATAAAATGATTTCAAATGAAAGGTGAGAACTTCATACAATACTGGGGTTAACCCGCGACTTCGGCCGCACAAATTATATAAGGTCTAACAAAACTAGCTGAAACTATTTTAAGGGGATGATCAGACCTTCAATCTGAACAACTTTCTCTATGGGACCAATATCGAAATCACGAAAAAAAATCAGCTGTCCCAAACAAAACTGCAAATCATAACTCGACTCAAATGTATGGGACAGCGGTTTTTTTTTCGCGATTTCTATATTGGTCCCATAGAGAAAGTTGTTCAATTTGATGGTCTGATCATCCCCTACGCTAAAGTAGAAATTCTGATGTGTATGTGAAGTCTACCAATCCGCATTGAGCACGCGTGGTGGACTAATGCCCATACACCCTCCCTGAGGGTAGACCTGTGCCCTGCAGTGGGACGTGTTTCTAGGCTGATGATGATTGAACTAGGTACGGCGGCGGGTCTATACTTTATATCTATTCTGATTCCAGGAGGAAGGATCTTCCCCTGGTTATTCCAAGTTCCACAAGTGCCAAATAATTACTTACAGTACACTCAAGCTGTGCAATCCAAAGAACATCTTATCGGTGATGGTCTGCAGCAGATTTCCGTCCAGCAGAAGTTCCTGTATGCTGGCAGCGCCGTCAAACGCGTTGTCCTCTATTATTGTTATACCTGAACAATACAACGTGTTAATGAATTAACGCAAAACTAGAAAGTAGTTTGTTTAGAATCGAGAGTAGAATCGAATTATTATGGTTTCAGCATAGGTAATTTTTTTCAAAATATTAAATGTTTTGTTTGAAAATTTTTAATTTTCTGTCCCCGATGTCAACTTACCGCACGCGCATACTCACCCTACTTACTACCAAAACAAGATTATTAAAATGTATCCATGAGTACGTTAGCGCTTTCATTCATTGCTGAAATTATAACTTAAAATGCGAATAACTTTAAATTTTTACGATGAAAATAATTAAATCATTCTTTCAATCTAATTATTTTGTTCTAAATCCGTTGGGGTGTATGAGGTTTTGCGCTTATTCATTAACACGTTGTATATTAATATTTGTTAATGAAGAAGTTGATGAAGAAGAGGCATGTCTTATAATTATAAAACATTTAACTCTATTTATTTGATTTTATTATAAAACGAGCGTTCGCACAAATTATATACCAGATTTTAAGTCAGATCATAAGCTATCAAACAAAAAAAGTTTCATTAAAATCGGTTCAGTAGTTTTTGCGTGATACTCGTTCAAACAAACAAACACACAAACAAACAGACAAACAAACAGACAGACAAAAAATCCAAAAATTGGTGAAATGGAATCAGGGACACCTAAAAACCATATCGTAACTTTTTTTTTGTTAATATCTTCAATGTACAGACAAACTTCCTGTTACAGTTTTATAATAGTATAGATATATGAAATAAAATATAAGATATTATGGGAAATAACTGCTGAAAGGATAGCATAAGCATATGCTCACGACTATATTCCCCAAGGGGGTAGTCAGAGATATTCTGAAACCACAGAACATCCACCTTTCACTAGTACCGAAACTCTGTCCAGTGTGACGGGGAGTGAGTCCGTCGCCACTTGTAATGGACAGTGGGCACAATACATGCCTTGAAATTGAAGCATGCAGAAAGGATAACTTACCATTATTTCGTAAGTCAAGTTTGGTGAGATCAGGCAACCTTCCGAATAGGCCATCCGACTTGATTTGTCCCAAACTGTTATCTGGCATCAAGCTGAGAACAAATTGAATACATATCGATTAGTTTAGGTACCTACTACCTAGTCGGAACTAGCATTATCGTAATATTAAAGTCCCAAAATTTAATTGTAACTGAATTCATATCAGACCCCATCGTCGAACACGGCATGACCACATCACGACTGCCTTCATACAGTCATGAATCACACTATATCCTATTCTTCATGACTCGTGACTGCTTACATGCTTATAAAACTCGTCGTGAATCATGACTGGCTTCATAATATCATTAATTACGACTGCCTTCATAATATCGCTATTACGACTGCTTTTATACTTTCACTTTTTCTGATCAACTTGTATATCAGATTAGTCAGATCATAAGCAATCAAAAAAAAGTTTATCAAATCGTTTTAGTAGTTTTTGCTTGATGCTCGTACAAACAAACAAACAATCAGACAAACATTCCAAAAAAGGTTAATTTGGAGTCAGGTATACCTAAAAACCATATTAGCCCAGTCATTTTACGGAGTTTTGTTAGGCGGGGTAGGGAGTAATTACTAATTTGACTTTTAAACTGTAACCGGAACCATTAAGTGACAAAAGGACTATCTTAAAGCATATTAAAAAAAAAATCGCTGCGCAACATAGAAATCAAAATTATGTGTCCTAGAAGGATTTCAAATTATTAATATTAATATCAAGGCACTGATTTGGCTTAGATTTAACAATATAAATTATTTTTGAGCAATAAAATAGGCAATGAAATTTAAAAATTGAGGTATTTATTAGAAAATACGAATGTATTTTTCGAAACCTTCTAAGTAGAAAAAAATATTTACACCATGTTTGAAGTATGTATAATGGTAAAGCCTTAAATATGTGCAAAAAAAATTTACCATCAGGTTGATTAAAAAAAGATAATAGCTAAATTTTAAAATTAGAACTTTTGCTGACGTGATTTTTTTTTTAATTCTGGTACATTTCTATACTCAAATTGGCTCCTCAATATTATACCGAAAAAAAATGTCAATTACTAATTAGTCCCGGCTCAAACCGTAAAATGACTGGGCTATAACGCAAGTAATCTTTTTCTTGTAAATATCTTCAGATGTACAATCAAACTTCTGTTACAGCTTTATAATAGTTTAGATTAGATTTATTATTTATTTCTCACAAAAGACACAGATACACCTAAGGCCAGGCCACACAGAGCCGGTTTTGCGAGAAAGCGGTCCGGAGGCGGACCTGCGGGAAGCAAATATCTCCGGATCCGCTAGGTTTTCTGTGTGTTTTGTTGTGTATGGTGTAGTGTGGTGGTATCGTTCGAGTTTGTATGTACCCTACCACACAGAAATACGACGGGTCCGAAGATATTCGCTTCCCGCAGGTCCGCCTCCGGCCCGCTTTCCCGCATAACCGCCTTTGTGTGGCCTTTAATGCCAAACTGCATAACAGTTTGTCGGATTGAACTCAATCAGAAGTGGACTCCCCGCAGCAGTAACTGCACTGCAAGTAACACAATACTCACAGTGCGTCAGTATTGAGCGGCAGGTCCCTCGGCAGGTCAGAGAGGGCGGCGCGCGCGCACGTGACGGAGACGCAGCGCGCGCCGTACGAGCACGCGCACGCCGCCGGGCACGACGCCAGCGTGCCGCATGCGTCCGCCGGCTCCTCACCAGCTGGTGTGGGGAGAGGTGTTATTATAACTACTAAAGCACTGTCCCACCCCTGGCACTCCATACGATGATCTCACGATACTTCCACAATGCGAAAATGGAATAGCTGATGAGATAGGGGTTGATAGAAAATAACTAAAAAATATCTGAGAAGTTTCACATACGAGGAGTGATCCAAATGTAATGATAATCAATATTAAACATGGTGATTATAGTTAAAAAAAATTATGTATTTCTCTACATAGTCTCCTAACAAGTCAATAAATTTAGTCTATCTTTTTTCTGAACCCAGAATTCCCTTAAAATAAAAATCTTTGTCTAGACCCTAAAAAACCCCTCAACAGCGGCCATCATTTCACTATCGTCTTCAAATTTCTTGCCTCGGAGGTGTTCTCTGAGCCGAGGAAAGAGATAGATGTCATTGGGAGCTAGATCTGGCGAATAGGGCGGGTGTTCGAGCAGTTCGAATCCCGATTCTTCAATAGCAGCCATCGCAACAGCGGCTTTGTGAGCCGGTGCGTTGTCTTGGAGAAACAGCACTCTAGCTCGCAGTTTGCCGCTTTTTTTTTCCTTAATGGCCTCTCGCAATCTTCTTATTTGGTCTGCGTAGTAAGAGCCCGAAATAGTGGCTCTCTTTTGTAAATATTCCTAAACTTGTAATTCCTTTAACGTCCCAAAAAACAGATGCCATAACCTTTCCCGCCGAACATGACACTAAATTTCTTCGGCGTCGGTGAGGAGATCGGTTCCAGATCATTGATTGGTGTTTGGTTTCAGGATCAAAATGGTGGTCCCAGGTCTCGTCCATGGTCACGAAACGTGACAAAAAATTTCCCGATCTGCTTGGAACTTTTCGAGATTCACTCTAGAAATGTCGACTCGATTTTTATTTTGCTCGTCTGTTAATATTCTCGGCAACCAACGCGCGGAGACCTTTTTCATATGCAATTTGTTAGTGAGGATTCTTTGAACATTGCTATTATGAGTTCCCTGTGACCTCAACTATATGCCTGATGGTCACTTTTTGATCTGCCATCACGATATCTTTGACTTTTTTCACTTTATCTTCAGTGAGGGATGTGGATGGGCGTCCTTCGCGATTTTCATCTTCCGTTGATGTTCTGCCAACTGTGGAATATGGAGGAGCAGAGTCCCCTAATGTTTCCACAAAGGCGGTGTGTATGTCTTTGGTATACATTTTTTTCAAATCTCTATTTGTCCCTCTGGACTTGATGACAGCTCTTTTTTCGTTTTTCTCCATTTTGATGTTATCTCTTCGACGGTTCTTATTCAAATTAATGTACCTCCCGGGAATCGTGGCCTATTTATATTATTTTTTTATGCTAACCTAGTGGGTATACGAGCAAGCAAAAAGAATGTTTTTATTATTTTTTTATGCACTGGAAATAAACGATTATCATTACTTTTGGATCACCCCTAGTAGGAGTACAGCGGGTCGTTTTGAGACAAATTTCAGACATTAAATTTTTTCCAAAAAACGTGATGCGTTAGCAATTTTCATACCGTCGTACGTATGGGGGTCGTCCGAATGATATTTAAATGCATGTTAGTTTTTTCGCTAAATCTGACTACTAGGATCATGTTTAATACCTTGGTCGGTTATATCCAGGGCGAAAACGAATGATAAAAATATGGAATGCCAGCTATTCATTTTCTTTTTATTTTTATTGTTAATAAACTTTTTTATTTTACTCTTTTCAATTTTTTCAACTTTAAATCGTTAATAGATCCTGAATGGTCATTAGAAATGAAAAATTATAAGATGAATTTCAAATACTTATTTAATAGTGGATAACAATATAAGTAACAATATAAATTAATATTAATAGAACAAGAAAAAACAAAACAAACAGAAAAAAGAAAAACACCTAGGCTACTTAAAGGTAAAAAATGTCCTCTAAAGCCCCTACTCGGGGCAGAGTGCCTAGGAGACTGGCAGCGTTGCCTCTTTGGATCGCAAGGCTGATCCTTTGCGCAAAATAGCTGCCAGCCCTCCTGTCGCCTGTAGCCTCGAATAGGCGCTTTGAGAGGCATTTAAGGAACATTTTCCCCTCAGGACCCCTGGGACAACCTGGGGTCTCCACGGCGAAGGGCAGGAAAATATAGCTGTCACCCAATCCCTGGTAGATCCTTTTTTTTTCTGATTCTGCTAAGGCAGCAGCTACACATGCGCGGCAGGAAGACGCACGAACATGTGAGGGTGCCAGAGTGTCGACACAGGTGGCGTCCCAAACCAAACACTTTCCACGGGACCAGGGTATGAGGGACAGGCCGTCCGGTCTTTTCCCATCTGAACGGAGCAAACCCGGAGGCTCCAGTACAGAGGGTACGTTTACTAAAGCTAGGGCCGCTTAATTATCTCGTTCAAAGTGGAATGCCGAGGAATACGACCAGCACTCTTCTTCACAATACTTATTCAATGAGCATCATAGGCCACGCCCACTGTGACGTCATGACCTAATAATGGCGACAAGCCTAATTGCCTTGAATCCGCTCCTTTCTTTCCTTCATATTATGGTAAGATGAGGTAGATACTCACGTTTGCATTTAAAGTTTTCTTCCCTCAGCGCATCAATACGTTTCCTGCTCATTCGTTTAGGTGACTCGCACTTGGCGCCTGAAGTCTCTATGGGGTTCTTCCTAAGGTACGCCGCGAGCCATCGTAGAGAACAGTCGCATGAGAACGGGTTGCGACCTAAATGCCTGTGAAATAGGGTTGAGATTTGAGTTTAAGTTTGAATAATGTGTTGACCAACAGAAAATCATTTGTATCTTCACGTAGCGTAGATCTACATTCCGGCAGTTCAATTCAATGGTTATAAATCTTTACTTACAGTGTTTGTATTCCAGTCAAAGCATCGAAGGTTCCATTCGGTATTGATCTGATGTTGTTGTCGTACAGGGATCTGAAAATTTATTATTATTCTTATACCAAGGTATTTAACATGTTTTATGGAAATAATAATGAATATAAATAAAAATAATTTACTTTCGGTTAGTAACAAAATGTAGAAGTGACTTGGTAATATGGCAAATGTGGCTTAGAAGTGGACAGTCCCCACCAAAGAGTAATATAAGTATATTAGAAAAGAGAACCCACTCGTGGCAACATTATGCATCCACCATATGTCTAATTGAAGGCTAGCTAGCGCCATCTATGTTTTATCGACAATAATTCAACATTTATAACCTATTCATATCGATGGATATTATTGTTTTGAATGCTAGATTTCGTTCAATCCCGCACCGATCGAGTGAAATTCCAGTATCCTTACTATTCCTGTAATCTAAACATTGGTAAGAGAACAACAGAAACTCCAGAACATCACTAAATCGTCACGAAATTGAACGAAAACTACAAACAACCCGCACATTACGCAAGATAGGTAGCCATTTTGTGAATCAAAGAGAATATAATCACTGAATGAGTCAATTTGACATTGACATAGACAATAAAATCTTTTTTTTTTCATACTTCTGCGAAATATTTAATAGATGGCAGCACATTCTATGCAAACTGAATCGGAAAAAGCCACCGAAAGGCGACTGTCCTCCGCCTGGTCCCCACCATCAGCTATCTCTCTCAGTACACCATTGGCATGCACCATGCGTAGCAGTGAAGCTGATTTTTTGCGGAGTATGGCATGGAAGCCATCCACTTGTGCGTTCGAAATAAATATCTTACGTTTTGTTTATTTCTTACTTGTGATAAGTATTTATTCTGTGCTTGTGATCCGAAATAGATACGATTTAGAATTTCCGTAGTTATAATAAGAGTTTGTTATTGGTAAGCTAAATACTTACAACAGCTTCAAATTCTGTAGATCTCTGAACGTATCTTTTCTCACACATGTTATCTCGTTTGAATTCAGTAATCTGTAAGATAGAACAGAAATTAAATATTATTTTATACCTACTAGAAATCGCCAGTAGTTTTTACATACAGACAAACACGTACTGACGTAAACTGTTAGTCTAAAATCTAATTAAAATTAATAAGATTACATTTAACGCCCGTTTCACACAAATAATGTAATGTTAATTTGTAGTTTATTCGAAAGATCCATAAAATAGTAACATTAAATAAAATTATAAATAAAGAGACTTAAAACTAAACTAACCTAGGATGTGGTGCAGGTTCGGTCCTTGTACCCAGAACGCTGGCCGCATTTCCTCGCTGAATGGCTATGCTGATCCGTTGAGCGAGGAAAGTGCCAGCTTTTGGGTTTTATTTTACGGTCGAGTCTATCAGGCGCTTTGACAGGTCTTTAAAAAGCGCCTGCGCATTAGGTCCCCACGGCCCAAGAGTTTCGACACCAAAACCCATAAAATGGTATTGGGGGCCGATATCCCGGTACCAGTAGGCCTTTCGTTTTTCGGCCGCCTCCGCCGCTGCGCCAGCCCTTCGACTCGTGCCCTGTAAGTGAGACGGGGCCAGTGTGTCCACGCAGGTAGCGTCCCACACTAGCGCCCGACCCATCTTCCAGGGGACGAGAGACATCCCGTCTGGTCTCTTGCCATCGCTCCGTATGATGCCAGTCGGCTCCAGAATGGCAGGAACGTTGACTGTGGCAAGAGACCTATGTATGATGTCGTTAAGGGTGACATGGCGAGGGAATCTGCCGGCACTCTTTTGACACGAGAGTCCGTGTTGACCCAAGCGATCGACGGCCGCACCACAAGGACATTGGTGGCGGATTACTATAAAATTATCTTATTACAATAACTGATGAAAATCATTCGATAAAGAGGTAAAATAAAATATGTACGTACAGAAGCTGTAGTGAACTCAGTCCATGAAATATTCCAGAAGGCAGATCTTTAATCTTGTTCCCGTACAAGACCCTAAAAAGAATTATAAATTGAAACTAATAGATAAACAATGTACTGCTAAATTTAAGATAAACATGTGTGGTGTGTGGTGTCGGCTAAGAATAGCACCATCCCATTTCCTCCCGTGAGTGTCGTAAAAGGCGACTAAGGGATGTACCGGAGGATGGGCAGCAGCATCCTCTGAGTACAAACATTCAATCCAACTGCGATCGCCAACCCGCCTGCCAAGCGTGGCGATTATGGTAAATCCAAAGAGTAATATAAGTATATTAGAAAAGAGAACCCACTCGTGGCAACATTATGCATCCACCTTATGTCAAATTGAAGGCTAGCTAGCGCCATCTATGTTTCACCGACAATAATTCAACCTATACTAAACATACCTACTTATATCTACTCATACCAATGGATATTATTGTTTTGAATGCTAGTTTTCGTTCAATCCCGCACCGATCGAGTGAAATTCCAGTATCCTTACTATTCCTGTAACCTAAACATTGGTACGAGAACGACAGAAACTCTAGAACATCACTAAATCGGCACGAAATTGAACGAAAACTACAAACAACCTGTACATTACGCAAGATAGGTAGCCATTTTGTGATTTTGTCAATTTGACATTGACATAGACAATAAAATCTTTTTTTTTCATAGTTCTGCGAAATATTTAATAAATGGCAGCACATTCTATGCAAACTGAATCGGAAAAAGCCACCAAAAGGCGACTGTCCTCCGCCTGGGTAAATCCCTCCATTTTGGTGGGAGGCTTATGTCCAGCAATGGACGTCTGTCGGCTGATATGATGATTTGAAAACTCGCACTAGGCCCTTTGAACGACCTCATAAAAAGGCTCGGTCACTCAAAGGGCAATGGAGAGAGCTATCGTCGGTTTGCAAATGAGAAAATACCTATTTGAGATAATATGGTAAGACAATACCGCAAACTTTATAGAGAGCTTGTTACGTATCGCACATAGAAAAGTGAGTGGAAAGGGTTGGCTATTTGGCTTTAAGGGGAGAATTGAGGCCAAGTTTGGTTAGGAGTTTTTACTAGCCCCACCAGCTACATGAATTCAGGATGGACTAAGCAAATTGATCCACCAGATGTAAGCTGGAAGATGGGCATTTCATGAGATCGCTTGGTGTGCATTACACGCACACATATGTTGGCAAGTTAATGACAGTAATTTACAATTTAATAATGATTTGCAGTGGAATCTAAAGGTGATCCACTAGCGGCTGTTACAATATTAAATTGCAATAGAGGGAAGTCGGATATTTCGTTTTCCTACTCCTCCTATCTTCTTTGATTAATTAATTGCGGGTTCCGCTACAGATTAGAGTCATCCCCCGGGCTCGCTGGACTTCATTGTCCAGTGTTGTGAATAGTCGCCGCTGTTGATCCTGGCTTACAGGAGTTACAGCGGTGGGAATGTGTTGTGGGCCTATGCCCGTTAAAAAAAAATTTGCGGCTGTTACGACGTATCTTAAAATCGAGGTTGTTCTTCTTTCACGCAAGATACTAATAGCTTCCTCTCATTTACACCAGGCGAAGCACATTGCTCGTAGAATTTGAAACAAAACTTACAAAGAAGTCAGATGCGTCAGTCCGCTGAACGCATCAGCTGCCAGTTTTGTGATCTTGTTGTTTGACAGATCGATTCTAGCCACTTTCTTCACATTCGCGAACGCTCCTGAGCTCACTTCCGTTATCTCGTTCTGTTCTAGGCGTCTGAAAAGAGACAAATATACCGATAACTAAACGTCGACAGAAAATATGGAACAAATTCCACAAGCGGAATTGTCCAAGATATTTTTTTTAGGGACGTTTTTTATGTATTCAGGTTAGAGACATAAGGCCTAGTTCAACACTTTGCGATAAGTTCTTGTCAGCTTGTTTGACATAATTAATTATGTTTGAAAAATATTCAATTCAATTCAATTTATTTATTCAACAACTTACACTAACAGTACAAACACTACACATGTAAGTTTTAGTCACTTGATATGTCAAATGATCTGTCAAATAAGCTATCAAGAACTTATTCAGAAGTAGTGAAACAGGTCCTTAGAGTCCTTAGTCCCTACAAATACACTGCACACTTCTAAGCTGAGTGATTTTTAAACACTTTCAAAATTTTCAGGGGTGGTTCAGACCAATTTATTGATGGTTTGAACCACCCTTGATTTGGAAAGTGATTACAAAGTCACCTAGCTTAAGTAATTGAAATGTGGGAATAACCGAAAATAAACTAAGCAACTAACATCTCAGTTGCTCTATGAGGTATGGTGGCAGGTAGTTCGGACAGCAGCTTCTCGCGGCAGTCGACGGTGCCCTCGGGGGTGCAGCGGCAGGGAGGGGGGCAGCGGGGCTCTGCTGAGCACTCCGCCTGGATCGCTGTCGTTGGACCTGTAAAAAAGTAAATTTTGTCAGGATTAAGGTATTTAGTTACTTGTGCGCTAACACGAAAAGAAGAAATTATTTGTTCTTTGAAAGCAGCTTTGAGATGTTTTGAGATTCGTTAATGTAGGAACGAGCATTTAAAAGGAAAGTTCTTCCGCCGTACTATGGTCTGGCTCGGTAGACCCTTCGTATATCCAATAGTCCGCAGTAATAGCTGCTCGCTTTACTTAGCAATTCTTTAATAATTGTTCGAAAAAAAAAAGAAAGTTTTATGTTTGGGGACCAGTCGTGGTTGTTAGAATTCATTTCAAAAATTAACATAGGATGTTGCCTGATAGTCGTGAAAAACCTAGTTAAATCCTTACCATTGCATATCAGCTCGTGGGGTTCCAAATCATTGAGAAGAGCTCCTCTCAAAGTAGCTGGAGCTTGACAACTGGAAATAAACAAGAATTAACGTAAATTATAAAATAATATTCCTAAGTTTAATTATATTGGGCTTCCATTAATCAACCCAGGAACCCTGGATTCAGTACAATACGAAGAAAAGCGCCGAAATTAAAGAACTCGTGGCGTTCCCGAATATCATTAGCGAGACAAAGGCACCAATCATCCAAATGGTACAGTTATGAAATGTTGTCTATTCCTATTATTTTTTTTAATGTTTTTTATTACAGATGGGTTTGCTCTTGACCTCAATCCAGTCCTCAGGACAAAGATGGGGGTCGAAGATGTAGCGGCCTTACCCACAAGAAGCCTAAATACTCGTAGGTTGAAGCGTTCGGAAATACTGACGCAGGCAGGGCATTCCACTCCTTGGAACTGAAACCTGAACCTGGAACCTGAAATGTTTTTAATCCATGATTTTACAGGTGTAGGAAAAAACTCACCGTGCACCAACACCCAATATACCGGCAGCTCGCACAGCAGTTGCTAGTCGTGCGACTCTACAATCGCACACAATCGGGTTGTCTGTCAGTCGCAGCGTATGCAGCCTGGTCACCGCTGCCGGCTCCAGCGATAGGTAAGTTAGATTGTTGTTGTTAAGGGTCCTGGAATTAATTGACAGTGGTGAACGTTATTAGGCTCAGATTGTAAGACGGAACCATGTTTCTTCATCGTTTTCAGACTTTGATGGCTTGCAATCTCATATTCGTTCCGTCTCCGCGCGTCGTTTACAAAAATGAAAAAGGTCCTAACTAATCGAAAACTGGATATACGACTCCGAGTAAGAATGCTCCAGTGTTACATCTGGCCAATATTTCTATACGGTTGCGAGGCATGGACCATTAAGGAAGCTACTCGCCAGAAACTAGAGGCTATAGAAATGTGGTTCTACCGAAGAATGCTGCGAATTAGCTGGGTTCAACGAGTCACCAATGTGGAGGTTCTACGACGTGCCAGGAAGTCCCGGGAGCTGTTGCAAACCGTTAAAAGGAGGAAAGTCGCCTACCTTGGTCATATTTTGAGGAATGAGCGATACCAACTGCTCCAGACTATAATAATGGGCAAAGTGGAGGGCACAAGAAGCGTCGGTAGGCCACGAATGTCATGGCTCGCGAACCTTAAAGAGTGGACAGGCATCGCCAGCGTCGAAGAGCTGTTTCGTTTGGCGAGAGATAGACAGGGATATGCAGAGCTGACTGCCAACCTCCAGTAATGGAGAGGAACCCGAAGAAGAAGAAGAATCTCATAATGTGACTTTAATGGCTTGATCTTATACAGTTACTATAATGGAATTCATACTGTTACAATCACACTACAGGCTTGAACTCATACATACAGTACGTCCAAGCTCTCCTTCTCATCCATAAACTTGGGCTAGTTTCCATTAAGGTACAAATTGTTTAGGGCTGTGAGACCGTGGAATGTGCGTGTCGGCTAGCAATGTCTTAGCATGACTGATTGGCTTGAGCTCATACTGTGGCTTTGATGGCTTGACTTCATATTATAAAGTAATCAAGACTTTACCTAATACTGTAACATTGATGGTTTGATGTCACATTGGCATTGATGGCTTGAGTTCATACAGAAACTGCTGGCTTGACCTCATACTTACAGTACTTCCAAGCTCTTTAAGTGTTCGAGCGCCTTCTCGTCCACGCACTTGAGCTGGTTTCCGTCGAGGTGTAAACTCTTCAGGGCTGTCAGGCCGCGGAATGTCCGTCGACTTATTGCTGTCAACTCGTTTCGACTTAAGTCCCTGGAATTATTGAGTTTTTTGTTTAATGATTGGTTTTTTTTATGTTGGCACTGTTTATGGAAAAATAAGAAACTTAAAGAAGGCATTGATTAATATTTAGACGACTTAAGCGATTGGAAAAGCAGTTATTATTTTAGTAAAATTGTCCAGATTGGCGAATTATCTTAATTTCCCCCATACAGTTGTCGTTTTCAGTGGGCTTAAATTTGACAATGAATTTCTAAAGCAAAATATTATTGAATATTTTTGAAAAATATTAGGTACAAAGTACGTGCCTTTTAGCCCAGTCATTTTACGGAGTTTTGTTAGGGTGGGGAGGGAGTAATTACTAATTGGACTTTTAAACTGTAACCGGAACCATTAAGTGACAAAAGGACTATCTTAAAGAACATTAAAAAAAAAATTGCTGCGCAACATAGAAATCAAAATTATGTGTCCCAAATTATTAATATTAATACCAATGCACTCATTTCACTTAGATTTAACAATATAAAATATTTTTGAGCAATGAAATAGGCAATGAAATTAAAAAAATGAGGTATTTATTAGAAAATACGAATGTATTTTTCAAAACCTTCTAAGTAGACAAAAATATTTACACCATGTTTGTAGTATGTATAATGTAACCATCATACATACTACAAACATGGTGTAAATAGTTTTGTTAGCCTTAAATATGTGCAAAAAATATAATAATTAACCATCAGGTTTTTTAGAACGAGATAATATTTATTTTATTTTAAAATTAGAACTGTTGCCGATTTTTTTTTATTTTGGTACATTTCTAGGCTAAAATTGGCTCTTCAATATTATACGGAAAAATAATGTCAATTACTAATTATTCCCGGCTCAATCCGTAAAATGACTGGGCTATTTGTCAAGTTTGTGGGCTTTATAAACCTGAAGACTTCATAATGAGTCTATGAATGAGTGAGTGTATTATACTATCAAACTAAACAACTTTCAACAAAATCACGAAAAAAATAGTTGCTCCATAGAAAACAAAAGTAAAATAAGCATAATGCTCACGCACGACTATACTCCCCGAGGGGGAAGTCAGAGATATTCTGAAATCTTAAACATCCATACGTTTCACCAATAGGCTACAATAGTGCTGGCAACATTTTTTTTTATTATTTCTATGTTGGTTGGTTCCCATTGTACCTAAAAGTTGTTCAGTTTGATAGTCCGAAACGTTCTTTAAAATATGTAACGCATTTAAGGTTGCAGAGGGGTCAATTTTATACAAAACTTTGACACACAATACGCGTAGACGGTATTAATATAAGTAACTTTGTATATATGAAAAATTAGTTTAGAAAATCTAATTGCCGCGTCACAAATAACATTTGCAATTTATAAAATAATTACGAAGATATAAAGCTTTGAAATTTTTTATACAATATTTCAAAGCTTTATATCTTCGTAATTATATTATAAATTGCAAATTTTATTTGTTACGCGGCAACTAGATTTACAAAACTATTTTTTCATATTATATAAGGTCTAACAAAACTAGCTGAAACTATTTTAAGGGGATGATCAGACCATCAAACTGAACAACTTTCTCTATGGGATATTCGAGATTCTCAATATCGAAATCGCGAAAAAAAATCTGCTGTTTCATACAAACCTACTCAACCTAAATGTATGGGACAGCAGATTTTTTTTTCGCGATTTCGATATTGGTCCCATAGAGAAAGTTGTTCAGTTTGATGGTCTGATCATCCCCTTAAAATAGTTTCACCTAATTTTGTTAGACCTTATATAAAATATTACTTTTATTAATTCCGTCTACGCGTATTGTGCGTCAAACTTTTGTATGGACTGAAACCACAAACTTAAGTCGATATTATGTATAGATTAGCGTGTAATATCAACTTTCTAAATTATTAAAATACTAATCTACCACTCCACTCAACACTGCACAAAACATATTTATTACCCAAATGTAAAATTCTAGCAACATTAATGTTGCAGCTGCTCCCGCACAAAACATCCCTAAACATTACTCTTCATAACCTACGTTTTAAGTACAAATTTGGCTTGATTTACGGGACATCGTAGAGATATTAGACTAAAATGGCAACAGGGCCATAAAGAGAAGATCGCGTTTCGCACGCGATCCTAGTGAATATCATTAAATATTAAAATTTAACGAGCGCCAG
Organism: Agonopterix arenella; assembly: GCA_927399405.1. Lineage (NCBI taxonomy): Eukaryota > Metazoa > Arthropoda > Insecta > Lepidoptera > Depressariidae > Agonopterix > Agonopterix arenella. The sequence continues at coordinate 730,018 of OV656715.1, forward strand.
CCCTCGCCTTTTGAAGGTGGAATAATGTGGATGTGACTTTACCGTAACATAGTGAATGTTCTTTATGTATAGTGAATGAAAACAGAAAAGAGAACCAGTAGAAAATTACCGACCAGGTAGGTAGGTACTGTAAGGAGGTTGTATAGCCATAGCTTGCTGGCTGGTTTTTATTTGAAATAAATTTGGAACGTTGAGGAACCCCGGCGCGGGCTTAAATTATTTATGGAGGTCAGAAGAAGATCGTTCTCAGAGCCAAAGAGAATGGAACCACTACGTTTTAAGAGTCGGCGCTGCCTAACTAGCTTTGAAATCCAAAATAGTATGAAGCTAGTGTATTAAATCTTTGGACCCCATACTATCTAGTGTAGTTCATACAATTACGATTTTGTTCTGAGTGTCGCGGCACTACTCAGAGCTAGAAAGCAAATGTCTCTATATACGAAAGTAAAAATATAAAATAAACAGTAAATCTCTGTTTTAATTACCATTTTGTGCTAGCCCTCCACAGTACCTAGTACTAGAGACCAAAATAATATCTAAGTCTTGTGACTGAATCTATCTAATACTTTAAATTTGCACGCGGGCTGCACCTGCATACAGTACGACCGACAGTATTTCCCGCAGAGCAGACCCGAATCCCCGTCAAAACCATTTAGTAATCAAAGGGCACAAAGTCGGATAGCAGCGAAAAGGGCGCGAAAACAATAAGCCAATAGCGGCAAGGTCATCCTGATTGGTCAATATAATTTCGCGCGCTATTAAAATTTGTCAACTGCACGGTACATCGGTGAGACTTATAGACCTGGTACTACTGTACCTATTGAGGCGAAGGCGGGTTCCCTGTTCTGTGGGAATGAGTACCAATGTCTAGCAGTGAGGAGGCAGCGATGTAGCGTACCTGCACCAATAGCGTGCTGGCTCGATCACGTCATAAGATAACTGAAACCATCCCATTGGTGGATTATTTCCTCTATGCTTAGTATCTGCTGGCGGTGAAGATTTGAATTTCTTATTTGGAACTAATAAGTAGGTAATTTTAGTTATAAAAATACGGAATTAAGAAACTTGGAATAATACAAATTGAGAATTAGTAACTCGAAGAGTTCGGAAAAATTCAAATTCATTTTTTTGTGATAATATTTAAGTTACTAACGAAATAAAGAACAACAACTGATTAAACTAAAATATCCTAAAACTAAAATATAACTAGACTAAATTATATAAACAACATCTTATCTCAAAACATAAAAGCCTACAAATAATACAAACACTCTAGAGCGTCGCCGCAAGACATGGTGCCCAACAGGCTAGCAGCATTCCCCCTCTGGATGGTGAGGCTTATTCTTTGTGCCAGGAAGCTGCCAGCTCTGCGGTCACCAGAGGTCTCATTGAGACGACCGGATAGGTCTGCAAGAAATGCTTTGGCCTCTGGGCCCCAAGGACCTAGCGTCTCAAAACCTATTGGCGTGAATATGTAGCTGCCGGCCAGATCGCGGTACTTTCTACACTTGTCGACCTCAGCACCCGCAGCAGCAGCACCAGCGCGTTCAGAAGTGGCCTGGACGTGAGATGGAGCTAGGGTGTCCACGCAGGTCACATCCCACACCAAGCTTTTCCCCTGTCGCCAAGGAATGAGCGTTAACCCGTCGGGCCTCCTGCCATCAGTGCGGACGATTCCGTTTGGTTCGGACTTTGCCGGAATGTTCGCTGAGACAAGAGCCCGACGAATAACGTCATTCAGAGCATTATGGCGCGGGACGCGACCGGCGCTTCTCCGGCAAGAAAGCCCGTGGTGGCCTAGCCTGTTTACAGCGGCACCACACCTGCACTGGTGGGCCTGGTTCGTTTGAAGGCCCAACCGGAGGCCTACCGCCAAAGAAAGGGTGCAGTCGTCTAGTAGGGTTCCGATATTGGCAGAGGGCAGGGCGTTCAGCCAGAGACCAGACTCCTTCTCAAAGGATGCGAGGACACGAGCGCGATCTGTCTCGCAGGAGCAGGTAGCCAAAAGGTCCTGCTGCCCTTTCTTGCACAGAGGCTCGTCCCACCGCTTCTGTGAGTCTAGCAGGGTAGGCGTGTCGCTACCACACAGATCCCTCCACCGGGACAAAGCGTCCGTAAGATGGGCTACACCAGCAGCACTACCCAAAGAGGGGCTGATAATCTCCTGAAAGAGCTTACTGCAACCGTGAGCGGAAGCTAAGAAAGCCGGCAAAGCAACAGCAGAAACCCCTCTTATGCCAATACCCCCAAAACGAACCGGGAGAGATGCCTGGGCCCAAGCTTCAGCAGAAAATGTACAGTTCAGCACGCTTGTTAGCAGGTTTCTGATACTGTCGTCTACGGCTGTTAAAAGACTTGGAAATTTCCATAGATGGCAGCACCGTAGGACGTATGTGAACTGAGGCACGAAGAGGCAAAACTTAATGATGCATAAATGTGAGAGTTTATTTTTGTGAGGCGGTCGGACGATTTCTGGAACTTGTCCATTTGTTCTTGTATGAAAGGTGGGATGGAGTCATCGAGGAGAGGAGCTCCCAGCAACCGTAGTGAATCGTTTGAGGTTATCTGAATATTGGGAGCAACGTTGTTGAATTTTGATATAATGTCGAGTCTGTCAACTTGGGAGACGGAATGGTGTAAGAAAAGTTCACATTTTGAAAGGTTCAGCTCCAGCCCGATTGCCGCAAAACCATTCATTAGGCATTTTAGATCCTCAAGAACGACGTCCGAATGGCCGCCTAGGGTGCCGTCATCTAGGTACCATATATTAAAATTAGAGCGCAGGGAAGTAATGGTGGGATGGATACCTAGGCTGAAAATGGCTGGGCCCAATGGGTCCCCCTGCTGGCATCCCACCGCGGAAAGCAAAAGATGCTCTTTATAAATGAGCTTGGAAGGCTGACTGTAGCACTGCCATAGGAAGGGGAAAACAGAGGGGACATGCTCCTTCACTTGGGTTAGAAGACAACCACGGTCGATGGAATTGAATGCGTTCTTCACGTCAACTTTAAGCAGAACTTGACCACCATTCCCTTCAACAAAGGTGCGTGCTGCATGCACCGCGGCCTCACAGCCGCCTCTGGAGCCGAAGCCCATCTGCACGGGCTGAAATTTGTTAGCTAACTTTGGCAGAATATGTCTGCAAGAAATTTTAGAAACTAGACGTCTGAGGGTGGTGCCTACAGCTATTGGTCTAATACCTCCATCTTTTTTTTTTAAAGCGCATAGGTTAGCACCGTACAGTATGTCCGTTATTTCGACATTGACCTTGCCAGCTAACATTTGGTCCGCTAGCGATGCAAGGCTCGAGGCCAGGGCCCTTCCGGTGTCACCAATAGAGGCACAAACCAGATCCTTTAGGTGCTGCGGAGACAGCCCATCTAGACCTCCGCAAGAGCCATTTTTGAAAGACATTATGGCTAATATAATGTCATCGGGCGAAACTCGAGGTAGGGCGCTGTTCGCTTGAGGGGGCTCAGGGAGTTGGCAAGTAGGGGAAGGAGACGGATGTTTTGAATGGAGGGACTGTAGGGTTTCCTCGTTGTTGGGAGCAATCGTGTCGCTAGAGAACAGGAGTTGGCTGGCCCCTCTCAGATCGCCTTCACTTACTTTCACCTCTACTCTTTTGAAGACATTGTGCGTACCCCTGGAGTGGGGGCCAGGTTTTCCAGGGTTTGTTTTATGCAAAGCTGGTGGTTGTGAGCAGTTAGCCTTAACTTTTTGCGTTAAAGATGACTTTCTGCTCTCGCCGTCATCTCTGTTGACATGTAGTATGCGATACGCAAAAGTGAGTAGCTCCTCCCACGCAGCTTTGCAGTTCGAGGTGACCATTCGGTCCACACTGGTCTTAAGGGCCAGCGCAACACTAGTCCGGGCGCCGCGGGGAATGCGTTTAATAACGGGGATGTTACTTTTGAGATCGCTTAGATTGTTCCAGAACGGTTTGGATCCCGCGGCGGGATTGCTGGCTCCAGGTGGATGTAGCGGTGGATCACCACCAGGTTCACCATCAGGTATATTATGAGTAGGGGGCAGGGATGTGCTTGTAACCGGTTTTGGTTTGTGCATTCTTGCTATGTGGATTTTTAAGCCGTTTTTTGTAGCGAAAAATCGGGGCACCTCTGTACAGAACTCACATCTAACAGGCGGGCTCTGTGATGCGCCCCACCCTGGTTGGCTCGCAGTCAGCGTGCAATGTGGCACTGGCAGCGACATATTCAGGTGACTGAATTTGTTTAGGCAGATAGCTATTACCTACTTTACAAAACAACAGAAATAGAAAAATAATAAATAATAATAAGTGGTAAGTGATTTCTTAATCTTAGCTAAAATAGGAATGAATAACAGGTGGAATTACACAATATGAACAAAATTTAGACGGCCCATGCAGACTTACGAGCTTACATGATACCTACACAAATAAAAACTTGAATAGAGTAAGACATACTCAATTTCTGATATCGTATAGGAATCTGTTTATTTCCAATATATATTTATTATATTGGAAATTTGTTGGAAATGTCACAACAGCGCGCAGTCGCGGCGCGCAGCAGAGCGATCACCACGGCAACAGTCCCAGGCGCTAATAGTGCGCATGCGGTGTTAGTGGTAACCCGGGGAACAGCGGCATAGCAGCCAATGGGCTGGTCTCGGCGTCATCGGGTCCGTCATGTATCCCGGGTTACGTGGCTTGTTTGCGTCACGCAATGTGTAATGGCGCAGCGCTTGTCAGACGGCGAAGATCAGCTGTTTTGCTTTTTTATTTAAAACAGTAGAACTGGGCACTTTGTAGGGCTGCGCACATGCGCGTGAATAAAACTTCACCCGAAGAATCAGGGGTCCTCACAATATCGGGGCAGAAATGATAAAAACCATTTTTAATATTTAATGTTCTGCTCTGTTGTCACTTTGAGAAGTTCGGTTTAACGTAAATATGGAAAAATTATTTTATTTTTTTTGTGTATCCGAGTTATCATAATTCAGAATTGTGTGTTTCGAAATCTCAATAGATCTCAGCTTTGAAAATTCCGGCATTTTTATGATTTGGTGATTTCAAAATTTGGAATCTTTAATTGTGTGGGCAGAGCCTTGGTGTCAAAGTTTTTTCAGATCGCCTTACGGCCTCCGTCTGGCTTTAATTGACATACTTATGCGATTTTTTTAAATTTAGAATTTTATAAATCGTGTTTTTAAATTCGGAAAAATATTTTTCGGAAATTATGCAGTGTACGAAACAGTCGTATCCTCTCTAATCAAACTAGCTAGGGCTGCCAAAATTGCCGGCTATCCGTAATTTACTACCTACCTACCTTTTAATAATTTATGTACTTCTTCAATTGGCTACCTTCGTCGAGCTTACGATCTGACGTCACGAATGACGTCACAGTGTTGGAAGTGGCGTTTTTGACTATCTCTAATATATAAAATTCTGGTGTCCGGTGTTTGTAAGAAAACTTCTCCGAAACGGCATGACCGATTCTTATGAATAGAAATTTTGTGTGTACTTATATGCACTTAGGTCCGAGAATAGGACGTAAGGTAAAAAAAACCGGTCAAATGTGTTAGCCCAGTCATTTTACGGAATTTTGTTTGGCGGGGTAGGGAGTCATTACTAATTGGACTTTTAAACTGTGATCGGAACCATTAAGTGAAAAAAGGACTATCTTAAAGCATATTTAAAAAAAAATCGCTACGCAACATAGAAATCAAAATTATGTGTCCCAGAAGGATTTTAAATTATTAATATTAATACCAATGCACTCATTTGACTTAGATTTAACAATAAAAATTATTTTTGAGCAATAAAATAGACAATGAAATTTATAAAATGAGATATTTATTAGAAAATACCTTTGACTACTTATATGTGGACTAGTTACGCGTGTAATTCTACTAACAAATATTTCTGCCACTTTTTACGGGGGGCGAGGTAACATGAAATCCGCAACTTTGGATTCCATTCCCCATTACTTTAGATTCTAATTTTGAATGATAAAAATCATGAAAAGTAGTCTCGTGTGAACCCCAAACGTTCTAAGTTCAAAATTATTGTTTCGCAATTATAGGCTGTCTCGTTTACTGATAAGGTATAAAATTGAATGTAAATGCACATGATTAATTGATCTTATACCGTACTACTCAAATGCATGGTGGCGGACTATTTCGCCACCACCCCCCGCCACTCCAACCCTCTAATTAGGGCAAACGCCATCTATCCTTGTGATACTACTAGGACGAATAGACGTCGACCCCGCAATGTACTGGTCGATCCAGACGATGAGATCACGGTTGCCGTACAGGCGGCCCAACAGACACGACTAACAATCGCAAACTCACAACACACGACAACAACACGCCGACACAGTAACCGGCGGAGACAGCCGCGACCACTGCACACTCCCTTCAATTCAGGCGCCTACAGACGCTATAGGCCAATCCCAGGCCGCTTCTCACCTATCCCAGCTACACAATCCGCCGCGTAGCCCCAGCAACGTCCTTGGCCGAGGTCCGAACCCCTCTGGGTGCCCCTAGGTCGGTTGCTTAAGTTCATTCAATTGGCTCGGTGACCTTTCGTGGTCCCCCCAATAGCCCGCAGTAAAAAGCAGTAGTTGCTCCCGGAGCAGAGCTGTAATAGTCACTTTCAAAAAAAAAAAATCTTATACCGTGGCAGAGGGGATATGCTACCGTAAGGCTAGTCCTTATAATAAATAGTCAAAGCTGGGCTAGTGTGTCGGGAAAACAAAGAGGCGTTGCAAGCAACGCACGCCGAGCACAGCTTAATTTGATAAATATCTAGGTAAAACAAGTTTTTAAGTAAAACTATTTTATTTTAATGCAAAACTGTACTACACGGTAAAAAATAATTTTGTTACATTTTTTGTACTATGTTATGCCCATAGAGATCTAGAGAGATGCCAACCAACGCGCTGAGTACGAAACCTAGTGTCGCGTCACCACCACGCGATGGAAAGTATTTTGTTAGCTTGAATGTACTCATTATCCATTGCGGTATCAGAACTCAACGTTCGAATAATCTTTAGTACTACGAAAGCATTGTAAACTATTTATACATAATATCTCGACTGGCTTTTAATTCTCATAATATATTGAATCATTACTGTCGAGACAAATGTTTTCCGTTTTTGCGCATATTGCTGCGACACTGGCTCCAACCCCTTTTCACATCTCCGTTTAGTTTTTGTGATCTGTGTTGTAGGTACAATACCGTTAGCGGAAAATTGTATCGTATGTCAACCTATATTCAAAGTAATTATGACGAAAAAAGGTAGGTATTACAAATAGGGACCCATATTTTTAGATTTAACGAGCGTTAACCCGCGACTTCGTCCGCACAAATTATATACCAGATTTTAAGTCAGATCATAAGCTATCAAACAAAAAAAGTTTCATCAAAATCGGTTCAGTAGTTTTTGCGTGATACTCGTTCAAACAAACAAACACCCAAACAAACAAACAGACGGACAAAAAATCCAAAAATTGGTGAAATGGAATCAGGGACACCTAAAAACCATATCGTAACTTTTTTTTTGTTAATATCTTCAATGTACAGACAAACTTTCTGTTACAGTTTTATAATAGTATAGATAGATAGATAGCGTTAACACGCGACTTTGTACGCACAAATTATATATGCAAGATTTTTAGTCAATATATATAAAAAAAAGCCGTGGTGGTCCAATGGCGAGTAACCTTGCCTGCCGTGCAGGAGGCGATGGTTCGATCCCCGTCCAGGCCGACTCGTACCAATGAGTTTTTCGGAATTTATGTACGATTTGTAACACCACTGGCTTTTCGGTGAAGGAAAACATCGTGAGGAAACCTGCATGCTTCAATTTCGAGGCACGTATTGTACCTACTGTCCATTACAAGTGGCGACGGGCTCACTCCCCGTCACACTGGACAGAATTTCGGTACTAGTGAAACGTGGATGCTCTGAAGTTTCAGAATATCTCTGACTACCCCCTCGGGGAATATAGTCGTGAACATATGCTATGCTATTAGCTATCAAACAAAAAAAGTTTCATCAAAATCGGTTCAGTAGTTTTTGCGTGATGCTCGTTCAAACAAACAAATAGACAGACAAAAAATCCAAAAATTGCTGGGACAATTGGGACACCTAAAAACCATTTTGTAACTTTTTTTTTGTTAATATCTTCAATGTACAGACAAACTTCCTGTTACAGTTTTATAATAGTATAGATTAGATACTTTGTTAATTAATTCGGATTATAAAATCGTGGGCGCCTACGCGTTAAAATAGCCCAGTCAACATTATAAATTTGTGATAATAATATTTAATAATAATAATATTTATGTTTATTTCCCTTAACAGTAATATACGACATAGATAATATGTTACAACCATTTTGCATTTACTGTTAAGTCCCTGTCTCCCGATATTGTACATACTGCAAGTAGTAGTACTGTGACTCAGGAACCAGAGACTTCCCCAGTTTAACAATTGAACTTAGTAGGAAGTACATGCTAGTTTGCTATTGAATGAACATGCGAAACATAAAAAGAGATAAAAAAAAATGTACAACGAATATTTTTTAGGTATATGCATTTTTGAGAAAACAAACTATAGCCAAAATGAAATATTAGAGAATACACATTTTCAATGAGATCTTTTCCAACCAGTAAAACAAAAAGCTATTTGCTATAGATAAATAGGTAGTAACAACGAATCGACTCCAAGAAGGTTCTTTATTTCACAGCTCAATTATTCTCCTCCTCAGGAACAATCTATTATGCCTCAAAAGCTAGGTATATTATTAATATTTGATGACAGCCTCGGGGCGGTCGATGTTCGTTAAACTTTATATTGATTTATTTATTACTTTTTAATTAATAATCAGGACGTAGGTACTGTTTATAAATTAGGTCAAAGAAGATTGACGTTAAATTGACTCTTTAAAATGTTTAAGGTTGGATACTGAGTGCGATTTTTGAATCTCATTCGCTGAGTTCAGCAGTTGAAAATGTCAAAATTATTATGGAGATATGCAATTTTCCAGGGTCCTGGGTTCGAATCCCGGTTCGGTCATGGATGTTTATATGTTTGTGCCGTTGTTGTATGGTTTCCATAATAAACAGCCTATTAGTGCTTGCTTGGGATCATTACAATGTATGTGCCTGTGAGCGTTATTTATTATTATTTCTACTGCTGATTTGACTTCCAAAAATCGCACTCCTGAAGTATGATTTTTGTAAGTTAAATCAGCAGTAGAAAGGTGCATATCTCCATCTCCATAAATAAAATAAAATAAATAAAAAAATAGTTATTTTGACATTTTCAATTGCTGAACTCAGCGAATGAGATTCAAAAATCACACTCAAGGAAAATAATTCCGCTCGTCAATCTACGTTTGCGCAGAGCAGGACCGAGTCCCCGAAAAAACTCGAAGTCATTTAGTAATCAAAGGGTACAAAGGCGGATAGCATGCGAAAAGGGCGCGAAACAAATCGGGCCCTTTTCGCATGCTATCCGACTTTGCACCCGGGCATGCATATGCTCACGACTATATTCCCCGAGGGGGTAGTCAGATATATTCTGAAACCTCAGAACATCCACGTTCTGAGGTACATCGGGGAGATATAGGGAGTATAAACCTGGTACTGCTGCACTATCAGGCCATATACGTCCCACTGCAGGGCGCTACCCTCAGTGAGGGTGTATGGTCTCATCCCCAACAGCACAAATGTCTACGAAATATCAAATAGCTATACAGGGTGTTACAAAAATACAAATAAACATTTAAGGGGGTGGTTAAGACCATCAAACTGAAAAAAATTCACTATGGAACCAGTATCGAAATCCCGACAAAAAAAATCGGATGTTCCATCATCATCATCATGATATCAGCCGATAGACGTCCACTGCTGGACATAGGCCTCCCTCAAAATGAGGAGATTTGCCATAATCGCCATGATGCGATGCGTTTGCGATGTTCCATACTAAACTACAGATCTACGCGAGCTAAGAGATAGTAGCCGGGACCAACGGCTTAACGTGCCATCCGAAGCACGGAATCATTTTTCTTTTCAGACAATCAGGATCATGATGCTCATGATCAGCCTGCAATGTCCTAACCAACTGGGGAAAAACGCACAAAGTGACATTTCACTAGGTGTCCCCCGTGGGAATCGAACCCACAACCTCCGTGTCGAGAGCCAATGCTCTTAACCATTAGACCACGGAGGCAGTTACCACCCCCTTAAAAGTTTTAAATTTTTATTCCTACTTCTGTAACACCCTGTATAGTAGATATTCTGTGCTGTGTGGATTCTTCTTCAGCGAATGCAGGTTTCCTCACGATGTATTTGTAAGTTCCTTAAAATTCATTGCTATCTTGCTAACTAATCGTAGGATAGTTGTTGACTGTTTCATTTTGTAGAGTCTTAAGGGTTAAGGCACGATGGGGCTGACGTAACCTCAGGGTTAAAAGCACCAAAAAAAAAAAAAGAATAAAAAAAAAAAATAGTTGTTGACCAACTTTTCCTAAAATTTTGATGTCACGATACACTCAATTTCCTTTTATGTTATGGAACCTCACAGAAGATAACTCTAGGCAAATAAGATTTAAGCCAAAGCTTTCGCGAGAATGCTCATGCGGTTCATTACTCGTATTGGACGCACCTGTTGACAAAATATCACTGATTCGCGGAACCCTGCTGACATTTTAACGGAACTCCTGGGTTCCACGGAAACCACTATAAAAATAGAGCTGCGTTAGACTAAGATTTTTGTCAAAAGCAAGTTATATTTTTAACGATTTTACTAAAAACTTTTGAAAAAGTCCCACTATCCCAAAAAACTAAAGCCACAGTATAAACAGACATTGTAAAGCCCTAAAGTAGCCCTTAAAAAGCGCCATTAGCCAGCCATTGTTTTTTCGCAGCACTAAAAACCGCCATGTTGTTTTGAGAGGGCGCGAAAATGGGAAAAAAGAAAATGGCTGCGGTTTAACATTGGGTAAGCTCAGGAGTGCGATTTTTGAATCTCGTACGTTGAACTCAGCAGTTGAAAATGTATGGAAATACGCATCTTTTTAATGCTGATTTGACTTTCAAAAATCGCACTCCTGGAGTATGATTTTTGAATGTCAAATCAGCAGTAGAAAGATGCATATCTCCATAGTAATATTGACATTTTCAGTTGCTGAGTTCATAGAATGAGTTTCAAGAATCGCACTCTGGCATAGGTATGGTAAGCTTTTAAGGGAAATGTCTTTTTTATGTTACATAGATTGATTTTAGAGACTGAAACGCGTGAAAACAGTGATGTGCTCATTATTATCCCGTGTTGTTCCCGAGGGTGTCTTCATCATCATCGGCATATATACGTCCCACTGCAGGGCACTGGGCTGCGTTCACGACCTTTAGGTGCGGTTGTTTGGTTGTTTTTCAACTCGTTATGAGGTACGGAACGATCACGGCGGTTTTATAACCTAAAATTTTGACATTAACAGTAATATGGGCGTCCAGGGCTTCCATCATTTCCAAATACAATAAAAAAAACTCTTTTTCCATGTTAGCAATCAAAAAGTGAATAAAAATAATTTGAAAAACAAACTTTTATTCAAAACGAGCGAAAAGTCAAGTAACCACAGATAATCAAAACGTCAGAGTGTTTTTTAATCATCGAATTTGATGGTTAAAAGTTGCAACCCGTCAGAGGTTCGGAACGGTTGAGTTGTGACAACCGAGTTACAAAGAGCGTTTTTCACCGAGCCTCGGAACGACGTTAGTGCGAAAAGTTGCACTCGGGGTGCACCTGAGGCGTAGGATCGGAACGCAGCCCTGAGGTGCGGTACGGTACCTCAAGTTAATGAGGGGCCATTCTGTAATCTGTATGTTACTAATTAATAATAATGTTATAACATAATCTGTGCCGTTGAAGCATTTGCTTCTAGTTTTCCTAAGACCTAAAGCATCGACTTAAAAATGTAGCAGACAATGAAAACGTCCAGTTGGTTATTAATTATCACAAATTTACGCACGCAACCAAAAATTAAATCAAGCCCATCCATCAATTAAGTCATTTAATAAAAGCACTTCCGTCCGCCATTTCGTGTTACGCCACAAAATGGTGTCGCCTCCAGAAAGCCATTAGGGAGCCACTTGAGTGTTCTAATTAATTAAACTAATTATTGTTGTAGGGATCTGTGCCTTTGATAGTATAAGTAGGTCATAAAACTGTTTAGGAAGAGTGTAGTCATAGTATACCTTGGTACCTATACCTAAAAAGGAATCCATAATGCGTTCGTTCTGTTTTGTATGCCCAATCTCAATTTACTTTCTCTTTTTTGCACCGATTAATAAAACAACCTCCCTTTTTAATATCTATAAGGTCTAACAAAATTAGATGAAACTATTTTAAGTGGATGATCAGACCATCAAACTGAACAACTTTCTCTATGGGACCAATATCGAAATACCGAAAAAAATCAGCTTTCCCATACAAAACTGCATACATAACTCGGCCGAAATGTATGGGACAGCAGATTTTTTTTTTCGCGATTTCGATATTGGTCACATATAGAAAGTTTTTCAGTTCGATGGTCTGATCATCTCCTTAAAATAGTTTCAGCTACTTTTTTTAGACCTTATATTTATTTACCTACCCCATCGAGTGAGGTGTCATTGAATTGGTCTTGTAAAATGGAAGTAAAAGTCCTTTGAGATTAGAATAAAATAAAAGAGACTAAGCTATTTTAATGCTTTTGCTCAAAATATTTGCAGAAAAATAGGGCGGGCATATGATGATATTTTATAACTACTAAATACTTTGAATATTTGACCACTAACTTGGCATCGACATTCAACCTATATACAATTTTCCCATTGATCCTTTTTTTTAGAATTAAACCTCATAAAGTATGTTACAATGATAGTAATAAAATAAAAACTCTACTATAGCGTAAGGCGCGTCCGCTCCGGATGAAAGACAGACGCCGACTGCTCGGTGAAGCCGGAAGTACGCCCGCCGCCATTTTGGAAAGCGGAAGTCGGAGCGCTTAATGAGCTCCTACAACTTTGAGATGCTTTGTGAGAGTTTTATTTTGGGATTTGCTGTTGAATTGTTCACAAGTTTTATTAGTTTTAGTGAAGAAAAAAGTATAGATTGCGGACGTAAGTAGGTTATATCTAGAACCTTTCGGGTACAGAAACTTTGCTGTCCAGTATAATGGCCGGCAAACTTCTTGAGCAAGATCTTGACTGCACAGGAGCAAAATTTGAGGGCGAAAGCGCTACTGCACAGGACCCTTGACCCCGCCCCTCCCCCCGAATTTTTCAAGTTGTTTTCCGGATGCTGTATCTAAGAAAGCGTACAACTACCCAAGTACAGTGCGGACTCTCCCTGCCCCCTACCAATGTTGACCTCACCCCCTCTCGGTTGTAAGGGAGGTGGACGACAGAAAACAATGGCGTATTCCTCTCACTCGCATTTACTCAGCAATACATTGCGCGAGCCCTTTCATATCGGACGTATACAGTTTCAATGCAAATGATAATCACTCTCGAGGAATCATTTGCATGGACGAAGGATCTTGATCAAAAGCAGGCTGAAGATGCGTCATGCTTCATCACCATTCATTAACTAAAAATATTGGTCCGAATTTTGAATCACTCGAGTTTTTTTAAAGCCCTGTGGGAATGGGGGTATAAAATAAAATAAAATAATAACGTAACTTGATTTGTTTCGCCAAAGCTTTAGTTCCTTCCTCTTAGCGCCCAAGTTTCGCTGGCCCATAGACTTAGCCCATAGATGACCGTAGGAGTTATAGACAATACCTATGCCACCTTTCTGGTAGTGAAGCAGAATTAAAATCAATATTTTGTCAAAAAATGTATGATAGGTAATTTTATTATTTAATTCCAGCAACAGTAAAACATGACCTGAAACATGTATTATTAATATCTTAACATAGAATACCTGTAATTTCTTATTTTTAATACAACCTTAGACTAAAATCTTTTTGCAATCTAAGGCATTATGGTTACGTACTGGTGAGTTGACATGATATCTGACATGACTTGACAATGCATTCAACTTTTTACTCACCGGCAACCCAAAGAGAATGGAATCACTACGTTTTAAGAGTTGGCACTGCCTAACTAGCTTCGAAATCCAAAATAGTATGAAGCTAGTGTAGAGCTATGGTATTAAATCTTTGGAGCCCATACAATCTAGTGTATTACGATTTTGTTTTGAGTGTCGTGGCACTGAGGTAACCGATGGAGGTATTCTTTGTAATTAATGTTATACTCGTGAATCGAACACATTCAGCTCCTGAGGTCATACCTGCACCAGAATTTGGACACCAACATGTTTGCTTGGGTCGTGGGAGATTACGTTAAGATCTCGATCATACAGAGTGTCAGCAGAATGCCCAGAAACACATTATTCTCAGATTTACTCCAGTGCATCAGGTAACATATCAAAAGTATACCTACGTGCTTTGATATTATGTTGTCTATTCTGTTAGGTCTAGTTCAAATTCGTTTAATACGTTTAGGAGAATAAAATAATAACTATATTAACATTACCTTTTAGAGTTCAAGACTGACAAGAGTTTGTGGTGCGTGTTGGCGATCAGCTAATAAAGAAGCACTCAAAAAAAGGAGAATGACCACGTGACTATAGGAAATTGTATCGCTATCAAATCTATTATGCTACATTGTTATATGGGCTTAGTCGTGAGTGCAAGGTGTTTTTTGTGCATAAGAAGAAGTATGTTTTTGACCACCCCGAAAGGGACTACGGTCTTGAGTATATGTACGTGTGTGTAACTAGAAGTAACTAAGCTAAAAATATATTCTAATTAGGGATGGATGCTTTTGTTTATATAACCTATCTTTTTATAAATTAGGATTATTCCAATTTCCCATCAAATAGTTTAACAATTTTCGTTTTACAATAATCCTTAGAACATTCCCTGACTTTTGACGAAAAATTGACCAGATGCAAGATTAGCCTGACTTCCATAGAACGTTGGGCAATCTCCTTTGAAACTATTGTCACCTACATTAAAAATATTAAAATATAAGTTTGCTTATTTTTGACCTGCGGCGTGTTCTAGCGATTCCGATGGAAAATTGCGGGAAAAATTCCCCAATGAATATTTTACAGAAAATTTGCTTAAGTGGAAAAGATGCTTCCTAGAAAACTTTCAATAGCCAGGAATCTCTTTTATAACCCTGTTTACTCTTCGATTCAAGTCGCACAATTCAACGTTTTCCAAAAGATCAAAGCTAAATGTCAACGAAAATCTATTGTTTTCACTAGAGAGCGCCATTTTAACAAAATGGCGCCCGGAGGGAAACAAATGTCAATTTGTCGCGGATTAAGCGCGGAGCTTTCAGAAAACGTGGAAAAATACGATTATTTTCGTGTTTTATTTTTCCTCGAGGAAAACTTGTCTTATTTCTGCTGATTGAGCTATAACTTTTGTTAATTAAATTAAAAAGCGCTGTCTGTTCTTCATTAAGTATTTAATTAAATAGAGGGATCTTATTCTTTGTAAGGAGGCACATATTATAAAGAAAAAAAAGATTTGTCTAACAATGTTAGTTAGTTTTTTTGGCGGGAACTGTCGAAGGCTCGAAGGTCTAACTATAGTATATCGATAGTTAGTTGACCTTGAAAATAGAAACAATATCGATAGTGACATTGATAGTATTGCTTTAACGATTAATACACCTACTAACTATAATATCGATGCAATAGTAGGAATTATAGTACCAAAGTTGTCTTGGAGTAAAACTATTGATATTATGTTTTAAGATTAAGATAACTTTAATAAGTATATATTCCTAAACTCAAGGAGTATCTAGTCCAGAAATGCTTGTACAATTAAGATGAATTTTTAAACCCCTGTACCTAAATTATAAATAATTCAAATTTGTTATACTTAGCTCGTAAGAATGTTTATGTAAGTACTACCCAACTAACAATTTGGTCGTATAGGTGTCGTATAGTCGAACATCAGACGCATAAAGCACCAGTGTATGACGAAATTACCGTAATATAACTTTTATGGCTTTTATGGCATGCTCGGTGTTTCTCTGAGAGATCACATCAGAAATGAAGTGATACGTCAGAGAACGAAAGTGGTTGACATAGCTCAGAAAATTAGCAAGCTGAAGTGACAATGGGCTGGTCATATCTGCCGAAGAACTGACAACCGGTAGGGTGTCAGGGTTCTGGAGTGGAGACCGCGAACTGGTAGACGTAGTGTGGGACGTCCTGCTGCCCGCTGGACAGACGACATAAAAAAGGTAGCGGGGAGCGACTGGATGAGGAAGGCCGAGGACAGAGTTTTGTGGCGCGCCTTGGGAGAGGCCTATGTTCAGCAGTGGACGATGATAGGCTGATGATGATGATGATGAACTTTTATAAGTCAAAATAGTCCTATAGATGTGGGCCTTATACGACCAAATTGTTTGCTGGGTAATTAGTGCCACCAAATTGCAATGCCTCACCGGGGTCCATATTGTGTTCTGAAACCTATTGTAACAACTTGTGTAACATATGGAAGCAATAAACAATTTGTATTTGTATTTGTATCGAAAATATCGACATCACGATAATATCGATAGGCTATCGATAGTTTCACAAATTGTTAGGCAACACTAAAGTCTAACGTACCTAATTTTTAAGTAAGTAAATATTTTTTTTAAATTGAAAGCCAAGATAGAAGAGAACTAATGTTCCCATTCGTGCCTAATAATAAATAGCACAATACATTTTTAAATTGCAAAGTTTTTACCCAGAAGGTATTAATTTTATTAATAAAATGGAAAAAGGAAAACAAACAAAATAAATAAAGACATTTGTTACTAGAGGTCGTTTTACAAAAAGGATTTCGGTGTCGTGGTGTGACATAAAAGCGAATTGCGCGGCAAAATGGTGGCGGACAATAATTTCGTTTTCTTTTTAAATGGAGGGTGGTTTACGGAGCGCGTTCGGAAAATGAGTAGGTATCTTTAAAAAACCGGCCAAGATCGTGTCGGACTCACCGATGATATCCGTAGTCATTATATAAATTTCTCTTTTCGTTGCTTTGTAATATCCCAGTCATTTTACGGTTTGAGTAGGGACAAATTAATAATTGATATTTTTTTTCGGTATAGTATTGAAGAACCGATTTGAGCCTAGAAATGTACCAAAATAAAAAAAAAATCATAGCAACAGTTCCAATTTTAAAATTTTTATATTATCTGGTTCTAAAAGACGTGGTGGTCCAGTGGCGAGTAACCTTGCCTGCCGTGCAGGAGGCGATGGTTCGATCCCCGTCCAGGCCGACTCGTACCAATGAGTTTTTCGGAATTTATGTACGATTTGTAACACCACTGTCTTTTCGGTGAAGGAAAACATCGTGAGGAAACCTGCATGCTTCAATTTCGAGGCATGTATTGTACCCACTGTCCATTACAAGTGGCGACGGGCTCACTCCCCGTCACACTGGACAGAGTTTCGGTAGGTACTACTAGTGAAACGTGGATGTTCTGAACTTTCAGAATATCTCTGACTACCCCCTCGGGGAATATAGTCGTGAGCATATGCTTATGCTTATGCTTATGCTTATGCTTATGGTTCTAAAAAAACTGACGGTAAATTTTTTTTTGCACATATTTAAGGCATTACCATTATAAATACTTCAAAAATGGTGTAAATATTCTTGTCTACTTAAAAGGTTTTGAAAAATACATTCGTATTTTCTAATAAAAACCTATTTTTTAAATATCCATGCCTATTTTATTGTTCAAAAATATTTTATATTGTTAAATCTATTCCAAATGAGTGCATTGGTATTAATATTATAATTTTAAAAGCCTTCTGGGACTCACAATTTTGATTTCTATGTTGCGTAGCAAATTTTTTTTCAGAGCCTATTTCTGTCATTAGGTAGGTATAACAGATTCTTGAATGTTTTTTTTTTCTGGCAGTACATTTCCACGAAATAAAGTTGGCAGTACTGCTTCTGGCGGAATTTCCCTGGGTATTTGACATCTCTATCTAACAATGGATGTGCGATTTTCTATCTCTGTCTGCAAGATAAGGGCGCTCCTTTGGGAATGAACGGTGCATACAAGAGTATGCGTTCGTTAGGGCTGTCAAAACTAGAATAATTTTACATTATGATTATATTATTATATCAGCCGTCGCTGTCCCATTGTTCGGCAGAAGCCTCCCTCCGTTCTCCCCATGCGTCCCGGTTTTGTGCTTCATTCACCATCATTCATTTCTTTTCGTCTCGCCACCTTCTTCTAGGTCTGCCTCGACACCGATTTTGTTTTACTGGGGACCAGTTGGTAGTGGTTTTGGCCCATAGGTCATCTGGCATGCGGCAGACATGTCCAGCCCAATCCCACTTTATATTGGCAGCGGTGGTGACGACGTCTGTCACTTGGGTTCTGGTGCGAATGACCTCATTTCTAACCCTTTAAATAATTTTAGAGATCGATATAATATTTTATTTAAGTTTAGACACAGTTTAATTGTTTTTGTATCGAAGGTACAACTGAAAATTTTCAAATATTTTGTTTAACTAATTTAAATTCACGAAAAAATCTATCTTTTTCCCTCCTCCGGGGGAAGCGTCAACTGTCATCCCGCTGCGCTAAACGAAATTGCCGTTTTCTGCCTCCGTCGAGGAGAAAAATAGTAGGTATACTAGCCTCGGGCAGTAAATAAGAAAGCCTCAGATCTCATGGATTTGTTGGCCGAGGCGCAGCCGAGACCTTTCTTACTTTCTTGCCCTCCCTCGGTGTGTAATCTACTATTGTATACTGTTGTTGTTGTTACTTACAAGTAAAATGGGATGAATTAAAAAACTTCTAATTTCAAAATTGACGTAAATTTAAATGAATTCTGTACAATTTTAGGGGTTTTGAGTTAATATTTTTAATACAGTAATAACTACATTACGGACCCTGATTCCATTTCACCAATTTTTGGATTTTTGTCTGTCTGTTTGTTTGTTTGTTTGTTTGTTTGAACGAGTATCACGCAAGAACTACTGAACCGATTTTGATGAAACTTTATTTGTTTGATAGCTTACGATCTGACTTAAAATCTGGTATATAATTTGTGCGGACGAAGTCGCGGGTTAACGCTCGTTTTAACTAAAACATATTAATTTATTCAGAAAAAAGTTTTTTTTTTACATAAAAACTCTTTGCCGAGATTTAAAAAGAAACTATAGAAAAAAAAGTGACATTAATGAAATCATTTTCGCACGCGTGTTCTATAAGCTGCAATATGTACCTAAAAACGGTGCAATAAGAGTCACTTTACGTGCAAGTATGTTGAAAAGTAATTTGTAGTTGTAGCAATTATTCAGACTATCCGAAGAGAAAGACTACGTTAAAAAAACATACATACAC
This sequence comes from Agonopterix arenella, assembly GCA_927399405.1. Lineage (NCBI taxonomy): Eukaryota > Metazoa > Arthropoda > Insecta > Lepidoptera > Depressariidae > Agonopterix > Agonopterix arenella. The sequence goes on from OV656715.1 coordinate 749,434, forward strand.
TGATATATTAACTCAGGACCACAATTCCATTTGGGATGGTCAGAAACACTACCACAACTACCATAGTTTGAAGCTTGCAGTTGTAGTAATGCTCACGCAAGTTTTCATTCGTTTTCGTTTCAATCACACACTCGATTACATAATTATGTAATCGAGTGTGTGATTGACAACATTTCATTTTAAGAAAGGTACCAAAATTAGAAAACCATTTGGAGATTATGTGATTCAAAGCTTATATCAAAATTATCAGATTTTTCTATCCATTATTTCTCAAGTTATTTGAAAAATACTGCAAAATAAAAAAGAGGCTGAATGAGATTTTATTCCTTTGCCTGATTTGCTTTTCTATTGTATTTGGCAGTTTTTATTTTTAATTTTATTGCGGCTAAGTTATTATAGCCATAAATCCTACGTTTTTCAGAAAATTCAAAAGTAAATTAAAAATATCGGTCACAAATTAAATCGGAAAAATACGTAAGTATCTCTTATTCTTTCAACCTATTTTTATATTTTTCATTAAAAACAGGAGGTTAAAAAAATGTAATGTCAATTTTTATAAATAAAAAAACTCAAATGTACAGCCCTAGACTAACAGTTGGATCCATTTTGTTCGACAAAATTAAACTCCCTTTTGTAAATAATAAAAACATAATATAAAAAACGGTATCTTTCTTGTCTGTTCGTCTCAGACCTTTGGGACACGTTTTATGTTGAAATTCTCTTATTGTAAGTTTGCATTCTGTCTACCTCGTAATGTTTTAGGGTGGAATGAAGTGTCTTTAAAGATAGGGTAGCATTTCATTTTAGCTAGAAATATTTAGGGCCTGTGTCACCACTTCTGACTTAGTTCCTAATTGTTTATCTGACAGTTCGTTTCTTTTAGAGGTTAGAGCAAAGAGTAATATAAGTATATTAGAAAAGAGAGCCCACTCGTGGCAACATTATGCATCCACCTTATGTCAAATTGAAGGCTAGCTAGCGCCATCTATGTTTCACCGACAATAATTCAACCTATACTATACATACCTACTTATATCTACTCGTACCGATGGATATTATTGTTTTGAATGCTAGATTTCGTTCAATCCCGCACCGATCGAGTGAAATTCCATTATCCTTACTATTCCTGTAATCTAAACATTGGTAAGAAAACAACAGAAACTCCAGAACATCACTAAATCGGCACGAAATTGAAAGAAAACTACAAACAACCCGCACGTTAGGCAAGATAGGTAGCCATTTTGTGAATTTGTCAATAATGTCAATTAGACATTGACATAGACAATAAAATCTTTTTTTACATAGTTCTGCGAAATAGTTAATAGATGGCAGCACATTCTATGCAAACTGAATCGGAAAAACCCACCAAAAGGCGAATGTCCTCCGCCTGGGTTAGAGTTGGGGTACGCCCCATTTTTGACTTTGAGCGCAAATATCTCGAGACAGAAGCATTATGACGATTTAGTTTTTACATGAGTTTTGTTCCATTGGAAAAGACCTATCCAACGACACGACCTATGACTCGACTCATCTATCTAATCTAAACTATTATAAAACTGTAGCAGAACGTTTGTCTGTACATTGAAGATATTAACAAAAAATAAGTTACGATATGGTTTTTAGGTGTCCCTGATTCCATTTCACCAATTTTTGGATTTTTTGTCTGTCTGTTTGTTTGTGTGTTTGTTTGTTTGTTTATTTGTTTGTTTGTTTGTTTGTTTGAACGAGTATCACGCAAGAACTACTGAACCGATTTTGATGAAACTTTTTTTGTTTGATAGCTTATGATCTGACTTAAAATCTGGTATATAATTTGTGCGGACGAAGTCGCGGGTTAACGCCCGTTATCCAGAGGGGGGGGGGGGGGGGGGGGGGGGATAAATCCGAATATCTCTCGTTAACTCGTTAGTACATTAGTATTAGTACGCACGGCGACACATCAAGCTATACAAAACCAAAATAAGCTGGTAGCGCCTAGGACGAGCAACGTATAACATCTCGCGACCAGCTTATATTGGTTTTGTATAGCTTGATGTGTCGCCGTGTGTATATGGCATGTCCTCCTCACGGATACCCGAACCCTCATGATTGAGTTTCCAAGAGGGTCAGAGATGAGTGAAATCAAGAACTAAAATAGTTTAACTAGCTCCGCTCCTCTTTTGTGAGTTCCAGGTCTTACAGTGCCTACTTTAGGCGCCTTGAGACTTCAGCACTAAGAACATAGTAGCAACATCCTGTAGATACATAACTAAGCAGGCGGGCACCCTGTATAATTAATGCGCGCCCACGCTCGAACGCTGCTAGACATAACCTGATTAAATTCTAGCGGAAATTCCGCCATCTTGTCCGGAAGCGAATTAATACTGTGTTAGTTTTGATTTTCAGTTTCGTAGTAACCCCAAAGTAAACCCTATAAGTTTGTCAAAAACGCAATTTTAAAAATATTCCTGATCAATAACGCTCCATACAAAACGATGTAAACGATCTAGTTTTGACATTTAGGTACTTAATTAAGAGGATATGTAATGAAGTACTAACAGTAGGAGTATGAATTGCGGATATGTGTAAATTGAACATATAATTGAAGTTTTAATTAGAGCCAAAACAAGATTAAGACACATTTTATCGATAGAAAAACAAGCCAAAGTAGCCTCCGTTTTTATTTATAAACGCTTGGAACTGCTAAACGGTGTATAATATAAACACGAGACTTGATTAAAAAAAAAAAGAGATTGATATTTTACAAATTTTGATTAGAGCAGAATTGAGCTTACTTAAATAGTACAACCACAATTAAATAAAGTGTGTTTTAATAAAGTGTGCCCTTAAAATAAAATAAAATTTAACTCAATCTATAAACCAATTATCTGCGTCGATCAGTACCTTTTCAGATAGATTTAGTTTTTTCCAAAGTTACCGTGGTACAAAGATTTCCTTACAAATCTTTAATTAATCCTAGCATTGAAGGTACCAACATTTTTTTTTCACTTTAATCGGTTAAACTTCGTTTCTATGCAGCATGCTCAGGCGCCCTGACCTTGGCCCGACAGTACGGGGTCCTTTTTAATATGCTGAAACTTTTTTTAGGGGATGATCAGACCATTAAACTGAACAAATTTCTCTATGGGACTAACATCGAAATCGGAAACACATTTTTATCACACGCATTTGGCTCGTTTGCAGTTTTTTACGGAAGAGCTGATTTTTTTTTCGCGATTTCGATGTTGAAGAGAAAGTTGTTCAGTTTGGCGGTCTGATCAACCCTTTAAAAAAGTGTCAGTATATTAATGAAGGACCCTATATATTTTGTTACCAATTTTTTTTTACTTTAATTGGTTAAACTTCGTTTGTATCACAGAACATTATAAGAGGGGTTAGAAATGCAAAGTAGCACTTTTGCTTCGGAGACGGCTGTCGCCACTTGTCTTCCCGCTCACGCTGCTACAATTACTCATGCCCTCTCGCTCGCACCACGCGCGCGCGCCTTATGGTGTTATGCAAATTATTGCATAACCTGTGGCAACACGTTCCACGCCTATTTTGCACTTCTAACCCCTCTTATAATGTTCTGTGGTTTGTATACAGCGCGCGGTGCGCTCACCTTGGCCCAAGAGTCGATGCCTCTTAATAAGTTAATATGAAAAATTTGTTCTTTTTTCCATAATTCAGTTGGTTAATAATAAATGTTGTTCAAACCGCTTCAGATTTCGTTCAACTATTACCCTACAGTAGTCTACATAACTGGGGTGCCTAGAGACGTGAGCAAAGTGCCTAATAGAGGTACATAGGGCCCTTTGAAACGTCTCGCCTTTGAGAGCTAGTTGCTTGAAAGGATACGTACACTGGCGGCTGAGGTGAACGTATAAAGATTTAAAATTCATTCAAAAAGTGTAAAATTAATATGACCGAGAATTTTTTTTTATAAAAATGTTAAATACTGTAAATTTTTTAATTGAACAGAAAGAAAAACTAGAATGGAAAATTGTAAAGTTTGAAACGTTCGTTGCAGACATTTTAATAGACTTGTCCGAAGTTTTTATCAAAAGACGATGTTTTTGTCAAATTCACACATTACTGGGAAACATATTTTACAACTTTTGTTACAATAAATAAATAAAATTAGTGACATTAAAATTAAATTAAATTACAACACATTAAATCACTTATATTATTGAAAAGATTTGGTGATCTACTCGGTAGGTGTAGCCTAGCTTTTCTTGCAGAAGGCATTTGGATTTTAGTTTGCATTACACTCGTACATATTTTGAATAAGATTAAGTACCAGTATTTTCCAGTAAAGTCGAAACATTACTAAAATTAAATAAGGAAGAACCTTAATTCAAAGATAATTGATTCATACCGCTGATTGTTATAAAATGATATTGATACGAAAACTGAAAACTTTTAGTAGGCAATGTTGTTTTATAAAAATGTTGATACCCTACTATCCTGTAACTAGTCGGTAAGTTTTCCTAAAATGAATAAAATAAAAAATTAATAAATGACTTAAGTAAGGTAACATATCATTTAATAGTACTTAATGGTGGATTTTATTGGTGTACACATAATTTTGTCCGCCAGTGTACAGCCTACAAAGGTAAATGGTGTACCTTTTGAAAGCATCCATGCGTGCCAGTGTACGCTTCGTGATAACAGAAAAAAGTTAAAGGTGAAATTGTTGAGTATTTTTGATTACTTGAGTTTAGGGGCAAAGGGTTTTTTAAAGGAAAAATCTTGCGTATTACTGTTCATCCATGAAAAGTGGTTGGTTTAAACATTTTGTTAAATGTTCAAGTACTTTGAATTGCGTAACGATATGTATAATTATCATATGCTCACGACTATATTCCCCGAGGGGGGAGTCAGAGATATTCTGAAACTTCAGAATATCTACGTTTCACTAGTAGTACCGAAACTCTGTCCAGTGTGACGGTGAGTGAGCCCGTCGCCACTTGTAATGGACAGTAGGTACAATACATGCCTCGAATTGAAGCATGCAGGTTTCCTCCCGATGTTTTCCTTCACCGAAAAGCCAGTGGTGTTACAAATCGTACATAAATTCCGAAAAACTCATTGGTACGAGTCGGCCTGGACGGGGATCGAACCATCGCCTTCTGCACGGCAGGCAAGGTTACTCGCCACTGGACCACCACGGCTATCCTATAATTATTATTATTCAACGTATACAGTGTGTAAGTGACAGCCTAGCAAATACTGAAACGGTGAACTCAGACCATCAAACTGAACAACTTTCACTATGGAGCGTAAAAACAATCAGCTGTCCCATACAAAACTGCTGCACCTACCCGACTTAAATGTATAGGAGAGCTGATTTTTTTTCGCGTCTCCTGTGGTATGCTCCATAGTGAAAGTTGTTCAGTTTGATGGTCTGAGTTCACCGTTTCAGCACAGTAGTTTATGGTATTATTTATCAAATTCTATATACAGAGTGAAATTGATAACATTAGCATCCTTTTAAAATAAGAGTCTACCCATCAAACTGAACACTATGAGAGCAAACCGATCGGAGCAAAAAAATAATCAGCTGTTCCATACTAAACTGCAATGCCTACTCGACTCAAATGTATGCAACAGCAGATTTTTTTTGCTCCAATTGGTTTGCTCCCATAGTGAAAGTTGTTCCGTTTGATGGTCTGAGTTCACCGTTTCAGTATTTGCTAGGCTGTCACTTACACCCTGTATAAGCTGATGATCTTCTTCTTCTTATCGTGTGGGCAGAGCCCTGGTGTCAGAGTTTTTTCAGACCGCCTTACGGCCTCTGACATGGTTTTTATGTAACGAATACTACCACCAGACAAACACACACAACACGATCACCGCCGGCGGTAACACAATCATTTCTTTGTTGCGTCGTCGTCGTAAAAATCGAAATCCCCACCGTCCCCGGGGGGGTTCGTCGCGATCTCTGCCCACTCTTTTGCCTTCTGGCGCCTACAGACGCTACCGGCACATCGCTGGCCGATTCTCACCGATCCCCACTACCCAATCGTAGCCCGCGTAGTCCCAGCAACGCCCATTGCCGAGGTCCGTACCCCTTAGGGGTGCCCCTTGGGCAGGTTGCTTAAGCTCATGCATTGGTTCGGTAGACCTACCAGGGCGCTTCGCCGTCACTGGTGTGGTCCCCCCATAGTCCGCAGTAATAAGCAGTCGATGCTCCCTGAGCAATGCTGTATTTGTCAATTAGAAAAAAAAAAAAAAAAAAAACCAGAGATAGTAGCCGGGACCAACGGCTTAACGTGCCATCCGAAGCACGAAATCATCATTCTTTTCAGACAATCAGGTGATTCAGCCAGCAACATATCACTAAGTGTCCCCCGTGGGAATCGAACCCACGACCTCAGTGTCGAGAGCCCAATGCTCTTGAAAAACCACGGAGGGTGATGATGATGAACGTTACTAGAAATAAACGATTTATTATTATTGTATCTCTTAAGGTTTTTCATAGGCCATAGCCCGGACCTCCAAGGTCTCGCTTGGAGACAGGTCCAACACGTAGAGGCTCCTACGAGACAGTTTTTAACCCCAGACGCAACAAGAGGGGTGTTATAAGTTTGACGCCTATGTACGTCTGTCTGTTTATTTGTCTGTCTGTCTGTCGATCTGTCTGTCTGTGGCATAGTAGCTTCCAGACGGGTGGACCGATTTCGAAGCGTTTTTTTTTAAATAGAAAGCTAATTTTTGCGAGAGTGTTCTTAGCTATAAAATCGGTTCATAAGTTTTCATGTATCTTTAAAATTTATAAAATAACTAAAACATATAAATAATAATAATAATAATGTATGTTTTACTTCTTAACTTAATTGTAAAAGAAATCAATGGTCATTTCATAGCCGTCCCAGATTACGCATTAATTGACATTAAAAAATAAAGTGCGGGTTCAAGTCCCGCCCGAGACAAATTTTTCAATCTTTATTTTGATTCGGAATAGCATAGCATGGCTGTAACATGTTTAAAAATTAATAATTTAATGTCATGTGCATCTCATAGACTATAATAAAAAAATTAAAAAAAAATTTGCTATGCAACCTAGAGATCAAAATTGTGTATCCCAGAAAGCTTTTAAATTATTAATATTAATACCAATGCACTCATTTGACTTAGATATAACAATATAAATTATTTTTGAGCAATGAAATAGGCTATGAAATTTAAAAAATTAGGTGTTTATAAGAAAATACAAATGTATTTTTCAAAACCTTCTAAGTAGACAAAAATATTCACACCATGTTTGTAGTATGTAATGGTAAAGCCTTAAATATGTGCGAAAAAAAATTTACCATAAGGTTTTCTAGTACGAGATAATAGCTAAATTTTAAAATTGGAACTGTTGCTGACGTGATTCTTTTTTTTAAATTTTGGTACATATCCAGGCTCAAATTGGCTCTTCAATATTATACCGAAAAAAAAATTACAATTATTAATTAGTCCCGGCTCAAACCGTAAAATGACTGGGCTAACAGACATAATCTGCATATAAAATGGCATGAATCATTATCACACAAACGATTTTCGCAAATTTCGCAACTATACCGCAACGATGTCGCAACTGCACCGTCACGATACGGTATCGTTCCATCAACGCCTACGCTCAAAAATCACTTGTTTGATATGACTGTGAATCTTTAAGAAATGCCACCTAAGACATAAAAAAATCACTAGATCTAGTGAAAAAGTCTCAGAAAGCGGCAACACTCCATCCGGAACAAATATGTTAATGGAAAAATAGTTTAGAAAATCTAGATGCCGCGTCACAAATAACATTTGCAATTTATAAAATAATTACGAAGGTATAAAGCTTTGAAATTTTTCATACAAAATTTTAAAAGATTTATATCTTCGTAATTATATTATAAATTGCAAATCTTATTTGTTACGCGGCAACTAGATTTTCTAAACTATTTTTCCATATATAAAATATTACTTTTATTAATTCCGTCTACGCGTATTGTGCGTCAAACTTTTGTATGGACTGAAACTACCTTAAAAAGTTAGAATTTAAAGTAGATATACAGGGTGTTAGGGTAAACAGCTGCTTTATTTAAGTAGGTACTTTAAGGAGTGATTAGTACACATGATATTGAACAGCCGTGTGGTGTCGGCTAAGAATAGCACCATCCCATTTCCTCCCGTGGGTGTCGTAAAAGGCGACTAAGGGATCTACTGACGGATGGGCAGCAGCATCCTCTGAGTACACACATTTCATCCAACTGCGATCGCCAACCCGCCTGCCAAGCGTGGCGATTATGGCAAATCCCCCCCATTTTGGGGGAGGCTTATGTCCTGCAGTGGACGTTTAATGGCTGATATGATGATGATGATTCCATATGTATGTGGCGGACCTTATTTCCGCTTCACTCCTCGCAACCTCCGCAGTCGGATAAGAATGTAGAGCACAAGACAATAATAAGGAATAATGTGATTGCCTACGATATCCGCTGTTATGTTCACATGTACATAAATCATAGTGCTGTCATCGAGTAGCTGATAATTCGGTAAGTAACGCTAGTGATGTCAGAATATTATCGATAAAAAATTATCGGTAAAAAAAATTATGTACAGTAGTACCAGGTTTATAAGTCTCACCGATGTACCTGCGCAGTTGAAAAATTTTAATAGCGCGCGAAATTATATTGACCAATCAGGATGTGCCACCTTCAATCCGTTTACGCTATTGGCTAATTTGTTTTCGCGACCTTTCCACTGCTATCCGACTTTGCACCCTTTGATTACTAAATAACTTCGGGTTTTGTCGGGGACTCGGGCCAGCCTAGCTAGCATGCCACCCCCGAGAAAACGACAAAAATCGAAATGTGCCTCCATCTTTATTATTTTACGTAGGCCAGAAAGAGCGCGCATGAAGTTTTTCTCGTTTAAACGCTTTGTCGTGGGTGGCATGCTAGCTAGGCTGCATCTGCGAGCCCCGCCCACTGCCACTTCAATTTAGCAACTCTTTGGGCTATGTCAGTTACTCTGGTTCTTCTGCGGATCTCTTCATTTTTGATTGGATCTCTCAGGGAAACTCCGAGCATAGCCCTCTCCATTGCTCTTTGGGTGACTTTCAGCCTTTTTATGAGGCCTTGAGTGAACGACCACGTCTCTGTCCCATATGTCATCACTGGCAACACACACTGATCGAAGACTTTCGTTTTAAGACAGTTAAGTTTAATGGTAAGAAAGCACAAAATAAAGTACGTAACGTTATTTTACACCCTGTATAGTAAAATCGTGTCGTGTTCTATGTCGGCAAAGTCACTGTCAGTACAGAAGCTACTTTCAAATAAACAGTGAAGCAGCTACATTATTGAATATCATTTATTAAAATTCACTAACCATTACTCATCGAATTTAATCCAAATATCAATTCCTTTTTTATTTTCAAACACAAACGTATTCCAAAACAACGTTCTTTCAAAACTTAATCCCTTCCCTCTCTCAATACTACACGTTTGACCATTCATCGATATATTTATATCCCCTCACTATTCGACCACGCACGTACGGTGCTCAATAAAAAAATGTCTTTGTACGATGCAGTGCCCAATTTATATTATAGTTATTTACGAAGTCTTATTTATCAGGCTATGTTAGTTCGTAAGATGTTGTAATAAGAATTGTTTTAGAGGAATTGTTAGGTTGAGTTTGAGTAACGGGACCATCCGGTAGGGCTTAGTTTGCCTAGGCCTTTTATTAAGAGGGATTTTTGTTACTTTTTGTTCAATAGTATTCTCACACCTTTAGTATTTTTAAAAATTATCATCAAGGAATTCTTATTAAGGCTAGGAGTGCGATTTTTGAAACTCTTTCTTTGAACTCAGCAGTTGTAAATGTCAAAATTACTATGGAAATTATTATTTGGTTATAAGGGCTTGGCCAATGACCAAATAGCTACTGCGACCTGGACAGATCTATTGTAGCTGTCACCATAGACCTAAAGGTCATTTCCTAGGCCCACGGACTTCATGAACCGTGTTATGCTTTTGGAGGGGAGGTCCCTAATGTCAGTAGGTGTTATTATGTATCCACCTAGATGGCGACTCCTGCTGTGAATGAGCTTCGCATTCGCAGAGGAGGTGTATGGGCGTTTCCTCTGCTTTACAGCAGAATCTGCAAATGGGTGAATCTACAAGCCCCATTCTGTGTAGGTGTTTTTTTAACTTGCAGTGTCTTGTTAAGGCTCGTACTAAGAGCCTTAAGTCGTTGCGGTTTGAATTGATGGCATCTGAGGTATGTCTGTTTGAAAAGCCGGTCACAAGTTCTTTCGCATGCCTCAGTCCTGGTGTATCCGACCAGAGCTTACGGCTTTGGTTCACGGCCCATTCCTTTAGCACACGTCTAGAGGTGTTGCGGGAGATGCCGCAATAAGGCTCGGGGCCTATGGCGTCCTCTTCCGCCCCTCTTCGTGCCAGCTCGTCAGCAGCCTCATTTCCATCAATACCGCAGTGTCCGGGCACCCAGCCTAGGGGACAGAGTTTGTCAGTCCTAGCTGGTTGAGTGCTCGGGCACATTCTTACTACTATGGAGATATGCATCTTTCTACTGCTGATTTGACTTTCAAAAATCAGACTCCAGGAGTTCAATTTTTGAAAGTCAAAGTAGCAGTAGAAAGATGAATGAATGAATAAAATATACTTTATTTACACCAAACACATAAATACAGTACAGAGCAGGTCACAAAAATAATTATGGTACAAATAAGGCGGTCTTATCGCTAAAAAGCGATTTCTTCCAGACAACCTTGGGGTAGAGGAAATATCAACTAAGAATACGGGTCGGTGTTACAAAGAAAAATTAAAAGAAAAACAATGATATAAATACCCAACATAAATAGATAAACATATAATTCTTATCTATCTATACTATTATTTATATTATTATTATACTTTAACAGGAAGTTTGTCTGTACATGGAAGATATTAACAAAAAAAAGTTACTATATGGTTTTAGGTGTTCCTGATTCCATTTCACCAATTTTTGGATTTTTTGTCTGTCTGTTTGTTTGTGTGTTTGTTTGTTTGTTTGAACGAGTATCACGCAAAAACTACTGAACCCATTTTGATGAAACTTTTTTTGATTGATAGCTTATGATCTGACTTAAAATCTGGTATATAATTTGTGCGGACGAAGTCGCGGGTTAACGCTCGTTTACATAATAAAGATGCGTATCTCCATACATTTTCAACTGCTGGGTTCAATGTATGAGATTCAAAAATCGCACTCCAGGTATCCCTAGTGCAAGCGTCTCTTTCTAATAAGCAAACTTTTGCAATTAGCCATCACGCTTCAATGGAAAGCAAGATCGCAAAAACACGTATTTTCCATCAATATCTTTTCTCTTGGATGTTTGGGGTAAAAACCATCGGGTAGAATCACTGCTATAATTAATTACCTTTCAAATGATGGTATATTCAGAAGAAACGGTGTATGGTGATTCTTGTAAAACTGGTTATAAATCTGAAATCTAACTTACTTTGGCCCTCTTTTATATCGAGAAAATTTAATAGAATCGTGTTTTCAACGGTTAGGCTCAATTTACACCGCCGCGGAATGGAATGAAAGCGATCGGAATGTACATGTCATAATGAACTTAATGTCGACAGTGTAAGGGGCAAACGGTAGCAGCGGGAATTCCCGAGAATGCGCGCGAATTCCGTGGAAGACGGGCGACCTATTTTTTAGCTCGTATCTAAGTTTGTACGTTACACAGTTGACATAAAGTTCATTATGACATATACATTCCGATCGCTTCCATTCCATTCCGCGGCGGTGTAAATTGAGCCTCAGATTCACTGCAGAAAGAACGTATCTTATCTACACTGTTACCTAGGTATTTGAACTATCTATCTATTACTATTATAAAACTGTAACAGGAAGTTTGTCTGTACATTGAAGATATTAACAAAAAAAAAGTTACGATATGGTTTTTAGGTGTCCCTGATTCCATTTCACCAATTTTTGGATTTTTGTCCGTCTGTTTGTTTGTGTGTTTGTTTGTTTGTTTGAACGAGTATCACGCAAAAACTACTGAACCGATTTTGATGAAACTTTTTTTGTTTGATAGCTTATTATCTGACTTAAAATCTGGTATATAATTTGTGCGGACGAAGTCGCGGGTTAACGCTCGTATATATTAAATGTAATAATTTGGTTATCAAAAACCGGTTCGAAAACAGACAAAATAGGTTCCACTTTTTTCGCGATTTCAATATTGGTCCCATATAGAAAGTTGTTCAGTTTGATGGTCTGAGCATCCCTTTAAAAACCGACTGCATTATTTAGAAACCAAAAGGGTTGCCAAGCGTCCTGTTTTTTCCAGGACATGCCCTGCTTTTTGGAATGTCCTGAATTTTTTACGCTAGGCTAGGTAACGGGTTTATGTTTTTAAAAAGATTATTATTAAAACCTATAAATATATTGACGGCCCGCTAGCACAGTCTGTAGTGAACCTGCCTGCTGTGCCGAGGGTCGCGGGTTCGAATCCCGTAAGGGACAAATATTTTTATATGATGAATATGAATATTTGTACCCGAGTCATGGATGTTTGTATGTACATATGTATTCTATATCGTTGTCTAGTCATCATAATACAAGTCCAGGTAGGTTAAATGTGACTAGATAATTTGTGTGACAATGTCCAAGATATTTATTTATTTATTTATAAAAAACACAATCGAAGTAGCGTAAAAGACTTAAAAAGTTAAAATTTTAAGTAGATATACAGGGTGTTAGGGTAAACAGCTGCTTTATTTAAGTAGGTACTTTAAGGAGTGATTAGTACACATGATATTGAACAGCCGTGTGGTGTCGGCTAAGAATAGCGCCATCCCATTTCCTCCCGTGGGTGTCGTAAAAGGCGATTAAGGGATCTACCGGAGGATGGGCAGCAGCATCCTCTGAGTACACACATTTAATCCAACTGCGATCGCCAACCCGCCTGCCAAGCGTGGCGATTAAGGCAAATCCCCCCGTTTTGGGGGAGGCTTATGTCCAGCAGTGGACGTCTATTGGCTGATATGATGATGATGATATTGAACAACTTTACCTAAGAAACCTAAAAGAAATTAGCAAAAAAATGTTGGTCTTTCCATACTAAATGCAATCAGCTGATTGAACGTTTTTGTGAAATGTTGAATTTTTTTACTTATTTCCCTTTATGTTCCTTACTGAAAGTTGTTCATTTAGATGAGTAGAATCACCCATTAAAGTAATACAACTGTCTACCCTAACACCCTGTATTTTTACCATACCTACGTTAAATTAATATTCTAGCTTATACTCTTGCATACTTACTTTATAAACATTATTTACAAAGATCTACACAGAAAGCTCACATTTCGATGTTACCAGGAATGAAAATTAGCACAATTAGGGTCAAAGCACACGGGCCACATGCGGATGCCACAAGTGGTAGCCACTTTATTTTTCATTATATGTAAACACGGTGACTTTTAATTATATTGGAACTCGCTGTTAAATATCAAATACAAAAACAAACGCGCAATTGTGTCGATATAAACGCGCGATTGTATCGCGACTGTAATGGAATCCGACTGGAGTTTGAACAGGACAAAAAAATAAATCAATGCTAATAAGCAATTCTGACGAAGCTTCGAACAAGACTTCTTTATTTTAGCCACACTAATCTCGCTATCATTTTATGAATTGTAAATCTAACCTAACCTAACCTAACCTAGAATAGAGAATAGATAATATACAAAATATGATACGAAAAAAAAAAAACATGAATTACACTAATAATTCACCTATTTATAAATTATTTAGGTTCAAAATGAAATGAATTGTATGGAAATGAAAATGTAACTAGAAATTAATTTATTGGAATAAATGGCTATTAAAAAAAATCTCTATATCCAATAGCAGAGGGTATGAGAGGATATGAAATTCTGCAACTAACTACTAAACGTTATTATTATATCGAAGTAACCCCAATAGAAATCTATAGGTAGGTATGCTATAGTTACATAGGTATATCACAGAACTGCTGTTGAAATTCATTTATTTATTTATTTTATGACTGCCAACAAAGTATACACTATTACATTTTGAAAATACATTTTAAATTAATAATTTAGTGTTACTTCCCTTACAGGCTGTCACAACACACATTGTAGCTTAAGTATATAAGGTCTAACAAAATCAGCTGAAACTATTTTAAGGGTATGATCAGACCATCAAACTGAACTACTTTCTCTATGGGACCGATATTAAAATCGCGAAAAAAAATCAGCTGTTCCATACAAACCTACTCGACCTAAATGTATGGGATAGCAGATTTTATTTTCGCGATTTCAATATCGGTCCCATAGAGAAAGTTGTTCAGTTTGATGGTCTGATCATCCCCTTAAAATAGTTTCACCTAATTTTGTTAGACCTTATATAACGGACAGAAAATGTGGGTTTCCTTCACAAATCAGTTGATAGTTGCATTTATTTTGTACCTGCTTAGGTACAAGGTTAAGTTACAAATGAATCGTTTACGTCAAGCACTGAAGAACTATACTATACATAAATATTAATATCAAATACAAATATCGTGCATCACCGTGCATATGAAGACTTAAAGCACGAAAAATAAAGTGACTTGACCACTTGTGGCCGCCACAAGTGGCCCGTGTGCGGCGAGCCTTAGGTTATCAGACACCGGGGGGAAGCCCATAAAAAGGTAAGGGGTTGCCCATAAACAGGGGAAAGCTGATATTCGCAAGGAAGGTAAAACTTAATGTTAGAAGAATTAACGATTAGGGGTTTTGAAAATAATATGATGTAGAATTGCTTCTGTCAGGTTTTTGATGCTTTTCGTTGATGGTTAGAGGCAATAACTATTATTGCTAGCATTACAAGATAGTTCCTTGGGGGCAGTCAGATATCTTTATATGTTAAGTTGGTTGCAGAGGGGTCAATATTATATAAAACTTTGACGCAAAATACGCGTAGACGGTATAGACTAAAAGATAAGTGTACTTTTTGCAACCATCAGCAGCAAGGCTGATTCAGTGTTTATGGGGTGTAGAGCATCTCTGTGATGGGGATGGACCAGGTCTGCCTGCATAACTCCAGTCGGTTTAGAAGTTACAGATGTTTAAAGGTCAGAAAAAAATTAATGATCAAAGGCTGCAAGGCTGATCGTATGATATTATTGTAGTATGCACTGTAGCTATGTGAACAGTACAATAGCTGACATGGTTCATCAGTTGGACCTTTAAACGGCTGTATCTCCTAAATCGACTGGCAGTTCATGTCAGTTTTTGTACTGTTCACATAGCTACAGTGCACACTACAATAATATCATACGATCAGCCTTGCAGCTGATCGTTAATTTTTTACTGACCTTTAAACGTCTGTAATTCCTAAACCGACTGAAGTTATGCAGGCAGACCTAGTTCGTCCCCATCACAGAGATGCTCTACAATCCATAAACATTGAATCAGCCTTGCTACTGATGGTTGCAAAAAGTACACTTATCTCTTAGTCTAGTATTAATATAAGTAACTTTGTATAAATCAAAAAATAGTTTAACAAATCTAGATGCCGCGTCACAAATAACATTTGGAATTTATTAAATAATTACGAAGATATAAAGCTTTGAAAATTTTCATACAAAATTTTAAAAGCTTTATATCTTCGAAATTATATTATAATTTGCAAATGTTATTTGTGACGCGGCAACTAGATTTTTCTAAACTATTTTTCCATAAATAAAATATTACTTTTATTAATTCCGTCTACGTGTACTGTGCGTCAAACTTTTGTATGGACTGAAACCACCTTAAACTGCGAACCACTTCATTATGTTCACCAATATTTTGAAAGTTTTTCGATAAGTAGTATATTATATAGTATTTGGTATAGTTTTTATAATAATTACATATTATTTAATTTTTATAGAGATTACATAATGGCTTAATGACTTTTTTATAATTTCTTCAAAGCTTTTCAGACAACGATATCAAATTAATTATGCCAAAAAATTATTTTGTTTTAAAAAGGTATAAGTAAGAGACCACGATACCACAACCATACTGCCTCATTAAAAATGTAAAAAAGGGATATTAAACATCAAACAACCTGACGTAAAGTTAAGGGGGTGGTTTTGGGGTGACGCCAAGCTTAGGGGTTAAAATGACGTAAGCACCAGGTACCAATGAAGATGTGATGACGATGGCAAAGATCTGAATAATCGAGTAATATTCGTTTTGGTGTGAATTGAATCGATTCAAAAGTGTTGTATAAAATTGATCTATAATAAAGAAGTTTTTTTAATTTATCATTAGTTACCGTAATGACTTTGACATCACTTTTGATGCAGTAAGTATCTTATTTTTTAATGAATGATAGTCATCACAAAATACCTGCCAAAATGTTTCTTTTTTTATGGTTTCTTTTTAGTTTTTGTCGAATTTTTCATTTATGGAAGAAGTCATAAAAAAATTTAAAAGTTTTTTTTATTTTTTGGATCGAGCAAAAAAGTGATTGATGAACTGATCGAAAATATTTACAATCTGTAACCAAAAAAAGCTTATCAGCTCAATAAAATAACGACATATTTGCTATAAAAAGGTTGTCTTAACGCTAAAAATAGATTTCTTCTACACAACATTAGGGAAGAGATACATACAAATGGGATTACATATAAATTTATGATATTAAGACGGAAAGATTTCTTTTTTTTTAAATATTTTTTTTAAATATACTGAGAACATTTTAACCGACTTTAAAAAAGGATGTTTTTTAATTCACCTGAATGTTTTTTATCATACAAAGTCACACCCTACGAAAACCACGTTATATATTATAAATCGATTCAACCTATGAAACAAAATTACTCGATTCCAGAGCCAGTTCTATTGAGCGAGGACACAGCAGGGGACCACACCATTGGCTGGGATAAAACCCCGTACCAACTACTCACAATCTCTGAAGATGTCTCAACCTCAAAAATAGACCATCAGGCAACTGTCCCAGTCGATTATTGTTCAGTTTCCTGCAATTTAAATGTTTTTAAAAATAATCGGTGAACGCCGCTGCGAGGTTACGTCGATGGGAACTGGTGTGGCTGAGCCATTCTATTGGCTGTTTTTGAAATTGGAGTAGAAGTTTTTCTGTAAGATGTGATCTTGAAGTGAGGTACAAAACAATGTTTTATTAATAATAATTATTAATGTGAAATTAATAACTTACAATCTCTCCAATTGATTGAGCTCCAAGAAGGCATCTCTCTCGATGGTGTGTATTTGATTTTCTGATAGTTGTCTGTGGAAAGAGGGGTTTTTTATTCGACAATCGCTAAAGATGGGACTTGATCATTTGATTTTAAGTTTTTTACTTTTTATGATTTGTTAGGAACTATAAAAAATTCCTGCTTAGCTCAAGGACATCACACATACGGATATGAAAATTATCATCATTAAAAGCCAGGCCACACAGAGGCGGTTTTGCGGGAAGCGAATATCTCCGGACCCTTGCGTATTTCTGTGTGGTATCACACCACACCATACACAAAAAACACACAGAAAACCGAGTGGGTCCGGAGATATTCGCTTCCCGCAGGTCCGCCTCCGGCCCGCTTTCCCGCAAAACCGCCTCGGCCTGGCCTTAAAGCTCATTTTCCATTTAAAAATTTTCCCCATTTAAATCATTGTTTTTGTAAACTACACATTATTTACAAAATTTATGAAGTAACTAAAAATCTTTTTCACCCCTCCGGGCGGAAAGCGTCAACTTCGTGGTGAAAAATAGTGTACTAACCTCAGGCAGTAAATAAGAAAGCCTCAGATTACATGTAATTGTTGACAGAGGCGAAGCCGAAGGGCAGTCCTGGATTTGTCAATAGGCCGTATAGGCCGCGGCCTAGGGGTGGCAGCTTCCTAGGGGCGGCAGATTTTAGAGGACGCTCACTCGATTTCAGAGGATAAAAGTCAAACAAGTTCATTTGTTTTCTCATGACTTTTTATACTAATACGTTAAATCCCCCTATAAAAACTCATCAATCCTAGGTACCTACTGTTATTGTACCTATTTTATGCATATTACTGCGTGAGTTATGGATGAGAGCGGCGGGCGGCTGTGGCTCAACGTAACCGCCCGCACTTACCGAGCCGCCTGCGCCCGCAAACTCACTACTCAGTCTCTCAATGTTTTTAATGAATCAATTCCTGTCTAATGTTTACCCTAACTTAGTTTTTCCTGTTAAAAACGCAAGAAAAATTATCAAAGGTCTTTATTGTCTCAAGAAAAAATGAATTCTTCTTTTTTACGCTCTTTCTTAATGACTAATTCATTCGTTTATTTAACTTACTGTAAATGGAAAATTATTATTTTAGAAAGGTACATGGGGGGCGGCGGAAATAAAATGGAAATATAATGCCAGCTTGATTGACATCATCTACCGGGCCCTTGTCAGCGCAAACGTGCCGGCCATACTTGAGCCAAGGGGCCTTGCACGAAACGATGGCAGGAGACCCGACGGTATGACCGTCATTCTTTGGAGGAATGGCAGACCCCTGGTGTGGGACGCTACGTGTGTCGACACTGTGGCGCCCTCACACCTCCCTGCCACTTCTCTAAGAGCGGGCGCGGCGCGACTGCTGCAGAGGGTCTCAAGCGGCGCACATATGCCACCCTGGGTGACGGCTACATTCTTGCGCTATTCGGTGTAGAGACCCTGGGGCCGCGGGGGAAGGACGCCCGACAGCTCTTCAAAGAGTTGTCGTCGCGCTTGATTGAGGTGTCCGGTGACCGAAGGGCTGGCGCGTACCTCGGGCAACGAATATCCATTGCCATCCAACGAGGTAACGCAGCCAGCGTCCTGGGCACCCTCCCGCAGGACGGTGGCCTCGAGCACGTCTTCTGTTTAGTGTAAGTCGAACGGAAGTCGTGCTCGATATAGTGGCTCATTTTTTCTTCGCCTACTTTATTTGTTTTTATTTTTATTTTTAATTATAGCCATATTTAGCCATAAGTTGTACAAAATGTTTTAATTGTAAATACCTATACCGTTAATAAAAACCTAAGTACCAATAAATAAAATGGCTGACACTCATAAAAAATATAAATCCAGCACTGCCGAGGGGGGAAATATTTTTCTTTCCTGCCTTTAGCTGTATAATATAATGACAAAACACGCTTCTGAAGCGACGCTAAAAGCGCTATGTGTGAAAATGCTCTATGTATGTATACATGATAGTGTCACGGATGCTGTGAAATGACGCAGCTATAGAAAGGCATTCAAAAATTCGGACGGTTTGTCAACAAGCTTCGTAGCTCAGCGGTCGAGGCGTGGACTCCCATGCCGGGGGTCGATGGTTCGAGACTCGTCGAAAATAATTCTAGATTTTATTGTTGTTGGAAATGTTCTAGAAAAGTAAGAGGGAGTAAGAATATTTGGAAAGAGACAAAAAAAATGGGCGTGTCTAGGAATGTTCTAGAAAACGGAGAGAGAAGGAATATTCGAAAAGAACCAAAAACAATAGGAATGTTCTAGAACAAAGAGAGAGAAGAAATATTTGTAAAAAAACAATAAAAGGGGGCGTGTTTAGGAAAATTCGAGAAAGAAGGCGGGATTAAGAAATATCCGGAAGGGAACAAAGGAATAAAGAAAAGACTAACGAAATTCGGCCATCTAGAAAATTCTAAGGGGTATATAAGGCCGCGAGTTTGCGGACGCAAGTCAGTATTGATTTAACAGTGAAAAGTGCGAAGCAAAAAGGAAGAAAAGTAAAAGTGGAAAAGTACTAGTGAAAAGTAAAGTGCAAAGTAAAGTGGAACAGTGAGTAGACAAGTGTCAGTCTAGTGCAGTGTAGTGTGTGTCGCGTATCGTAGTGCCGTGCGTCGTGACGTCATAGCGTGTTGCGCGTCGTGACGTAGTGAACAGTGAAAGTAGTGAGAGGGGAAACCCCTGCGAGGAGGACTGTTAAAAGGGGAACCTCTGCGAGGTGGTCCGTGTGTAAGTGTGCAACCTAATAAACTCTGTAAATAAATTGGACTTAGCGTTTCACTCCAATCCCGAAACCCGTCGCTCGTAACATTTGGTGTCAGAAGTGGGATTGGAGTAGGATGCCGCTGGTGCCAAAAGAGTTAAAGGGAGTCACCACGCGGGCCATGTCGGAAGCGCGCCAGGAAGGTGCGGGCCTTGCAACCGAGGTGCAGCGAACTCCGGAGAGAAGACCTGAAGGAGGCGAAGTGCAGCGCACTCCGGAGCAGAACCCAGGGAACTTCCTCTATCAAATCCAGCGCATGATGGAGGAACAACTGCGCGCACTGAAAGAGGAGCAGGCTCGCTGTCAGGAGGAGCAAGCTCGCCGTCAGGAAGAACAAGCTCGCTGTCAGGAGGAAAAGGCAGCTCGCCGCCAGGATGAACAGGCACGCATGATAAAAGAACAGGTTCAACGCCAGGAGGAACAGGCTCGCCGCCAGGAAGAACAGATGCGCACGATGCAGGAGGCGCTTCATAAAGATATTACGAAAGGCTTGCAGCAGGCGGTCGAGAGAGTCGAAGCTGTTGAAGGGAGGTTGGATCGTGTGAAGGGTGAGGTCGAAGGGAGGTTTGAACGTATGGAGGGTGAGTTTGCCAAAATCCGGCGAGAAGTTGAGCAGAGCAAATCTCATAGTCGTGTTGCTGCTGTTTTTGACTCACCCATACAACCAAAAGGTGTCAAGACTCCGGTTTACGATGGACTGACGTCATGGGCCGCCTTTAAGCTACAATTTGAGACAGCAATGAAGGTTAATGGCTGGGGCAAGGGAGAGGCGCAGTCTGCGTTGACATTGGCACTCCAGGGACAGGCTCTCACCGTACTGGAAGCCGTAGGTGCTGGCGAAAATCTAACGTTCGACGGTCTCTTCGGAGCTCTGGAGGCTAGATTCGGCGATGGACATCTCGAACACATGTATCGAGCGCGATTGAAGGAACGTAACCAACATGCTAATGAAAGTCTGCAACAATGGTCCGTGGAAGTGGAGAAGCTCGTGCGAAAGGCCTTCCAGTCATCACCAGCAGCCATCGATGACATGCACCTGCAGGCCTTTACGGATGGAATACGGGACCCGGAGGTGCGAGCTGCAGTGCGACTTGGGCATCATGTTACACTCAGGGACGCTGTTGCTCATGCATTGGAGGTGGAAGCCGTACGCCAAGATCCTCGTTCCTCTCGCCTCAGGGAGATTGTGGTGACTAGAGCATCAGCGCCAAGAAATCGAAGCGTCAGTT
This sequence comes from Agonopterix arenella, assembly GCA_927399405.1. Classification (NCBI taxonomy): domain Eukaryota; kingdom Metazoa; phylum Arthropoda; class Insecta; order Lepidoptera; family Depressariidae; genus Agonopterix; species Agonopterix arenella. The sequence continues at coordinate 770,678 of OV656715.1, forward strand.
ATGTGTGCTACGAGTGTGGTGAACGAGGGCATATTCGCAGCTCCTGCCCGAAGCGCACAGGCCGTCGGGATGTTGGAGTCTCGACTGATGAGCAGCAGGAAAACTAAAACCAGCCAGGGCTGCGGGGTGGGCGCTGGCCGGGTATGCTGCAACCCCAACCATTAGAGTCAAACAAACATCGGACGGAAACAGTCTGTTAGTTGAAAGAGAGGTCAATGGTAGAATCTGTCAACTAACCTTGGATACCGGAGCTTCGAGAACGGTGATCAATGCTCGACTGTTAAGCAAAATGGAAAGTTACCAGAAACGACTTCTGCAGCGAACCAATCTACAGTTGACATCAGCTACCGGCCAGCGCATACCTGTTAAGGGAGAGTTGGGAGTTTCAATTAAGATCGGGGAAACTCCTTTCAAACATGAGGTGATTGTAGCTGAAATAGTGGACGATTGCATCATTGGCTTAGATTTCTTACAAAATCACCAGTGTAATATAGACATGAAAAGTGGAGTGCTACGGTGTAACACAGAGGAGGTTCCGATGAAAGGTGGATCGTCGGGAAAGGTCTACTGTGTGAGAAAAACGGTTCTCAAGCCTAGATCACAGACCTTGGTACCTGTTGTTTTGCCCAAGAGTACCGATGGGAGATTACCACGAAGATGTGCTGTGGTAGAGAAAGTTAATACTGAAACTTGTTGGATTCCGGCAAGGACAGTTGTCGGATCAGTTTCATCTACCTCAATCCCGATACTTAACGTTGGAGATGTGGACCTGACGATTGAGAAGGGGGAGATTGTTGGTCACTGTGAGGAGGTTTTATGGTTGCGACAATGTGTGGCAAATCCTCCTAGGAAACATAAGTCCGAGGGGGATGTGGTATCGAAGGTTATGGGAGACTCCAGCAATGACCTGACTAGGCTACAGGCTATGAAAGCGAGGAACTTGCTGCTGCGTTTTTCAGACTTGTTCTCTAAGAACAACGCAGATATTGGTAGAACAGACCTGGTGAAGCACACGATTAATACAGGAGATGTAGCGCCAATTAAGCAACGACCTAGGCGCATTTCGTTTGCTCGTGAGAAGGAAGTGGAGGAAATGATAGAGGACATGAAGAGGAGTAACACCATCGAACCTTCATCGAATCCCTGGTGTTCACCAGTAGTTCTCGTCAAGAAAAAGGATGGCTCTACGAGATTTTGTGTGGATTATCGGCAGCTTAATGAAGTGACGAAGAAAGACAGCTACCCTTTGCCAAGAATCGACGACACCTTAGACACCTTGAGTGGAATGAAGTGGTTTTCAACGCTCGATCTGAAAAGTGGGTACTGGCAAGTGGACGTAGACCCCAAAGACAAGGAGAAAACCGCGTTTTCTACCGGGAAAGGACTGTGGCAGTTCAAGGTAATGCCGTTTGGATTGTGTAATGCCCCTGCGACTTTCGAAAGGTTGATGGAACATGTCCTAGCTGGAATTCTGGGTGATACGTGTCTGGTCTACTTGGACGACATCATCATTGTTGGTCGAGATTTCGATGATCATCTGAAGAAGTTAGAGAAAGTTTTCGAAAGACTGCGTGGAGCAAATCTCAAGTTAAGTCCAAAGAAATGTTCTTTCTTTAAACGGCAAGTCAATTACCTTGGACATGTAGTCTCTGAGAGAGGAGTCGAGACCGATCCTGCCAAAACTGCTGCTGTAAGAGAGTGGCCGACTCCGAGAGATAAGACACAAGTTAGAGCTTTCCTTGGGCTCTGTTCTTACTATCGTCGTTTTGTGAAAGGGTTTTCGGACATCGCAAAGCCACTACATCGACTTACGGAAGAAAAGAGGACGTTCACATGGGATTCGGAGTGTGAAGAGGCTTTTATGGAGTTAAAAGAACGTCTGAGTAAGGCGCCAATTCTTGGATATCCCGATGTTCAGGGGGAATTTGTTGTAGATGCGGACGCCAGCAACATCGGGATTGGAGGTGTGCTCTCACAGCGACATGGTGAACAGGAAACTGTAATAGCCTACTTCAGTAAGTCATTATCCAGACCTGAGAGAAACTATTGTGTAACTAGACGAGAATTATTGGCGGTGGTGAAGACTGTGCAACACTTCAAGAAGTATCTGCTGGGACGTAAATTTCTAGTCAGGACTGACCACGCTGCATTGAAATGGTTGCTTCAATTTAAGAATCCGGAGGGTCAAGTTGCAAGATGGTTAGAGCAACTACAGGAATTCAACTTTGAAGTAGAACACCGAAGCGGAAGAGTTCATTCCAATGCAGATGCACTATCAAGAAGACCATGTCCAGAAGATTGTAAGCACTGTAGCAAGCAGGAGGGGAAGGAATCAGTTTCACTCAGGGTTATTAGAACTGATGCAATCAACGATGAGTGGGGCAACGAAGCGATGCGCCATGAACAGGAAAAGGACCCAGGAGTCGGGCCAATCCTGAACTGGTTAAGGAATGATGATTCCAAGCCTCAGTGGAGTGAGGTGGCAAGGTACGGCACAGACACGAAAGGACTTTGGGCTCAGTGGAAGAGTCTCGTCTTACATAATGGATTGCTCTGTAGGAAATGGGAGACATCGAATGGAAAAGACTCTTATCTACAGTTAGTGGTCCCACGAGCTAAGGTGAAAGAAATTCTGCGAGTTTTTCATGATGGAACTTCTGGAGGACATTTGGGTGTAAAGAAAACCCTGGAGAAAGTGAAGGAAAGATTTTACTGGTTGCATTGTAGAGACGATGTAGAAGATTGGTGCCGCAAGTGTACAAGTTGTGCAGCTGTAAAGGGACCTCATACGAGGAGCAGGGCAGCAATGAAAGTTTATAATGTTGGGGCGCCTTGGGAACGAATCGCTTTAGACGTTGCGGGACCATTTCCAGTCACTAAGTCAGGAAACCGGTATATACTTGTGGTAATGGATTACTTCACAAAGTGGCCTGAAGTATTTGCCATTCCAAATCAGGAAGCGATAACTGTGGCTACCAAGTTGGTAAACGAAGTTTTCTGCCGGTTTGGGGTTCCGCTAGAAATGCACAGTGATCAGGGCAGGAACTTTGAGTCACAGTTGTTCCAGGAAGTATGCAAGATTTTCGGAATTCATAAGACCCGTACTACGCCTTATCATCCTCAGTCCGACGGAATGGTGGAGCGGTTCAATCATACCTTGGAACGGCATCTTGCGAAGGTCGTCGATAATCATCAGGATAACTGGGATGAGTACATACCTCTCTTCCTGTTGGCCTATCGAACCGCTGTACATGAGAGTACTTCAGCAACTCCAGCGATAGCAAACTTCGGGAGAGAATTGAAGCTTCCAGCGGATTTGCTATCAGGGTGCGTACCAGGCACCCCTAAAAGTATCAGTGATTATGTGAGCGAACTGCGGGAGAAAATGGTCGACATCTATGAACAACTTCGAGAAGCAGGTCAAAACTCCAGTGTCCGTTCGAAGACACGATATGACCGAAAGGCGAACTATACAGGGTTTGAGGAAGGAACATCAGTATGGTTGCATAATCCAGTCCGGAGGAAAGGGAAGTGCCCGAAGTTACAGGCAAGTTGGGAAGGGCCGTATGAGGTAGTGACCAAAATAAATGATGTCACATATCGAATCCGACGATCGCCAAGGAGCCCATTGAAGATAGTGCACGTTGACCGGTTAGCTCGTTATTTCGGAAGTAATGATGCTCGGGACGAGCAGAACTAAGGGAGGGGCAGTGTCACGGATGCTGTGAAATGACGCAGCTATAGAAAGGCATTCAAAAATTCGGACGGTTTGTCAACAAGCTTCGTAGCTCAGCGGTCGAGGCGTGGACTCCCATGCCGGGGGTCGATGGTTCGAGACTCGTCGAAAATAATTCTAGATTTTATTGTTGTTGGAAATGTTCTAGAAAAGTAAGAGGGAGTAAGAATATTTGGAAAGAGACAAAAAAAATGGGCGTGTCTAGGAATGTTCTAGAAAACGGAGAGAGAAGGAATATTCGAAAAGAACCAAAAACAATAGGAATGTTCTAGAACAAAGAGAGAGAAGAAATATTTGTAAAAAAACAATAAAAGGGGGCGTGTTTAGGAAAATTCGAGAAAGAAGGCGGGATTAAGAAATATCCGGAAGGGAACAAAGGAATAAAGAAAAGACTAACGAAATTCGGCCATCTAGAAAATTCTAAGGGGTATATAAGGCCGCGAGTTTGCGGACGCAAGTCAGTATTGATTTAACAGTGAAAAGTGCGAAGCAAAAAGGAAGTAAAGTAAAAGTGGAAAAGTACTAGTGAAAAGTAAAGTGCAAAGTAAAGTGGAACAGTGAGTAGACAAGTGTCAGTCTAGTGCAGTGTAGTGTGTGTCGCGTATCGTAGTGCCGTGCGTCGTGACGTCATAGCGTGTTGCGCGTTGTGACGTAGTGAACAGTGAAAGTAGTGAGAGGGGAAACCCCTGCGAGGAGGACTGTTAAAAGAGGAACCTCTGCGAGGTGGTCCGTGTGTAAGTGTGCAACCTAATAAGCTCTGTAAATAAATTGGACTTAGCGTTTCACTCCAATCCCGAAACCCGTCGCTCGTAACAATAAGTTACTTCAAAAAAACTTGATAAATAAATAAAAGAACTTACAATATTTTCAAATCCTTCAAGTTCTGGAAATCACTCTGGAATATTATTGTGATGTTGTTGCCTTGCAGGTCTCTGCAACAATAAAAACAGTTCATTTTAAAATTGTATAAGTGTCAATATATTTTTTAAGTTCCTTAACTAAGTAAGACATATATAAATAAATAAATATGTTGATATTGGAGAGGGGTATATGTTTGTTCCCTTGGGAGTGGAGACCCTGGGACCATGGGGACCCGATGCAAAACAGCTTATAAAAGAGATTTCAGCGCGCCTTATAGAGACCACTGGACCACCTAAGTCAGCGCATAAACTTGGCGATACAGAGGGGGAATGCTGCCAGCGTTCTTGGAACCGTCCCCCAGGCCTCTCGGCTTTGGAGGAGGTTTATAGGTTGTAGGTCCCCCCTTTTATATATATATATATATTTTTATATGTAAGTTGACGAAGCTTGTTGCAGATATTCAGGATGTATTTATTGACGAAACGAGTTGTGGATCTGAGTGATGTACTTTCTTTGACGAAGCCTGTTGTGGATGTGAGTGATGTATCTTCTCGTTATTTGAAAGACATACAAATTAATTAACAGTAAGACAAAAATTCAAAGGAATTATTATTATAAAGGTAATAAGACTAATAAGCAAGAACCTAAGGCTTGAGTGTTAATTACAGTACACCAAGGTAGCGGTGTGGTTATGTTCACTTAAATCGTAGACTAAGAGGTAAGTGTACTTTTTGCAACCATCAGCAGCAAGGCTGATTATGAGTATATGGGATGTAGAGCATCTCTGTAATGGGGATAGACTAGGTCTGCCTGCATAACTTCAGTCGGTTTAGGAGTTACAGACGTTTAAAGGTCAGTAAAAAATTAACGATTAGCTGCAAGGCTGATCGTATGATATTATTGTAGTGTGCACTGTAGCTTTGTAAAAAATACAAAAACTGACTTGAACTGCCAGTCGGTTTAGGAGATACAGCCGTTCAAAGGTCGGACCTTAGAACGGCTGTATCTCCTAAACCGACTGATGAACCATGTCAGTTTTAGTACTGTGCACATAGCTACAGTGCATACTACAATAATATGATACGATCAGCCTTACAGCTGATCGTTAATTTTTTACTGACCTTTAAATATCAGTAACTTCTAAACCGACTGGAGTTATGTAGGCAGACCTGGTCCATCCCCATCACAGAGATGCTCTACACCTCATAAACACTGAATCAGCCTTGCAGCTGATGGTTGCAAAAAGTACACTCATCTCTTAGTCTATCGTACTTAAGAAGCTCTCAACTGCGACCACAATCTTGCATTTAGGAATAGGAGAGACTCGGTAACGTAAACACATATCTCATGGGGCACTGTGAACGATATGCTTTTGCAACTATCTACCAGAGGAATAGATAATTTAATGATTTCTCAGTCTTCCAATATCCAATCTACATTGGGCGCGACGTGGTCTAACAGGTCTGGTGTAACCCAAATAATACAAAAGGTCAAATAGGGTCAATAGGGTCAAAGTCAAAGTAATTTATTCAATATTAACCCGCGACTTTGTCCGCACAAATTATATACCAGATTTTAAGTCAGATCATCAAATAAAGAAAGTTTCATCAAAATCGGTTCAGTACTTTTTGCGTGATGCTCGTTCAAATAAACAAACAAACAGACAGACGAAAAATCCAAAAATTGGTGATATGGAATCAGGGACACCTAAAAACCATATCGTAACTTTTTTTTTTGTTAATATCTTTAATGTACAGTTGTATTCACTTCCTTTTCACCTATAATTTTGTTTTTTATAACACCGACCCGTTCTTTGTTATATTTCCTCTACCCTAAGGTTGTCTGGAAGAAATCGCTTTTTAGCGATAAGACCGCCTTATTTGTACCATATTCAGTTTATGTTTCCTATTGTGCATTGTATTTTCTTTTGGTGTAAATAAAGTATATTTCATTCATTCATTCATGTACAGACAAACTTTTGTTAGTTTTATAATAGTATAAGATAAGGAGCATTTGAATAGTTAATAATAGTATCTAAACTATTATCTATTCATATGATAGCTTATTAAAACGACAAATCTTTATTGAAGCTACCACAGCGCAATGGCTCTGATTATAATAGAAGTCTACGGAACGTGTTGTCGGTGTAGAGAAGATGCGGCCAGAAACTCTACAACATAACACGACTCAACAACTAGGTATTAAATAGATGTAATCTTAAATACGTGTGGTGTCGGCTAAGAATAGCACCATCCCATTTCCCCCCGTGGGTGTCGTAAAAGGCGACTAAGGGATCTACCGGAAGATGGGCAGCAGCATCCTCTGAGTACACACATTCAATCCAACTGCGATCGCCAACCCGCCTGCCAAGCGTGGCGATTATGGCAAACCCCCCCATTTTGGAGGAGGCTTATGTCCAGCAGTGGAAGTTTAATGGCTGATATGATGATGATGATGAATCTTAAATGCGTTACATACAAGGTAAAACGTTTTAATACTTTAAAGTACCTACTCAACTCGATCTCGCAGGGAAACTCCGAGTATAACCCTCTCCATTGCCCTTTGGGTGACTTTCAGCCTTTTTATGAGGCCTTGAGTGAACGACCACGTCTCTGTTCCACATGTCATCACTGGCAACACACACTGATCGAAGACTTTCGTTTTACGACACTGCGGTATTTGGGACGTGAAGTTTGTTCCCCTCGTGCTTGGAGTTTCCCCGCGAGATCGAATCAGAAATGAAGAGATCCGCAGAAGAACCAGAGTAACTGACATAGCCCAAAGAATTGCTAAATTAAAGTGGCAGTGGGTGGGGCACATTGCTCGCAGAACCGATGGCCGATGGGCCCGAAAAGTTCTCGAGTGGCGACCGCGTACCGGAAAGTGCAGCGTGGGTAGACCCCGCACACGGTGGACCGACGACCTTGTGAAGGTGGCGGGAACCCGTTGGATGAGGGCAGCGCAGGACCGGTCGTTATGGCGATCCTTGGAGGAGGCCTATGTGCAGCAGTGGACGTCCATCGGCTGAGATGATGATAATGATGACTTACTCGACTCAAATGTATGGGACAGCAGTTTTGTTTTCAATACAGAAATTCATTCAGTTTGATGGGCTAAACCACCCTTTTAAAAATAATTAGGGCGTCTTGTTACACCTTTCATTCTTGCCTCCTCGGAGATCGATATCCAAAACCGGGAGGTCTTAGGTATCTTCCCCTCAATGGTATCGCCTCCTTCATTGACCATGTTTTTGAAGGGTGAAGAAAGTAAAAAGTATTGGGGCTAACACAAAAGATCCCACTGGATTGAAGTCTTGCTGGCTTGCCAGCCCCCACAACAAGATAAGACCTTACATTTAAGTCTTACTTAACTTGGTACCTACAGTCTACATTATATGTTTCTGGCCACCCTTAAATCCCACTAAGGTCGTGAATTTATGTATTAAGTATTGTAAAAACATGTCATGTGAAACATTAACCTAAATAATTACGTACATGTAGTGTAACGTCAAAACGCTCACGTTTATGACAAACTTTATGACTTAATGATTATTTTGATGTTTGGAGCTTTTACGACGAGAGGGCTTTCTTGTTCCATAGAGTTGTGTAGCATGGGATTATAATAGAAGTGACGATAAAAGGTTTTGTGGAGGAACAAAGATGGAAGATTCCTCCATCTGAAAAGGGAAGATCTTCCGCCAGGCTAGGTGTGAAGCCTGGAGACCTGTCGTAGTCCAAAGGTTAGGTTTAAAGAATTTTATTCAAGGCACCAAGCGCAAGGTTAATGATTAATGATACAGATTAAAATTGTATCTAATGTTTAAATTATTACATACATATACTTGTGGGGTGGTCAGAATAATTACTAATCATTGAGGAAGGAAGATTCTTCCATCGGAAAAGGGAAGATCTTCCGCCAGGCTAGGTGTGAAGCCTAGGGACCTGTCGTGGACCAAAGGTTCTTAGTTGTACTTTGTATACAGGGTGTAAGGGACAGCCCTCCGCAGACTGAAACGGTGAACTCAGACCATCAAACTGAACAACTTTCTCTAAGGAGTCTACCTCAGGAAACGCAAAAAAAAATCTGCTGTTTCATACAAAACTGCTGTACCTACCTACCCGACTGAAATGTATGAAACAGCAGATTTTTTTTGCGTTTACTGAGGAAGGCTTCATAGTAAAACTTGTTCAGTTTGGTGAGTAGCATGCATAGTTAAAGTTACCACACTGAGCAAAAATGTATCCTATGTAATTTACGGGTAAGTTATATAGGTTCCTTCTTAATATGCTGCCAATTTTTTAAGGGGATGATTAGACCGTCAAACTGAACAACTTTCTCTATGGCAACAACATTGAAATCGCTGACAAAAAATAGCACTTTCATACTAAACTGCAAACCTACTCGAGCCAAATGTGTGGGACGGATGATTTTTTTTCGCGATTTTGATGTTGGTTACATAGAAAAATTTTTTAGTTTTATGGTCTGATCATCGACTTAAAAAGTGTCAGCATATTAAGAAGGACCCTGTATATGTTTAGTTTTGCAATAAGTTTATAAGGTCACTTCTACCATAATTTTTTTGAATCTCTATGTCACAAGCATCAATAAAAGTATTAAAAGTTGATGATAGTCGCGGTAAAATGTACCTACTTAATAATTATTAGGTATACTATACGTAGGTATAATGTAGTAAACCTAATTGACCCTTCGAGTATAGAGTTTTCTACCATTATCGTATAGATATTATACTTAGGTAGGTAGGTACAGTCGCAATCAGATATATCGTAGCATACAAGGTGTTCAAAATAATTATTTATTTAAAGGAATAAAATAGTAAAAGCACAAATAAAACTTACCCTAAACTTAAACCATTCTAAACATTCTAAACTACATATTGGGGCACCGAGGAGAGTCAAAGCATCCTTGTCTATTCTTCTTAAGCCTGGCAATTCTGCTTCAAAGTTGTTGAGTGATGATAAACCAATCTGGTCGCATGCAAAGAACTCGCATTTATTGGTGTTGATTTCGAGTCCAATGGCTTTTAGCCCCGGGATTAAGAGCTGGACATCTCTAAGCACCACCTGCGGGTCTCCTCCTAGAGTACCGTCGTCCAGGTACCAGGTGTTCAAAGGTGACTCCAATGAGGTGACTAAATCTTGAATTGCCAGACTGAAGATCAAAGGGCCCAATGGGTCACCCTGTTGTGCACCTACTTGCGACAAAATAGTATTCGTATTATAGTACAGTTTGCTAGGGGCTGAGTAACACTGATGTAAAAAGGGGTAGAGTTTCGGAATGCGTTCTCTGACCTTCAAAAGGATTGTGTCTCTTTCCACGCTGTTGAACGCATTCTTTAAATCCAGTTTTATTATGACTGCGCCGGAGTTTTCCGAAGCTTGGGCAAAGGCACGGGTGGCATGTATAGCAGCCTCGCACCCTAATGGCGTCCCGAAACCCAGCTGGCGCGGTTGCAGGTTCAAATATTTCTGAACAATGCAAATTTTCAATAAATTCCTTACAGTAAATGTTACCAATTATATCTAAACATGTATTTTGTTATAAATATCTGAACAGCTAATTTTCAATAATTTCATCACAAATATCACAATGTTATTTAAAATTGAAATGTATAACAACGGATTAAGGTCTTTTTTCCTACACTGCTCAGATGTATATGATTTTTTTTTTCGCTCCCTTCGTAGCAGGCTAAGGTTGATGAACCATACCGCCTTTTCTTCAGTAGAAAATTTTCTTCAGTAAATTTTAAAAGGATTAAGTCTTCCGTATCTATCTAACGTTTATTTTGTAGAATCAAGTCTATCAAATGAAAAATATTAAAGTAAATTATGTCTTCGTTTTCAATCCTAGTTTTTAAATAGAATATACGTTCCATTCCATGTATGCTTTTTCATAAGTTATGCAACATGCGTCTGTCTTCCGTAGATATATTTTCTTTAGTAAAATCCGCTATTTTATGTCATACGAGCGTTAACCCGCGACTTCGTCCTCACAAATTATATACCAGATTTTAAGTCAGATCATAAGCTATCAAACAAAAAAAGTTACATCAAAATCGGTTCAGTAGTTTTTGCGTGATACTCGTTCAAACAAACCAACAAACAAACAAACACACAAACAAACAAACAGACAGACAGACAAAAAATCCAAAAATTGGTGAAATGGAATCAGGGACACCTAAACACCACGTCGTAACTTATTTTTTGTTAATATCTTCAATGTACAGACAAACTTCTGTTACAGCTTTATAATAGTATATAGATGTGTAATATATACTTAGTCAAGTCCATGAAATAAATGCCTTTAGTTTTCAAAATTAGTCAAATATTCGTGAATAAATGTTCCATTCCGTTTTCTGTTCATATCCGAGTGTTTATGTCAAAGCCATGTCCAAATGTCAATCCATATCAATGTCAAGCATTGATGTCAAATCCTGTAGAATCAATCAAGCAGATAAGTTAGATGTATATGATCACAATGACTGCGTTGATATATTTGATGTTCTGGGCGTTCAGATATTTTCGATTGGTTATGTGTAAAGAAATTATTGAAAACGAGCGTCAACCCGCGACTTCGTCCGCACAAATTATATACCAGATTTTAAGTCAGATCATAAGCTATCAAACAAAAAAAGTTTCATCAAAATCGGTTCAGTAGTTTTTGCGTGATACTCGTTCAAACAAACAAACAAACAAACAAACAGACAGACAAAAAATCCAAAAATTGGTGAAATGGAATCAGGGACACCTAAAAACCATATCGTAACTTTTTTTTTGTTAATATCTTCAATGTACAGACAAACTTCCTATTACAGTTTTATAATAGTATATAGATTAGAACTGCTTAGAAATATTTGAACACCTTGTTTGCTATGATATATTATCTGATGGTGACTGTACAGGTTGTGAACTTAAATGTGTTCCATATTTTAGGGGGTGCTTCAGATAATCAAACTGAACAACTTTTACTACGGGACCAGAATTGAAATCAGGAAAAAAAATTGCTGTTTCATAGAAGAGTTCAGTTCGATCGAAATGTATGGAACAGCAGAATTTTTTCCCGAATTCAATTTATGTCTCATAGTTAAAGTTGTTCAGTTTGATTGTTGATCAGAGTGGGCTGACCTATCTGAGTATTTAATGAATTTAGGTTTACACCCTGTATACATTTTTAGGGTTGAGTAGCCATTGACGTTTTTGTTGTTGATTTCGATGTTGGCTTCATATTGAAAGTTGTTCAGTTTGATAGTCTGAAACATCCTTTAAAATACATAAAACTATTAAATTTACACCCTGTATTTACAGGGTGTAATTGATATCATTAGCATCCTTTTAAACTAAGAGTCTACCCATCGAACTTAACAACTTTCACTATGGGAGCAAACAGATCGGAGCAAAAAAATAATCATCTGTTGCATACATTTGAGTCGAGTAGGCATTGCAGTTCTCCACTCCAGAACCCTGACACCCCACCGGTTGTCAGTTGTTGGAGTGGAGACCGCGAACTGGTAGACGTAGTGTGGGACGTCCTGCTGCCCGCTGGACAGACGACCTTAAAAAAGTATTGGGGAGCGACTGGATGAGGAAGGCCGAGGACAGAGTTTTGTGGCGCGCCTTGGGAGAGGCCTATGTTCAGCAGTGGACGATGATAGGCTGATGATGATGATGATGAGGCATTGCAGTTTAGTATGGAACAGCTGATTATTTTTTTGCTCTGATCGGTTTGCTCCCATAGTGAAAGTCTTAGTCTTATAGTATGGGCAGAGGCCTGGTGTCAGAGTTTTTTCAGACCGCCTTACGGCCTCTGATTTGGTTTTTATGTAACGACTACTACCACCAGAGATAGTAGCCGGGACCAACGGCCTAACTTGCCATCCGAAGCACGGAATCATTTCTCTTTTCAAACAATCAGGCGATTCAGCCTGCAATGTCCTAACCAACTGGGGAAAAACGCTCAAAGTGACATTTCACTAGGTGGGAATCGAACCCACGACCTCCGTGTCGAGAGCCAATGCTCTTAACCATTAGACCACGGAGGCAGTGAAAGTTGTTCAGTTTGACGGGTAGACTCTTCGTTTAAAAGGATGCTAATGATATCAATTAGGTTAGGTATAATGCTTTCAAACAACACAATAATAAACAAGTTACATCCCCACCGACATCGGTGACGTCATTTCACAAAAGACCAACCGCCATACATCCAACATTTTTATACCGACACAATTTAAACCTAATAAACTTAATTATTCATTACAAGCCAATTACGAATCGATTACGACTCGATTACTTCTCGTTCTCACATTAAACTCGTTCGATAATCGTTCGAGTTAATTGGCTCTTAATTATTTGGATTAACAATTTAACAAACATGGCGGTCGGGTGCTTGTAGGGTGGGGATTTTATCGATTAATTTCGTGTCGATAAATTCTGTGTACAAACGCTGCCGCGCCAATTACCTATGATTTTGGATTGCGACGTAATTACGGTTGGAAAGGTTTATGTAATTACCTATATTGCAAACAGTAGGTATAGCCTAATGAGCGTTTTTCTTTTGTCATTTTAGGGGATCGATATATGGCGACAATTTTAAACAGGGTTTCTTTAAACAATAAAGAGGGAAAAGATGATCAAAAAGATGCCAACGCATCTTTTGATGAAATATTTCATTATTTGCGTATCATTTTAATCGAAAATATGAAACTGTTTCATATTTTCGATTCATCAAACAGAAAAATCAAATATAAATATAAAAACACATTGTGGCAATGGGTTAGGACTCAGTGTCCGCTGGCAGGACCTAATAAGATCTGCTGCTCAGCACTGATTTGCAGTCCCAACCTGCTCTTATATCAGCATACAAACATCGATGGTACAGGGTAAGTAGGCACTACACAATTTTGACTTAAGTTATACTCTATCACATTACATTATCTTCATTATGGTATTTAGGATATTATTATCATCTTAAAGTTAAAATATACTGAGACTCTGTGATAATTCTTCTTGCGCGATTTGTGTCTTGCACGCGATTGTGAACCTTAGTGTAGCAGCTTACGGGTATCCAATGTGACATCGCAAATTGTCTTATGTCATATTTCTGCGATGAATACTGGTAGCGCCATCTGTTGGTAATTTGCTACATAGGGTGTGTAGTATTCTTGCCATAGATTCACAGGTCCACCCGTGGTCTCACAACATATAATTTGCGTCTAAAATTATCGATAATATATCTCAAACTGCACAACACTACGATCAGTTCCGTCTAAAGAATCATCATTCACTCGCAATCAAGTTTAATTCGATTTGATTGCAGGCACACATACCTACTGAGAATGTCAATTTAAAACTTTTTCTTTTTTGAAGCGGCCATTTTGTACGTGACGCCATTTCGCGTTTGGAAGAAAGGACGAGATACCTTTTTGTATTCATAATTATATTATTAAATCTGTTTTTAAAATGTTTCATATATTAAAAGTACCAACATACCTATATAGATATACGACCCATGGCGTAGTGTAGCTTCGTTATCGATATCGATTTGGAACACAGAAAATTTTAGAGTGAAAATGAAATAAAAAAGTTTATTTTAGTACTAGAGTCAACCCGCGACTTCGTCCGCACAAATTATACAAGGTCTAACAAAATTAGGTGAAACTATTTTAAGGGTATGATCAGACCATCAAACTGAACAACTTTCTCTATGGGACTAATATTGAAATCGCGAAAAAAAATCTGCTGTCCCATACATTTAGGTCGAGTAGGTTTGTATGGAACAGCTGATTTTTTTTCGCGATTTCGATATTGGACCTATAGAGAAAGTGGTTCAGTTTGATGGTCTGATCACCCCCTTAACACGTTCCGGGGCGGTGAACGAGACACAATAGAACTTTTATTGTTATCACTGCTATAGCCGGTCACTGTCCCGGAACGTGTTAAAATAGTTTCACCTAATTTTGTTAGACCTTATATACCAGATTTTAAGTCAGATAATAAGCTATCAAACAAAAAAGTTTCATCAAAATCGGTTCAGTACTTTTTGCGTGATGCTCGTTCAAACAAACACACAAACAGACAAAAATCCAAAAGTTGGTGATATGGAATCAGGGACACCTAAAAATCACATCGTAACTTTTTTTGTTAATATCTTCAATGTACACACGGCGACAGATCAAGCTATACAAAACCAACATAAGCTGGCCGCGCGGCCGTGTGTACAGACACACTTCTGTTACAGTTTTATAATAGTTTAGATGAGTGACCAACCCAATACCTACAGGATGTTAGGGTAAACAGTTGCATTACTTTAAGGGGTGATTGTACCCATGATACTGAACAACTTTCCCTAAGAAACCTATAGGAAAAAAGCAAAAAGAAATTTGAACTCTAGAATGAGCTTCACGCTTCTACCGTTTAAAACAAAAGGGGCCAACTTTCTTAGGTTGGTATGCGTGAGGAGTCATACAAATTATGTCTGTGTGCGTGTATATGGATAGGGCTTAGAGGCCAGCCTAGCTAGCATGCCACCCCCGGGAAAACGACAAAAATCGAGATGTGCCTCCATCTTTATTATTTTACGTAGGCCAGAAAGAGCGCGCATGACGTTTTTCTCGTTTAAACACTTTGTCGTGGGTGGCATGCTAGCTAGGCTGGTTGCACGTTTTTTCGACCCGTTCGTTGCTTCGACTGTCTATCTTGACATATACAACGTGTTAATGAATTAACGCAAAACCTCATACACCCCAACTGATTTATAACCAAATAATTAGATTGAAACAATAATTTCATTATTTTGATAGTTAAAATTTTAAGTTATTCGCATTTGTTCCTATCCTATCTCTTAACTAACTTATATGGGCGAAAGTCTGAAATAAATGATTTTTATTTTTTTTATTTTATGTTTTGGGGCAAAAATGATTTGTTATCATTTCACCAATGACACCCAATGAATGAAATCGCTAAAATACTCATGGATACATTGTAATAATCTTGTTTTGATAGTAAGAAGGGTGAGTGTGCCCGTGCGGTGGGTTGACATCGAGTTCTGTTTTAAATTTTAAACACAAATTATTTAATATATTGAAAAAAAAATTGAAACCATGATAATTCGATGTTGCTCTCGATTCTAAACAAACCACTTTCTAGTTTTGCGTTAATTCATTAACACAAAATTAATTAATTAATTTGTATAACTTATCAAAGATTGAACCTTCCTGAATGCAATCAGCTGGAATGCGATTTTTGAAAGTCATACGTTGAACTCAGCAGTTGAAAATGTATGGATATACGCATCTTTCTTCTGCTGATTTGACTTTCAAAAATCGCACTCCTGGAGTATGATTTTTGACAGTCAAATCAGTAGTAGAAAGATGCATATCTCCATAGTAATTTTGACATTTTCAACTGCTGAGCTCGGCGAATGAGATTCAAAAATCGCACTCCTGGTCGAACGTGTCACGTTTTATGAAAAGTTGAAATTGTACTTTTGCGAATTTCCTTTTGTTCCTTAGGGAAAGTTGTTCAGTATCATGAATAACAATCACCCATTAAAGTTATATTGGCGTTGGCTCCATAGTTATCATGGCGGAGACGAGCTCAGTCAAATGCTCGATGATCTTAGTAGAGCCTCCGAACGAGTTGGTCTGAAGATGAACATGGACAAAACGAAGATCATGTCAAATGCCCATGTTGTACCTACTCCTGTAATGATCGGAAACTCTGCGCTCGAAGTTGTTGACGATTATGTTTACCTGGGACAAACTATTCAGTTAGGTAGGTCCAACTTCGAGAAAGAGATCAACCGTTGAATCCAACTCGGTTGGGCAGCTTTCGGGAAGCTACGTAGTATCTTCGCGTCCCAAATACCGCAGTGTCTTAAAACGAAAGTCTTCGATCAGTGTGTGTTGCCAGTGATGACATATGGAACAGAGACGTGGTCGTTCACTCAAGGCCTCATAAAAAGGCTGAAAGTCACCCAAAGGGCAATGGAGAGGGCTATGCTCGGAGTTTCCCTGCGAGATCGAATCAGAAATGAAGAGATCCGCAGAAAAATCAGAGTAACTGACATAGCCCAAAGAATTGCTAAATTAAAGAGGCAGTGGGAGGGGCACATTGCTCGCAGAACCGATGGCCGATGGGGCCGAAAAGTTCTCGAGTGGCGACCGCGTACCGGAAAGCGTAGCGTGGGTAGGCAGTGAGCCCCCCACACGGTGGACCGACGACCTGGTGAAGGCGGCGCATGACGGCAGCGCAGGACCGGTCGTTATGGCGATCCTTGGAGGAGGCCTATGTCCAGCAGTGGACGTCCATCGGCTGAGATGATGATTAAAGTTATGTCAATGTCCACTCTATTCTAACACCCTGTATAGTTATGTCCCTGTATATGTTTAGTTTACTCTCGCATTTAAGTGGATACGCGTTTACCCACAAGAAACACTGCAAAAAGAAACCTTTAAAATTATGCTATTAAAATAAGAAGTTTGACATACTCCTACCGGACTCGAATCCGCACCACGCCCACTGCAAGTCCACTGCAATAATTTAGCCAGAGGGCAAACGTGCAATTGCATAGATTAAATAATGAAAACGCAGAAGCGATCATTGTTATAAAAATGCGAATTTTTGAAGTCTCAAAAGATCGGTACCGAACGAAACTGACGACCAAACTTATCAGACTAGACATAATTTTTTAGGGTTCCGTACCTAAAGGTTGGTACGGGAGGTGAGAAGGTTTGAATAATGTCATGTCCAGGGCGAAAACTGAATAGCTGAGGGCCTAGCGGGTCATGAGACATTACCGAAAAAGTATATCTGAGAAGTTTATCGGAGTTATCGGAGCCTGTTGGGCAGATCACACGTAGCGTAGTGGAGATTAAATAATACAGCGGCACGATGTTTAACCAATTGCATTTACTCAGAAATACAATAGACGCCAAACAAATCTTTCTTTAGAATAATTAACAAACGACACAGTATTTAGTCTGATTAAAATAGATTACAAAATTAGATCGACCAGCAATGCTAGCAAGCGGGATGAGAGAGAGAGTTGACAGCTGTCACTTTGACGTATAAAGTAAAGATATCGAAACGTTCCAAAATAAGCATAGTACTTAAATGTTAGTATACATTCATAATTATCATTTCTAACAGAGCCCCGTGCACAGGGGGTCATTTTCAGACAAATTTCAGACATCAACATTTTTTCCAAGAAACGTGATGTTCAGCGACAGAAAATTTCATACTATATTATAGGGCTTGACGAATATAAATGTCAACGGGACCATTCTACCGTCCGTCTGTCTACCTGTCCTACCTATAAAGGGCTGTATCTTTTGAACTATTATAGCTATATGGTCGATATTTTCACAGAATATGCGTTATTATGGCTGATTTGCTGTCAAATAATAAAAAAAAAAACAAAAATATAATCAACTAGAGTTAACCCGCGACTGCGTCCGCACAAATTATATACCAGATTTTAAGTCAGATTATAAGCTATTATACAAAAAAAGTTTCATCAAAATCGGTTC
This sequence comes from Agonopterix arenella, assembly GCA_927399405.1. Lineage (NCBI taxonomy): Eukaryota > Metazoa > Arthropoda > Insecta > Lepidoptera > Depressariidae > Agonopterix > Agonopterix arenella. The sequence continues at coordinate 788,818 of OV656715.1, forward strand.
AGTAATTTTTGCGAGATGCTCGATCAAACAAACAAACAAAAAGACAGACAAAAATCCAAAAATTGTTGATAACGGAATCAGGGACCCCTAAAAACCATATCGTAACTTTTTTGTTAATATCTTCACTGTATAGACACACTTCTGTTACAGTTTTATAATAGTTAAGATTAAATGGACACCCCTAACAAGAAACGTGTTTTTATTGTTTTTGCTCTATCGTAAAAATAATAACATAATGGTAATACATAAAAGAGTCAAACTTAGTATGATTATAGTGCACACTCTAACCTAAAACCAAAAATAATTAAAACCGGTCAAGTGTGTGTCGGGCTCGCACTATGGATCCCGGAAAAAAACATTTTTTTTTATAATATTGTTTGGTACGGAACCCTCGGTGCGCGAGTTCGACTCGCACTTGGCCGGAAGCAAAGGCATTCAGCTTGTTTTTTATTACCTATGTGAACCCTACCTACAATTAAGTAGGTAGAGTTATATTGACATAGAAACCTCTGTCGCTTCTACCCTGCTAATCTATGTGGTAAAACAAAAAGTATAAGAGACAGGAGTATCAGTTACACGCACAAGGGTTTAGTAACTCGTAAACTTATAACAAAATATGCTATAGTTACCGGGTGCGTTGTTTGGTCTAGGCTTTGTTTGTTTTTAGTTAAATATCTACACGGTGGGCAGGTTTTGCTATTTTATTTGTGATTGTCAAAGTCTTCTACTAAAGTAAAAATCCGTCAAGTGCGAGTAGGTTTCACGCCCTGATAAAAATCTTGGACATTGTCACACAAATTATCTAGTCACATTTAAAGTACCTGGACTTGTATTATGATATGACTAGACAACGATATAGAATACATATATTGATACAAACATCCATGACTCGGTACAAATATTCATATTCATCATATAAATATTTGTCCCTTACGGGATTCGAACCCGCGACCCTCGGCACAGCAGGCAGGTTCACTACAGACTGTGCTACCGGGCCGTCATTCTGATGGTTCATTACTTTCAACTTGATACCTCTATACGAAAAAGAGTCTAGACCAACGGACAGACAGACAACAAAGTACCTAATCCTATTAAAGTACAACTGGTTGTTTTAAAAGACAGTTAATAATTGTAGCAATTATGGTCGTCAGTTTAAGAGGCTATGTGAAAAAAATAGGATTCTTCAAAGCGTCATATATCATGAAGTTATAACAGTAGGAGTATGATTAGCGGATATGTGTAAAGTGAACATACAGGGTGACTGGTAATTCGACCTATTCCTTGAAAGGGGTTATACTAGAGTTCATTTGCAACAATTTTTCCCCAGTTAACTGGGGGTCGAAAATCGCTTGTTTTCGAGTTCTCTCATTTTTAAGAATTTTTTGAATATTTCCGTTTTTCGACCTAAAAATCACAATTGTGAAAAAAATACTCCACTCTCTGCACTCTGTAAGCATTTTTCTAGTAGCTGATGAATGAGCTACTACTTTAAACTAAAATACATGTGAAAAATACCCAAAACCACCGAAATAAAAGGTTATAAACCGCAAGACAACAATTTTTTATTTGGATTTTGTTTCAATCCAAAGAGGATTACTCAAAAAAAATTTATGACACTTGGCGTACAAATTGCGGAAATAACTTCCTCAATTCCTAAGCTTTCCAAAAAGATGCAAAAGTTGTGTACTTTAGTTCAAGTTTGGAAAATAAACCTTATTAAACACGCAGATGTGAATTTTATTCAAAAAGTTATTGGTTTGGTGAAAAAAAAAAAAAGAGTAAAATAATAATGTTTAGTACCTAATCATATGAAATTACAAATTTTGTTTTAAAAGTTTTACATTTAAAAATCACAAGTCTTGCTCAAATTGTCTTCCTCCGTTACGTATGCAAGCACGAAGCCTGCGACGTACTTCGCTTACTGTCACTCGAGTTGAAAGCGTGTCTTTAATTTGTTGGGCAGCTGCCAAAATCCTCTCTCTTAATTCTTCTTGAGAAGAGATAGGTGTACGATACACCAATGTCTTCATATGACCCCAAATGTAGAAGTCGCATGGGGTTAGATCGGGACTCCTAGCCGGCCAAGGGATCGGGCCGCCTCGACCAATCCATCTCAGTGGATAGTTCTCATCCATCCACTGTCGCACGCCCCGGTAATAGTGGGCTGGGCAGCCATCATGTTGATACACCAAAGCTGTTCTTGTGGTAAGCGGCACATCCTCCAGCAGCGGACGTAACTCTTCTCTTAAAAAGTTTTCATAGGCGATGCCGGTTAGGCGTGCCGGCAGAAAGAATGGCCCGATTAAATTATTGTGCACGATTCCCATCCACACATTAAGTGAGAATCTGTGCTGGTGAGCTCCTTCGTTAGATTTTCTCGGATTCTGACCTTTAGGGGCCCAAAAATGCAGATTATGATAGTTTGTAATACCATCACGGTCGAAGTTCGATTCATCTGTCCACAAGATTGTTTTTAGATACTCAGGGTCTTCAATGTCTGCATTTATTAGAAATCTGCAGAAATCCATCCTTCTGACAGGATCTCCCTCCTCGATAGCTTGTACTGGCGTGTAATGGAATGGATACTGCCGTGCTGTGTGCTGAGTGAACCAGACTTTCCACTGAGACATACCAAGCTGCCTAGCCACAATTCTTGTTGAAGTAGTGCCGTCTGCTTGAAAACACTGCAAAATTTGCTCCTCTTCGATTGGATCACTAACGCTAGGTCTACCAGCGTCGGTTTGGCGACGTCGAACCGATCCCGTTTCTCGAATGCGCCGATATGTCGTACCAAACACGCTGACATCAGGTAAACGGCGGGTAGGAAAACGTCTTTGATAGTCTCTTCGAGCAGCAGCAGCGTCACCATCACAAAACCCGTAACAATACATGATATCCGCGTATTCTTCATTTTGGTAAGCAGCCATTTGAAAAGGAAGCTGTTTTAGCGCAGAATTTAAGTTAGTTAACAACGACACGTCCGAACTCCAAGATGGTTGAAACTAACTGATTACTTAATGAATTGAGCGAATGAGTGGGCCTCGATTGTGAACCTTAGTACAAACATTCCCGAATACTTACAAAAGAGAAACAATGTAAGCAATAAAATGAAAGAGACAAAAGCAAATCGGCATCTTGTAAGGTTCGCTTCTAGGAAATCCGCTACCTGCTCTGCCATTGTTAACAATTTTTTTCAAACTCTTGTCAAAGTAGACAACATTTGCACCTTTTTGGAAAGTTTAGGAATTGAAGAAGTTATTTCCGTAATTTGTACGCCAAGTGTGATACATTTTTTTTAAGTAATCCTCTTTGGATTGAAACGAAATCCAAATAAAAAAATTTTGTCGTGCGGTTATAACCTTTTATTTCAGTGGTTTCGGGTATTTTACACGTGTATTTCAGCTATTAGAAAAATGCTTATTTAGTGCAGAGAGTGGAGTATTTTTTTCACAATTGTCCGTGTTAGGTGGAAAAATGGATTTTTTTCAAAAAAATCTTAAAAATGAGATAACTCGAAAACAAGCGATTTTCGACCCCCAGTTAACTGCGGCAAAATTGTTGCAAATGAACTCTAGTATAACCCCTTTCAAGGAATAGGTCGAATTACCAGTCACCCTGTATAATTGAAGTTTTGATTAGAGCCAAAACACGATTAAGACACATTTTCTCGATAGAAAAACAAGCCAAAGTAGCCTCCGTCTTTATCGATAAACGCTTGGAACTGCTAAACGATGAATAATAGAAACACGAGACTTGATTTAAAAATTTTTACAAATTTTGATTAGAGCAGAATTGAATTTACATAAATAGTACAATCACAATTAAATAAAGTTTGTTTTACGCTTGCGACGTTTCAGGCGCGCGTGCCGCCCCATCTCTTTCTCTCGCATCAGGCAGTAATATAAGCTATCACACGCCCATTTCGCTTCAATTATTTTTCGACATAGGCCCTTAAGAGAAGTTTATTCTGAGAGCGCATATGCGCGCTGCATACAAACGATCCATATCCAATTAAAGTCAATGATTTTTTTTGGAACAACTTAAAAACTAATCTTTATGTTTGTTTGACGAACCGGTTGGTGTTATGGTTACTACGCCGGACTGCCAAACCAGGGTACTGGGTTCGAATCCCGGTTCGGTCATGGATGTTTATATGTTTGTGCCGTTGTTGTATGGTTTCCATAATAAACAGCCTATAGTGTTTGCTTGGGATCAGTTTAAGGGGTGATTGTACCCATGATATTGAATAACATTCCCTGAGAAACATAAAGGAAAAAACCAAAAAAAAAATTTGACTCTTCATACAAACGTTCGATCAGCTGATTGCGTTAAGTATGGAAAGTCCAATTTTTTTTTTTGCTAATTTCCTATACGTTTCTTAGGGAAAGTTGTTCAGTATCATGGGTACAATCACCTCTTAAATTAATACAACACCCTGTATAACAGTTAGGTACTACGTAACTGTTTACCCTAACACCCTGTATAAGGGTAGGTATTATTAATAAACGAAAGATACTTCTACTTTTAGTTTCACTGTAATCGATGGAAGTTCGAGTTGCCGCCAAAAAGAACTATATTTAAAAAAAAAAATACGTCGAACGCAATTTCTCAATTTAAATTTTCCCGCGCCGCGCCGCGTCGTCATCGCAAAATCTAATTTATCATCGGCCAGTCCCATTTGCAGCCAGCAATGCTTTTGACAGAATTTTAATCTCGCTTATTTTTGCGCGCGCACGCATCAATTCAATATACTTTTAGTGTTCCGTTGGCGAATGTCAAAAACACACTACAGGGTGAAATTGATATGATTAGCATCCTTTTAAACTAAGAGTCTATCCATCGAACTGAACAACTTTTACTATGGTAGCAAGCCCATCGGAGCAAAAAAAAATCTGCTGTTGCATATATTTGAGTCGCGAACTCGCGCGTCGACATTGCAGTTTAGTATGCAACAGCAGATTTTTTTTTGCTCCGATCGGTTTGCTCCCATAGTAAAAGTTGTTCAGTTCGATGGGTAGACTCTTAGTTTTAAAGGATGCTAATGATATCAATTTCACCCTGTATATTAGTTGACAATTTCAGCAAAGCTTTTGACCACTAACCCTTAAAGGAATAAGTCGTTGCATTACCTACGTTAGCCCAGTCATTTTACGGTTTGAGCCAGGACTAATTAATAACTGTTTTTTTTTTGGTATAGTATTTAAAAATATTTTTATGAAATTAATGATTATGATTAAATTCGTGATAGTGATAGTTTTGATAACGATAAAAATGTGTGTGTTTTTTCGTTCTCTGGGTAGTGGGCTCGGTGGCGAAATTGGATAACGCAGTTCCCCGGTTTGGAAAAGTGCGGGTTCAAGTCCCGCCCGAGACAAATTTTTCAATCTTTAATTTGTTAAAAATGTGGCAGTGTTTTCGTGGGTGAAGGGCTAATTAAATTAAATTAAATTAAATTAAAGTCTGTTGGAGTGGAGACCCTGGGGAGACAAACGCCCAAGAGGAAGACCGCAAACGCGATGGTATGACGATATCAAAAGAACAGCTGGAGTCAAATGGATAGAAACGGCACAAGATCGGGAGGGATGGCATAGACTGAAGGAGGCCTACACCATTATGGTTGAAAAGGGCTAAGAAGAAAAAGATGAGAAATTAAAGTCATTAGCCATCATATCGCTACGATGGTACCTCGTAGGTTACGTGGTAGATTGGTACCCTGAAAACAAAATTTTTAGTGGTGATTTAGGCTCAATTTAAACCGCCGCGGAATGGAATGGAAGCGATCGGAATGTATATGTCATAATGGACTTTATGTCAACTGTGTAACGTACAAACTTAGATACGAGCTAAAAAATAGGTCGCCCGTCTTCGGATATGATGATGATGGAACATCCGATTTTTTTTTCGCGATTTTGGTATCGGTCCCATATTGAAAGTTGTTCAGTTTGATGGTCTTAACCACCCCCTAAATGTTTATTTGTATTTTTGTAAAACCTTGTATAGTTGCAGCTAAATTACAGCCCATCCCGGGAACGGTCAAGGTTTTAAGGATACGCACTGTTGAAAAAAAAAACCAATCAAAAATAGTTTGACGACTACGGAACCCTTTCAATTCCGACCCAACAAACTCTTAACCGTTTTTATAAATTCATTCATTTAATACCCTACATGTATTGCTACTTCACGTTGGTTTCCGAATGATTTATTTATATTTGTGAGTCAGTGTTGCCAGTTAATCCGCTTTTGATATTGAGCAGATGTTTGTAAAGCTCTTGACTTTCAAAGTTTGATTGTGTTGTAGCAATTAATAGATTTTAATCACAGTACAGGGTGTTACAAAAATACAAATAAACATTTAAGGTGGTTTTGGTCCATACAAAAGTTTGCGCACAACACGCGTAGACGGAATTAATAAAAGCAAAATTTTATATAGGAATAAATAGTTTAGAAAATCTAGTTGCTGCGTCACAAATAACATTTGCAATTTATAATATAATTACGAAGAGCGAGCTTACGATTTTTTTTTCGAATTGACAAATACAGCATTGCTCAGGGAGCATCGACTGCTTATTACTGCGGACTATGGGGGGACCACACCAGTGACGGCGAAGCGCCCTGGTAGGTCTACCGAACCAATGCATGAGCTTAAGCAACCTGCCCAAGGGGCACCCCTAAGGGGTACGGACCTCGGCAATGGGCGTTGCTGGGACTACGCGGACTACGATTGGGTAGTGGGGATCGGTGAGAACCGGCCAGCGATGTGCCGGTAGCGTCTGTAGGCGCCAGAAGGAAAAAGAGTGGGCAGAGATCGCGACGAACCCCCCCGTGGACGGTGGGGATTTCGATTTTTACGACGACGACGCAACAAAGAAATGATTGTGTTACCGCCGGCGGTGATCGTGTTGTGTGGCGAGCTTACGAGCTTTTAAAAATTATGTATGAAAAATTTCAAAGCTTTATGTCTTCGTAATTATTTTATAAATTGCAAATTGTGACGCGGCATCTAGATTTTCTAAACTATTTTATGGGGAGACCTGGTCCATACCCATCACAGAGATGCTCTACACCCTCTCTCTCTTCCTGGCTTTTAATCCCATATAGTGGTGGTCAGCCTCCCGTTTCTGGTCTCTCCACCTTGCCCTATTTCTGACGTCGTCTTCGGAGACATTGTACTCGGTCATATCACAATGGACTGTGTTCATCCATCTAGTCTTCGGACGTCCTCTTGGTCTCTGTCCTGGAATCGACAGTTGCAGTGCCATATTTCCTACATATTCGGGTGGCTTTCTTTTCACGTGTCCAAACCACCTAAGCCCATGCTCCTGAAGCTTATCTGCAATGTCACGAACACCCAGGCTACCTCGCACATACTCGTTGCGGATTCCATCGCGCCTCGTGACACCGCACATCCACCTCAGCATCTTCATTTTGGCTGTTTGTACAGTTCGGACATGGCTTTTCGTTGTGGCCCAAGTCTCACTACCGAACATGAGGACTGGTCATATTATGGACTTATAGATCAGGCCCTTCATTCGGACCGGCATTTTCCTGTCACAGGTTACACCAGTGACTTTCCGCCACTTTAACCACGCGGCTGCTATTCGGTGCTTAATATTGTGCTCAATGTTGCCAGATGCTCTACACCCTATGAATACTGAATCAGCCTTGCAGCTGATAATAACAAAAAGTACTATCTACTAAGTAAGATCTTATACTATATGGACGCTGCCAGTTATGCTATCCCTGTGGCGAAATACTGGGCTTGAAAAATAAAGAACGACTTGCTACCGACTCGGTAGAACAAGAAGATTTACTTATGACTAAGAGGCTATGGGAAAAAAATAGGATTCTTCAATGTTTCATATATCATGAAATACTAACAGTAACTAACAGTAGGAGTATGATTAGCCCGCGCCGCCCCATCTCTTTTTCTCGCATCAGGCAGTAATATAAGCTACGAGCGTTAACCCGCGACTTCGTCCGCACAAATTATATACCAGATTTTAAGTCAGATCATAAGCTATCAAACAAAAAAGTTTCATCAAAATCGGTTCAGTAGTTTTTGCGTGATACTCGTTCAAACAAACAAACACCCAAACAAACACACAAACAAACAGACAGACAAAAAATCCAAAAATTGGTGACATGAAATCAGGGACACCTAAAAACCATATCGTAACTTTTTTTTTGTTAATATCTTCAATGTACAGACAAACTTCCTGTTACAATTTTATAATAGTATAGATAGATCACACGCCCATTTCGCTTCAATTATTTTTCGACATAGGCCCTTAAGCTTAACAGCCGAAATTGTGAATCGACTTAGGGAGCGAAAATATGTGACCCCCGCTCCGGTTCGTTCCTGGTGCTAAGGTTGGCCATAGCAATACAAGCGTTGCTAGCGTTATGGGCAATTGAATTGCAATGTGATTAAAACTGAAATTGGATAAGAATAGAACTGGATACTGAATCAGCCTACGCTAGCTGATGATAATAAAAAGTACGTCTATCTCGATCTTATACTAATTATGGACGCTGCCAGTTATGCTATCCTTGTGGCGAAATTCTGGGCTTGAAAAATAAAGAACGACTTGCTACCGACTCGATAGATGAAGATCAATTGGGCGTCGACACTTGGATCGATACGGGGCGGGCTTTTTGATTAAGTTCAGGGAATATAGTTTATTTGTAGGGTTTAAGTTTGTTTGTTACGATGTATTGTTGTAAATAAATGTTTCCTACTCACAGATTAGTGGGATCACACACGATGACGCATGTCGGAGCGGCATACGTCAGTCCGTCATTTTGTGAAGCAAGGAGTTCTTAGGGGTATCGCATACAGAAGGAGTCGAGGCGGCGTCGAGGCGCGGGCACGCCTTGGCGACTTTGACATACGGTCGATTGTTGTATACCAAGAATCCGAGCGGCGCGCCGCTCAGATTGATATGATATAAAATTACGTGTGTCAAGGTCTTTAAGGCGCCCGCCCGCGCCTCGACGCCGCTTCGACTCCTTCTGTATGCGATAACCCTTAAGGAGTTGTATGAAACCGCACGTAGAAGCACACTCGGTGACGGATTGACGTCTGCCGCTCCGACATGCGTCATCGTGTGTGATCCCACTAACCCCCAATAGATACCGTATACAAGGCCGTTGACGCGCGACACATCTATGATTTTGCACTGATATAAGGCAACGCGAGTGAGCGAGCTCGAAGTAGTGCGACCTTGAAATGGCCAATCATGTTGCATTATTTCGTGCCCCGCTTCCCGCACCTACCGCCAAGAATTGGGACTTCGGGCCTGTACACACAGCGACACATCAAGCTATACAAAACCATCATAAGCTGGCCGCGCGATTCGTGCGTCGTTATACGTTACTCGTCCTACGCGCGGCCAGCTTATGTTGGTTTTGTATAGCTTGATGTGTCGCCGTGCGTACATAATTTTCCTCATGCGGTATCTATTGGGGGTTCCTACTAAATAGTTTTTTTATTTTACTTATTTAATAACTTATTTTATAATGTCATCTGTTAGCCCAGTCATTTTACGGTTTGGACCGGGACTAATTATTAATAGATATTTTTTGGGTATATCACGTCAGCAACAGCCCCAAATTTTAAATTTATCATTTATCTCGTTCTAAAAAAAAGCATGTAATTTTTTTTTGCAATTTTTTAAGGCTTTACCATTATACATACTTCAAACATGGTGTTAATATTTTTGTCTACTTACATGGCTTTTAAAAATACATTAGTATTTTCTAAAAAAAAAAAATTTCAATGCATATTATATTGCTCAAAAATAATTTATATTGTTAAATATAGTTCAAATGAGTGTTAATATTATTAATTTAAAAGCCTTCTGGGACTCACAATTTTGATTTCTATGTTGCGTATCTGACAGAGTTATCTGGCCCAAGTGAAGGAAAAGGTTGATGTCGTATCGTATCAAGAAGTCAAGAGACTAGCGGAATGGAGACAGGATTGGCGAAAACTCCACCGACAAGAGCGCAGCTCTTAAATAAGATGATGATGATGATGTTGCGTAGCGATTTTTTTTTAAATATGTTTTCAGATAGTCTTTTTGTCACTAAATTATGCCGGTTATAGTTTAAAAGTCCAATTAATAACTACTTCCCACCTCTCCTAACAAAACTCCGTAAAATGACTGGGCTATGTAAGTTGCCTGGCATACAGGAATTGACTTGACTAAAATTGCATTATTCTAGAAGCCACGGACGATCCTGCATTCCAAGCCAGTGTGTTAACAAAAGCAATAAATTAATCATTGCATACATTGCGCTTGCGTAATGCAATCTGTTTATTTCAGAATTGTTATTGTCGGATGCCAATGCAAGCACAATGCAACCAAGTTGCACTTTCACTTTAGGCACTTAAGCTTGATTTGTACGTCAGCAATTTGTTCACGACTACGTTTTCCGAGAAGGTAGGTATTCAGAGATAATAATACTTCACTACATACATAACGTAGCATGGATATTTTCCTTTGACTATTTATTATAAGGACTAGCCTTGCGGTAGCATTTCCCCTCTGCCACGGTATAAGATCAATTAATCATGTGCAATTACATTCAATTTTATACCTTACTAGAGTTAACCCGCGACTTTGTCCGCACAAATTATATACCAAATTTTAAGTCAGATCATAAGCTATCAAATAAAAAAAGTTTCATCAAAATCGGTTTAGTAGTTTTTGCGTGATACTCGTTCAAACAAACAAACAAACAAACAAACACACAAACAAACAAACACACAAACAAACAGACACAAAAAATCCAAAAATTGGTGAAATGGAATCAGGGACACCTAAAAACCATATCGTAACTTTTTTTTTGTTAATATCTTCAATGTACAGACAAACTTCCTGTTACAGTTTTATAATAGTAATATAGATCACTAAACAGCCTATAATTGCGAAACAATAATTTCGAACTTAGAACGTTTGGGGTTTTTAACATGAAATCCGCAACTTTGGATTTTATTCCCATAACTTTAGATTCTAATTTTGAACGTTAAAAATCATGAAAAGTAGTCTCGCGTGAACCCCAAACGTTCTAAGTTCGAAATTATTGTTTCGCAATTATAGGATGTCTCGTTTAGTGATAAGGTATAACATTGAATGTAAATGCACATGATTAATTAATCTTATACCGTGGCAGAGGGGAAATGCTACCGCAAGGCTAGTCCTTATAATAAATAGTCAAAGTATTGAAGAGCCAATATCAAATGAGTTCAAGTTAAGTCAATGAGTTCATTGGTATTAATATTATTAATTTAAAAACGTTGGAGTTCTTCTTCCATATTGTAATTAGTTTAGATCTAGTTTAGATAATTATTTAGTTTATTTACAATTGTGTAGAGTTATTGAAAACATTTAAAAACCTGTACGAAAGAGATATATGTTGCTAATGTGAGTGAAAGCGTCGGCAGAGGGCGCCCTCGTAGGACGTATGCTGATCAAATCAGTTGCGTCCTACAACAAGGGGAGGTGCGGAGTACTCGAAACCGACGGGCATGTATGAAGAGATGTATGGATGTGCATGAGGCAAAAGTATCTAAGGATCGTAGTAAGTGGCGCGCCCTGGTCTCTGCCTACCCCACTGGGAAAGAGGCGTGACGTTATAGATAGATAGATAGATTAGAAACCTTCTGAGACACACAATTTTGATTTCTATGTTGCGTAGCGAATTTTTTTTAAATTTGTTTTAAGATAGGTAGTCTTTTTGTCATTAAATGGTGCCGGTTACAGTTTAAATGTCCAATTCATAATTACTCCCTACCCCGCCTAACAAAACTCTGTAAAATGACTGGGCTAGTTGGTTAAAGGTTGGTTCCATAGAGAAAGTTTTTTAGTTTGATGGTCTGACTCCTTATAAACCATCAGCATTTATAGCAGCCCGATACGTCCCATTGCTGACTGACTAATATTTCCACTACAGCATGAGTTATTTTCATGCGATATATAAGGTCTAACAAAATCAGCTGAAACTATTTTAAGGGGATGATCAGACCATCAAACTGAACAACTTTCTCTATGGGACCAATATTGAAATCGCGAAAAAAAAATCTTCTGTCCCATACATTTAGGTCGAGTAGGTTTGTATGGAACAGCTGATTTTTTTTTCGTGATTTCAATATTGGTCCCATAGAGAAAGTTGTTCAGTTTGATGGTCTGGTCATCCCTTTAAGATAGTTTCACCTAATTTTGTTAGACCTTATATAATAATTAGGTACCTATAGCTGATGCTTACGTGAAAAAAAGCATTCATAAAATGCCTTCTTAAGAATATTGACAATCCAATAAAAGGAAGCTGTGGTGGTCCAGTGGCGAGTAACGTTGCCCGCCGTGCAGGAGGCGATGGTTCGATCCCCGTCCAGGTCGACTCGTACCAATGAGTTTTTCGGAATTTATGTACGATTTGTAACACCACTAGCTTTTTCGGTGAAGGAAAACATCGTGAGGAAACCTACATGCTTCAATTTCCATTCCAAGTGGCGACGGGTTCACTCCCCGTCACACTGGACAGAGTTTCGGTACTAGTGGAACGTGGATGTTCTGAGGTTTCAGAATATCTCTGACTACCCCCTCGGGGAATATAGTCGTGAGCATATGCTTATGCAATAAAAAGAAATCAAAAAATGTTACTTCTTTGTTCTCAAAACATATCTCAGCAACAATTCCGAAGCGCGAGGAGTCTGGGAACTCATTAAAACTTGCCGTGGGCACTCCAGTTAGCTATGTACGACCAGCGCAAGTTGAAGAGCTCTCTTATTAACCTACTGCGGGAAAAGGGAGGTTTTTGTTTTATATTTTACTGCGCTTCGCTAAGAAGTTCCGAAATAATCTTCCAACCCTTTCAAAACCGGCTGTTTTCACGCATAAGGTAGTCAGAGGTATTTTAAGAACTATCACTAAAATATATTCACATTTCAATAGCCAATGTCAAAACTCTTTCCACTGTGACGGATAGTGAGCCCGTCGTCACTTATAGTTTATAATGGACAATGGGTACAAATCACAGATCACAAAAACTAAAGGGAGATGTGAAAAGGGGGCGGGGCCAGTGTCGCAGCTATATGCGCAAAAACTGAACACATTGCTCGCGACAGTAAGGATTCAATATACACTGACCTGCAAAACTAAGTTGCAAAGTAAACGAGCGTTAACCCGCGACTTTGTCCGCACAAATTATATACCAGATTTTAAGTCAGATCATAAACTATCAAACAAAAAAAGTTTGATCAAAATCGGTTGAGTAGTTTTTGCGTGATACTCGTTCAAACAAACATCCAAACAAACACACAAACAAACAGACAGACAAAAAATCCAAAAATTGGTGAAATGGAATCAGGGACACCTGAAAACCATATCGTAACTTTTTTTTTGTTAATATCTTCAATGTACAGACACACTTCCTGTTACAGTTTTACAATGGTACGAGCGTTAACCCGCGACTTCGTCCGCACAAATTATATACCAGATTTTAAGTCAGATCATAAGCTATCAAACAAAAAAAGTTTCATCAAAATGGGTTCAGTAGTTTTTGCGTGATACTCGTTCAAACAAACAAACAAACAAACAAACACACAAACAAAAAGACAGACAAAAAATCCAAAAATTGGTGAAATGGAATCAGGGACACCTATAAACCATACCGTAACTTTTTTTTGTTAATATCTTCAATGTACAGACAAACTTCCTGTTACAGTTTTATAATTTTATAATAGTATAGATAGATGTTTTCTAAACTATAGAAAATAGATAATTAAAATAAAAAACGTTTTATAGCAAATGTTATCAGCTTTCTTTGTAACTATTCTTTTTAAATTAAACTCTTTTTCGAGACCTTTTTATTTCGAAAGTATATTTTATGTACTTAAAAGGTTATTGCAATTTTAAAAGTGTGATACTTAGTTTTGCTGGCCAGTGTATTATGAGGCTGAAAGCCAGTCGAGATATTATGTCATGCTGCGGTGGATGACTGTGATCTCTCAGAGAAACACCGAGCATTATAGTTCTCTACATAGCTCTCCATGCTATGTTATCTTAGTACAAACTAAGTGGAACGCAGATTTTCCATAGACAGCTTCTGCCATCTATCGGTTATGTTTCGAAGCACTGTGTGTTGCACTAGGGTTCATATCGGAGTAACAGCGCACTCACGCGCTGCGCTGTAGTAATGAGAGATTTCGCCCATATCAATCACTCTCTTGTTGGTAAGGTTCGATCCTCGTGTCGGCCGATCGTCTTTTTCAATTTATTTCATAATGTGGAGCTCACTAGTGCTAATAAGCGGCAACGCAATTAGGACGTCCTAAAATAATTTTTTTTCATTTCATTTAATTAATTGAATCAGGCGTTACTTTGCGGAAATCCATGACTAATATGTAGATGATTCGATTGTATCAAGACCTCCGCTTCCAAGTACCTAGTAGACAAAGTCGTATTACGTTATGCAATACAACCTGCCAACCAAATAATTTCTACTCTACACGTGTTTCGCTCCACCAAGGAGCATCCTCAGGAGTTAGACCGACGAACGTTCGAAACAGAGTTGTTACTCCGCCGAGCGTCCGACTCGGTGTCGGTACTTGGAAGCGGAGGTCTTGATACAATCGTGTCATCTACATATTAGTCATTTCATTTATTTATTCAGCCTTAAATTGCATGTATGTACAGAAGTGTGGTGTTACATTATTTGATTGGGTTCCAATGCAATTTTACCCAGAGGTGTAGCTTAAGAATAACTTATTAAATAACAATATTACATTTACAATGTCAGCTACGAAATACAAAACAATAATTAAGATACAGTGATGTCAATGAATTAATTGATACAATTTCTAATGTCCATAAGTTTAATTAATTGGAATATAAGTTCAACAGTTACATTACATTAACAAATTCAAGGCAAGTTAACTATCTATAATCCAATATACATATTAATCTAAACTATTATAAAACTGTAACAGAAGTGTGTCTGTACATTGAAGATATTAACAAAAAAAAAGTTACGGTATGGTTTTTAAGTGATTCCATATCACCAACTTTTGAATTTTTTGTCTGTCTGTTTGTTTGTGTGTTTGTTTGTTTGTTTGAACGAGCATCACGCAAAGTCTACTGAACCGATTTTGATGAAACTTTTTTGTTTGATAGCTTATGATCTGACTTAAAATCTGATATATAATTTGTGCGGACAAAGTCGCGGGTTAAATCTAGTCATACATATTAATCTATGTAGCTCTCGAGCGACTTTGATATTCTAAAACTACATTCAAAACTAAATATTTCTCTGCACCACGTTCGCTACCGTTCTAGACAGAAATTAATCAACTCGCGCACTCTGGCTATCCAAAGTTTAAAGTGTTTTAACCGTAGTTAAATAGTTGCCGTCGGTTTTACTTTAACTGAGCTATATGGCGGGCAATTTAAACTGAGAGTCGGTGTTCTTGATATGTTTTTAACTTTTTTGTCATGTATAGATGTACCACCGATTTATTTGTCGAATGGATACATAGATATTATTGTGTAAGGGTTAGTATGTTTGTATGATTATCTTTTATACTTACCTAATAATAAAGATGAGTCCCTACCGGCGTACGAACAAACCTGTTATGGTTTTTAGTGCTTCCATATTTGTTGATTTACTAAACATTAATATGTATTGTCATATATCAATAAATAATAAGACATTTGTTACGGCAGGCGTCCCGAGTCTCTCCGCAATAACCCTTTCCCGGCTGACTAAGTTCACCCCCCATAACCCGAGTAGTTTTCTTTCCTTTCTACAATAGTCTCTGCACCGAATATAGTATGTCTTCTGGTGCATTTCCATAATGCATTCAGAGATAGACCACGCTTGGGGCATCCCATCGCATTTAGATAAAAGTGTCTCAAAGGGGCCTCTACGTGTTGGACCTGTGTCCCCACGCAAGCCTTCCAAAGGTCCGGCCTACGGCCCGTGATTCAGAGATACATAATTATAATAATTTAAAACTAGGCGAATCCAACTCGGCTGGGCAGCTTTCGGGAAGCTACGTAGTATCTTCGCGTCCGAAATACCGCAGTGTCTTAAAACGAAAGTCTTCGATCAGTGTGTGTTGCCAGTGATGACATATGGAACAGAGACGTGGTCGTTCACTCAAGGCCTCATAAAAAGGCTGAAAGTCACCCAAAGAGCAATGGAGAGGGCTATGCTCGGAGTTTCCCTGCGAGATCGAATCAGAAATGAAGAGATCCGCAGAGGAACCAGAGTAACTGACATAGCCCAAAGAATTGCTAAATTAAAGTGGCAGTGGACGGGGCACATTGCTCGCAGAACCGATGGCCGATGGGGCCGAAAAGTGTTCGAGTAGCGACCGCGTACCGGAAAGCGCAGCGTGGGTAGGCCCCGCACACGGTGGACCGACGACCTGGTGAAGGCGGCGGGAACCCGTTGGATAAGAGGAGGCGCAGGACCGGTCGTTATGGCGATCTTTGGGGGAGGCCTATGTCCAGCAGTGGACTTCCATCGGCTGAGATGATGACTGAATTTGTTTGCGTGGAATTTTCATCCATCCTCAGGGTTCAAGCTATATCTAAACAAAATATTACTAAAAAGAATTCAGCGGTTACTAAACAACTTTCTCAGTATCAACATAGAAATCGCGAACAAAAATTTGTTGTTCCACACTATCCATACAAAACTCCAAAACTACTCTACCCAAAATGTGCCAGTGGATTTATTTCGCCCTTTCTTTGTTGGTGCCATAGATATAGTTGTTCAGTTTGATGGTCTGGTCATCCCCTTAAAAAACAGCACATTTTGATCCCGATTGCATTGCACAGTGTTCTAAAGCTCTGTTCGCGATATTAGTACGAATTTGAATTCAAATTGATCATCATAACCATTATCTCAGGTGATATTCGTCCACTGCTCCTCTTCGCAACATGCAACCGAGGGTCGTTTAATAGTTAGTTTATCTAAAATGCAAAATGTCCTTTCCACTGCAGGCTTTAAACTAAAAATAAACGGGGCGCGTTTGATGAACGACCCGCATCGGCCCGCAATGCTGCTGGCGTATCGCCAAAACGTTCATTTTGCGCAACTACCTATAGTCCAAGAGCTGACTGAACTTTTATACACACTCACTCGCTCACACAGGCACATACATTTTAATTGAAATGATCCCAAAAGTAAGCTACTGAACTTTTTATTTCGGAAACCATACAACAGCGCCACAAACATTTGACATGAACGAACCGGGATTCAAACCAGGAGCTCTGGTTTAGCAGCCCGGCGATGTAAACATTACACTAACCGTGTTATCATATCGTGCTATGAATAAAAAAATTATAATTATATAATTTATATTTATATTATTTTTTATTCTTCTTCTTCTTGAAGTCGACACGATAAGAAGAAGAAGAATAAAAAATAAAACACCTGCGTTTGCGGTGCAGCAGTGGAGGCAGACGGCTTTCATGGTCTGAGCTGCGTCAAATGCGCAGGAAGGTCTCTGCGGCACCACGCGCTTAATGATATTATTCGTCGAGCGCTGGTGTCCGCCAATGTTCCCTGTACAACTGAGCCACCTGGTTTGAGCCGTACCGACGGGAAGAGACCAGACGGATTGACCCTTGTGCCGTGGCAAAAGGGCAAATGTCTTCTATGGGATGCAACGTGCGTATGTACGTACGCTGCATCTTACTTGAGAGGTTCCATCCGAGTAGCAGGGTCGGCAGCGGAAAGGGCAGCAGTACGTAAACACCAATGTTACACAACTTTGGTGCAGAGCTACTTATTCGTGCCCTTCGCTGTGGAGACGGCGGGCCCGTGGGGTCATGAAGCAAAAACTTTTAAGAGGGACCTGGGCAAACGTTTACGGGATGCGGGTAACGGTCCTCGTGCCGGGTCATACCTAGCCCAACGCATATCATTAGCGATTCAACGCGGAAATGCGGCCAGCATTATGGGCACCTTCGGGCCAGGTATGACCTGGGGCGGGCTTTTCGACTAAGTAGGATTAGTTAAATTTATAGTTTAGTATGTTTAGAATGGTTTAAGTTTAGGGTAAGTTTTATTTGTGCTTTTACTATTTTATTCCTTTAAATAAATAAATTTTAATTTAAAAAAAAAAAAAAAAAATTTTATGAATGAAATTTTTATTTTTTTACAAATAATTTAACAAGAATAAAATTACAAGATAGAATAGAAAAGTAGTAGGCTGAAGCAGCAGTGCGCTGATGGTCATAATCTGCCAATGAGTGCTTTAATTACCCTGCATTATTTCAAACAAAAACAAGCACTATGTCATATTATGAAAAAATATTGGACCAGTAATTGCCATATCAGTGCCGAGTTTCAGCTTAATATGTGTTACGGTCTCTGAGAAAAATGCGCTGTGACGTCTGTCTGTGTGTCCGTCCGTCTGGACGGACACACACCGAGATCAGCTCGGTGTGTGTCCGTCCGTCTGTCACAGCGCATGTTTCTCACATTTTTCTCAGAGACCGACCTAGGAGGCTGAAACTCGGCACTGATAGAGCAATTACTGGTCCAATATTTATGGAATCATCCATAAGTGTTCCGTTTTGCCAATTTTACTAAAAACAAAAAGTTATAATAACTTTTGAACCGTTGAGAATGGAACCATAATTCACTGGGGCTAAAAGTTTAAAAATGACCTCCACCGTGCGCCTGTTTGATTTGATTCACACTTCCAGGGACATCCTATAGGTAACTATTTGAACGAATAGTTCACCAGCTCTTAGACTAACTGCAAAAGTTTTAGAAATGCAGACAGTTTGTGTAAAATCAGTAGGAAATTGTTACGAGGCGTGACAAAGTTGCTTTTTGGAAAGGGACCGCCCAAATGCAAGCAGAATTCGTGCAATTTGTACCTTCGCACGAAACTGTAAAGTAAAGTTGGTTCATTTATCCTTGTTTATTTTAGAAGGTAAAAAAATATATAATTATATATGTATATATAAGGTCTAACAAAATTAGGTGAAACTATTTTAAGGGGATGATCCGACCATCAAACAGAACAACTTTCTCTATGGGACCAATATCGAAATCGCGAAAAAAAAATCTGCTGTCCGATACATTTAGCTCGTGTACGTTTGTATAGAACAGCTGATTTTTTTTCGCGATTTCGATATTGGTCCCATTGAGAAAGTTGTTCAGTTTGATGGTCTGATCATCCCCTTAAAATAGTTTCAGCTAGTTTTGTTAGACCTTATATATCGAATGAGAAACCTCCTCCTTTTTTGAAGTCGGTTAAAAATGATTAAAGACGTTTTTTAAGAACGAATTTGTTGTTGTTTGAAAGTTGTTCAGTTTGATGGTCTTAAAGACCCCCTTAATTGTTTATTTGTATTTTTGTAACAGCCTGTATACCAATAATATTTGGAAATCCTTTTTTTGTTGTAGTTTCACGCCTTCACAAATATATTTTTCGTCCAAAACGTACCATTTTAACAAAACGATTTTCCCTTCCGCCCTTAAGTAGGGGGTGTAAAAATAATCTTACCTCATTTCTGTTGTAAGCAATTTTATCAAAGCCGCACTTATTTTTTTCCCCGAGCTTTATATAAAGTCTCCAGAAACGCTGGCTAAGTGAGAAAAGTTTATTATTTCAAGGGTTCCGTAGACGATATAAAGTAAAAACCATAAATTTTGGTCCAAATGTGAAAGTGCCGGCCAAAGAAAAATAATTCTATTCTATTTTTATTTAATGGCGTCCGATGCGTTATCACAATTGTGCCAATGTCCCGTTATGTGGAGAGTACACGTAGGAAAACGATTAGTAGCATTTCTGCCAATGTCAAGTAGTTTATTATAATCTCAAGTTAACGTTTTAAAGTTAAAACACAAAAGAGTTTACAAAATGGCGGAGCCACATGCAAGCCTAACAGATGCCAATACGCACGCGTCTGACCTCCCCCAGACTTGCAGCGCGACTCCCAAGAAAAATAATGATGTACTGTGTTTTTTTTATATTTTTTTTTCTAAATATTTATCATTATGGATTATGGCATCAAAGCTGTGAGGCCGTTTCATTTTCCCTGGTTTTATTTGGGTTCAAATCTGTTTTTGATTCGATGAAATGGACTAATAAAACCAAATGAAATAGAAATATTTATTTGCATTAAATAGGGTACATAAGTAGTTGTTACAATAATCCTGTTTAATATAATTTTATTTAATTTTAATAAAAAACAAAATACATTTAACTAGGACAAGTTCTTGTGTACAATAACGTATAAGTATTCAAAATTTAAATTATGCATCATTCGATCAAGATTTTGAAAGTGTGATTTGGAAATTGCACTCCTGCTCTGTCAGGCACGGCAGAAAATCAACGCCTTGCTTACCAAGTAAGGCACTACGTCGAGTCGTGTCCTATTCACCGTCGCGGCACACACTGCTACTACCTATTATTTCTTTTAATGTACTCTGTTGTTTCGTGTGTGTGCCTTTAATGGTGAATAAAGATTTTTCTTTCTTTCTTTCTTTCTTTCATTATAATTATCAAGTGACATAATAGCTATAATTCTATGAAATAACCCTCCTTCGGGGAACCGGTTAAACCTTATCTCTTAGTAGCCTCGTACGACACCCACTAGATTTTTATTGATATACTAGCGTTAACCCGCGACTTTGTCCGCACAAATTATATACCAGATTTTAAGTCAGATAATAAGCTATCAAATAAAAAAAGTTTCATCAAAATCGGTTCAGTAGTTTTAGCGTAATGCTCGTTCAAACAAACAAACAATCAGACAGACAAAAAATCCAAAAATTGGTGGTATGCAATCAGGGATACCTAAAAACCATATCGTAACTTTTTTTTTGTTAATATCTTCAATGTACAGACAAACTTCCTGTTACAGTTTCATAATAGTTTAGATTAGAGTTAAAATCGAGATATTCCTTCACTGAATAAAAAATGAACTAATAAAACCAAAGGAAATGTCCTGTAGTGCGATTTTTGAAACTCATAATTTGAACTCAGCAGTTGAAAATTTCAATATTACTATGGAGATATTCATCTTTCTACTGCTGATTTGACTTTCAAAAATCAAACTTCAGGAGTGCAATTTTTGAAACTCATACTTTGAACTCGGCATCAACGTCAAAATTGCTATGCATTTTTCTACTAGTGATTTGACTTTCAAAAATCGCACTCCTGAAGTAGTAGAAAGATGCGTATCTCCATACATTTCCAACTGCTGAGTTCAAAGTATGAGATTAAAAATTCGCACTCCAGGAGTGCGATTTTTGAGAGTCAAATCAGCGATAGAAAGATGTGTATCTCCATAATAATTTTGACATTTACAACTGCTGAGTTCAACTGGTTCAACGAATGAGTTTCAAAAATCGCACTCTTGATATAAAATGATATTGTAAGCACCTTTTAGTTGGCCCATGTTTGACATGAACAGGTTTCATACATTTTTGGTTCTAAAGTTAAAATGGCAAATAAACACGAATTTATATTATTGTATTATCTGAAAGGTTGCAAGCCATTTGGAACTGTTTTTTATTCTTTTCAATTAGCTGTCGGACAATTCCCTGTGACGAAAAATAATTGAAGCGAAATAGGCGTGTGATAGCTTATATTACTGCCTGATGCGAGAGAAAGGGATGGGGCGGCGCGCGCGCCTGAAGCGAGACGCAAGCGTAAAACAAACTTTATTTAATTGTCATTGTACTATTTATTTAAGTTCAATTCTGCTCCAATCAAAGTCTATAAAATATCAAACCCTTTTTTTTTAATCATGTCTCGTGTTTCTATTATTCACCGTTTAGCAGTTCCAAGCGTTTATCGATAAAGACGGAGGCTACTTTGGCTTGTTTTTCTATCGAGAAAATGTATCTTAATCGTGTTTTGGCTCTAATCAAAACTTCAATTATATATATTTTTTTTTTATGTTTGATAGGTAAGCATTTGACCCCGATCTCACCTGATGTTAAGTGACGATGAGGCCGAAGATGTAGCATGCTTACCTAGAAATGTGCCTATTCACTCTCGCCTTGAAGAGGCCCAAGTTGTATTGCTCAGGGAACAGGTCCAATTAATTTATGCTCAATTTACACATTTTGTATAAGTGAATATTATTATTATTATTGTATTTTATTTATTGAATTCATTTGTATCAAATGTTAATGTTATGGGACATAGTACATGAAATAAAATTTTTATTCTTATTCTTATTCTATAATCCGCTAATCATACTCCTACTGTTAGTACTTCATGATATATGACGCTTTGAAGAATCCTATTTTTTTTTCAAATATAACAATTCTTTTACAGAGTTGCTTTTTATAAATACTGCGATTGAATGAAAGATGTTTAATATTATGAGTTTGAAGAGTCGACTTAAGAAACCCATGGTAACACATATTTTATAAACAAATGTACATTGTTACATTGAAACACCGATCGAACGACCAAGAAAGTGTCTATTATTCTTTTTCATTAACTGTTTTATATATTGGGAAGCTAACCCTTTCAATTAATTTATTATTAAAAACTGTTTTGTTTCATAATTTTTAGTGATGAACAGGGTGAAATTGATATCATTAGCATCCTTTTAAACTATGAGTCTATCCATCGAACTGAACTACTTTTACTATGGGAGCAAACCGATCGGAGCAAATAAAAAAATCTGCTGTTCCATACTAAACTGCAATCTCGATGCGCGAGTTCGCGACTCAAATGAATGCAACAGCTGAATTTTTTTTGCTCCGATCGGTTTGCTCCCATAGTAAAAGTTGTTTACTTCGATCGATGGGTAGACTCTTAGTTTAAAGGGATGCTAATGATATCAATTTCACCCTGTATATTAGTTAGACATATTCTCACGCCTGTCTCCCACTGGGGTAGGCAGAGACAACGGAACGCCACCTGCTACGATCCTGACATACCTCTCTAGCTTCCTCCACATTCATAAGTCCTTTCATGCATGCTCGTCGGTTACGGGTAGATCTGACCTGCCTAGCTAGCATGCCACCATCTTTATTATTTTACGTAGGCCAGAAAGAGCGCGCATGACGTTTTTCTCGTTTAAACGCTTTGTCGTGGGTGGCATGCTAGCTAGGCTGGCCCTTTTTAAGCACGTCACCAATTTGGTTCGTATATGTACGTCTAGGCCATCCCCTTCCAACATTTCCACTGTATGTATGTATATTAGTTAGACTAAGATATCAGTTATATACACAAGGGGTTAATCGATACGAAGCAAATGTTTCAATCGCCGAATATGTTTGATTCGCTGTCAACTTTTGAGGAGTTCTATTGCGTAACTTCGAAGGGCATATCAGATCTTCACCAAATTTAAATGCGATCAACTCGGGAGTAACTGCATTAGAACAAAAAAAGAATAACCCAAATCCATATGATAGTTTGTGCCCAAATCGATCAAAAAATACCATAGTTATCTCGATATTTAAAAAAACGAAATAAACAATTTTTCACCCCTCCGGGCGGAAAGCGGCAACTTTCGTCCCGCTGCGCTAAACGAAGTTTCCGCTTTCCGCCTCTGTCGGGGACAAAAATAGTGTACTAACCTCGGGCAGTAAATAAGAAAGCCTCAGATCACATGTTTGTTGACCAACAATTACATGAGATCTGAGACTTTTCTTACTTTAATCTACTATTTCATTCGCAGTACACTCATCTGATGAGGATTTGGTTCAAGCAAGACAAAGAGTTCATGCTTCCTAAATTATTCGTCACATTCGACTTGGTGAGGTGAGCGTTCATTTTACATTATCTCCATAGAGTATAATTATGCTAGTCTTCTTCTTACCGTGTGGCTGCCCACACGGTAAGAAGTAGGCATTGCAGTTCTCCACTCCAGAACCCTGACACCCCACCGGTTGTCAGTTGTTGGAGTGGAGACCGCGAACTGGTAGACGTAGTCTGGGACGTCCTGCTGCACGCTGGACAGACGACCTAAAAAAGGTAGCGGGGAGCGACTGGATGAGGAAGGCCGAGGACAGAGTTTTGTGGCGCGCCTTGGGAGAGGCCTATGTTCAGCAGTGGA
This sequence comes from Agonopterix arenella, assembly GCA_927399405.1. Taxonomy (NCBI): domain Eukaryota; kingdom Metazoa; phylum Arthropoda; class Insecta; order Lepidoptera; family Depressariidae; genus Agonopterix; species Agonopterix arenella. The sequence goes on from OV656715.1 coordinate 812,874, forward strand.
CGATGATAGGCTGATGATGATGATGAGGCATTGCAGTTTAGTATGGAACAGCTGATTATTTTTTTGCTCTGATCGGTTTGCTCCCATAGTGAAAGTCTTAGTCTTATAGTATGGGCAGAGCCCTGGTGTCAGAGTTTTTCAGACCGCCTTACGGCCTCTGACGTGGTTTTTATGTAACGACTACTACCACCAGAGATAGTAGCCGGAACCAACGGGCGGCAAGTGGCAACTTTCGTCCCGCTGGGCTGCGTTCAGAACCTACGCCCCGGGTGCACCCCGAGTGCAATTTTTCGCACTAACGCCGCGCCGTTCCGAGCCTCGGTGAACGGTTCCGTACCATAGAGCGTGTTGAAAAAACAACCGCACCCAAGGGTCGTGAACGCAGCCCTGCGCTAAACGAAGTTGCCGCTTTCTGCCTCCGTCGAGGAGAAAAATAGTATACTAACCTCGGGCAGTAAATAAGAAAGGCTCAGATCACATGTTTGTTGACCAACAATTACATGAGATCTGAGACTTTTCTTACTTTCTTGCCCTCGGTGTGTAATCTACTATACGTACCCACAGACGAATTCAGAACCTCCTTTTTTCTTAAAATCAGTTAAAAAGTGCTTATGCTTAGTTAAAAAGTAAAATACTTATATTTATTTCATTTTATTTAATACTATACAGGGTGTAAATTTGAATGCGTTACATACTTTGGAGGGGATTGAACCCATCAAAGCATCAAACTACCAACGTGTGTTTAAATGTAGGTAAATCGAAAAAAATATGACGACGTAAAACAATTATAATTATCAAGTGACATAATAGCTTTAATTCTATGAAATAACCCTCCTTCGGGCGCAGTCGCACCTTATCTCTTAGTAGCCTCGTACGACACCCACCAGATTTTTATTGATATACTAGCGTTAACCCGCGACTTTGTCCGCACAAATTATATACCAGATTTTAAGTCAGATCATTAGCTATCAAACAAAAAAAGTTTCATCAAAATCGGTTCAGTAGTTTTAGCGTGATGCTCGTTCAAACAAACAGACAGACAAAAAATCCAAAAATTTATGATATGGAATCAGGGATACGAAAAAACCATATCGTAACTTTTTTTCTGTTAATATCTTCAATGTACAGACAAACTTCCTGTTACAGTTTTATAATAGGTTGGATTAGATAGATGTAATTCTAGCCAAGGAACCACAAAATATAATTCCGAAAAAACCTAAAAAGGTTTTCTGATTTAACTTACAGAACCCAACATCTCAAGCCCACAATTAATATCAATTAGCGTTAACGCTGGAGGGCGTATAACTACGCTATTTATTTACAGTGGGGTGGCTTGACGTTATAATAAAGTTCCCCAACTTAGCTCTTATACTGTGAGGTGATAAGTATCATTTTAAATTGGAACGAGTGACTTGAGAGACGGAATGGAGATCATGGTGGAATTTAAAATTGCAAGCCATAATTTTTTGGCATTTTCCGCTTTTCTGACAGATTCAATTTCAGGTTTGATTTGTTAATTTAACAGATATTTAGCAAAATGTACAGACAGATACTGTATATTAAAATATTTAAGTACAGTTGACAACAGACCCCTTTTACCTTAATTAGTAAGCTTTTATCCTATTATCCTTTCCTTTTCTTTTATCATATATTAATATATAAGGTCTAACAAAATTAGGTGAAACTATTTTAAGGGGATGATCAGACCATCAATCTGACCAACTTTCTCTATGGGACCAATATTGAACTCGCGAAAAAAATCTGCTGTTCCATACAAACCTACTCGACCTAAATGTATGGGACAGCAGATTTTTTTTTCGCGATTTCAATATTGGTCCCATAGAGAAAGTTGTTCAGTTTGATAGTCTGATCATCCCCTTAAAATGGTTTCACCTAATTTTGTTAGACCTTATATATTGTATGTTGTAGGTATATCTTACATTTATTTATTTATTTATACTGTTTGTTTGTACACAATAAGTTTGCCTTGTAACTGTTAACTGTCTCTTCCACGGGTCTGCTGGAAGAAATCTCTTCAGAGATAAGCTCGCCCTTTGTACATGTTTTCTCAACTTTGTGTATTATTATGTCCGTGTGTACAATAAAGTGTTATAATAATAAGATCCTAACCACTCTTCTTAGCCCGATACCCTGATACCCGGAAACGATCTGCCTCCGTGGTCTAATGGTTAAAAGCATTAGCTCTTGACACGGAGGTCGTGGGTTCGATTCCCACCTAGTGAAATGACACTTTGTGCGTTTTCCCCCAGTTGGTTAGGACATTGCAGGCTGATTCACCTGATTGTCCGAAAAGAAAAATGATTTCGTGCTTCGGATGGCACGTTAAGCCGTTGGTCCCGGCTACTATCTCTGGTGGTAGTAGTCGTTACATAAAAACCACGTCAGAGGCCGTAAGGCGGTCTGAAAAAACTCTTGACACCAGGGCTCTGCCCACACGATAAGAAGAAGTAATATTCGTAGTATATTGTTTTAGTATTTTACTAATCTTAAGTGATTTATATATATAATTATATACATATATTAATATATATTGTATGTTGTAGGTATATATTACATTTATTTATACTGTTTGTTTGTACTCAATAAGTTTGCCTTGTAATTGTTAACTGTCTCTTCTACGGGTCTGCTGGAAGAAATCTCTTCAGAGATAAGCTCGCCCTTTGTACATGTTTTCTCAACTTTGTGTATTATTATGTACGTGTGTACAATAAAGTGTTATAATATATAAGAAGAAGAAGAGAGAGTAGGAAATAAGTTGCAGTTGCAGTTGAAAAATCGGTTGTTTCATACATTTGAGTCAAGTATGTAATAACAGTTTTGTATGGAACAGCTGTCTTTAAAAAAAAGCAGCAGCAGTGTAAATATTTTTATTCTTTCTTTCAATATATTTTTTTCTCGATTTTGATGTAGGTATTTACCGCAATGAAAGTAGTTGAATATCAATGGCCTAAAGCACCCATTTTAATATCACCACACATTTCTGTAACACCCTGTATTATTTAAAGTGCACAAAATAGAAAAAAAAAACCTTTTCCCCTAAAATAAAATTGTACACATGACAATGAGAGCATAAACAAAGTTACGTTTATTACGTTTTTAAAAAGGAATGCAGAGGGCGCGACAGTGTACAACTTCCGTTGATTTTGGAGGGAAAACAACATTTACATTTCCGGAAAATTTTAGGGCACTGACACACTTAGTTTAAATTGATATTTTGTTTTTTGTTTTTCTTTTTTTATTTTGGTTCCTTTTTTCTTTTTCCATAAGTTTTTGTTCTTTGATTGTTATATTATAGTATTTTTTAGTTTAATATTATTGTGTCTATGTTAAAGTATGTTGTTGTGTAAAAAAATTAACTCTTTCGATATTTATTATTTTATCCAAAACAATCATTATGATGTTAATCCACCTCGAAGTTCCCCAAATAGGAAACAAGCCATGGAATTAATTCATTTATTATATGTAAATCTAAAACATATTCTATCAGTGTGCCAAATTTTATCCAAATCCGTTCAGTCGTTCAAGCATAATTGAGTCACAAACACACAAACTTACACACCCTACTTCCTACTTCCTACTTCCTACTTCCTACTAATATTATAAATGCGAAAGTTTGTGAGTATGGATGTTTGTTACTCTTTCACGCAAAAACTACTGAACGGATTGCCGATGTAATTTGGCATACAGATAGACCATGGCCTGGATTAACACATAGGGTACTTATTATCCGGGTAACGCAGACGAAGTCGCGGGCAACAGCTAGTTACATTATAAACGCGAAAGTTTGTAAGTATGGATGGATGTTTGTTACTCTTTCAAGTAAAAACTACAGAATGGATATTAATGAAACTTTACAATAATATAGCTTATACATCAGAATAACACATAGAACAGACGAAGCGCAGACGAAGTCGCGGGCACCAGCTAGTTAGTATAATAAGATGGGCTGTACGACATTGGTCAAATCGGTAATAGAATACAGGTTGTTAAATTAAATGCGTTACATATTAAAAGAAAAACGCACAATAAAGAAAATGAAAAAAAAAAAGAAAAAAAAGAAAAAATAAAGAAAAAAGAAAAAAAAAGTGTCTTTGTTAATAAAGAATATTTATGTTATGTTATGTTATTTTATTAAACGGGATGCTTCAGACCATCAAACTGGACAACTTTGACTATGAAGCCAACATCGAAATCGCGGAACAAATCTACAAAATTGCAATACATATTTGGAGCGATGATAGCCCATACGGAAGAGAGCTAGCTCCTCAATCATTAGGCCGCGGTTCGATTTCTGGCCTGTACCACTAAGATCTTTGGAATTTATGTACGATTGTATTTTATCACGAGCGTTAACCCGCGACTTTGTCCGCACAAATTATAGGTATACCAGATTTTAAGTCAGATCATAAGCTATCAAACAAAAAAGTTTCATCAAAATCGGTTCAGTAGTTTTTGCGTGATACTCGTTCAAACAAACAAACAAACAAACAAACACACAAACAAACAGACAGACAAAAAATCCAAAAATTGGTGAAATGGAATCAGGGACACCTAAAAACCATATCGTAACTTTTTTTTTTTGTTAATATCTTCAATGTACAGACAAACTTCCTGTTACAGTTTTATAATAGTATAGATTAACTAGCTCGGCGGTGAAGGAAAACATCGTGAGGAAACCTGCATTCCCGAGAATGAAAAGAAAATACCATAAGTTCGGAGGTATGCGTAAAGTATGGGTGAGTTTGGGGTGAACACAAAGGACCAGCGCTGGTCACAGTATTACAACGACCCTTGCCTGCAATAGCCCAACCACAAATAATCAATCAAATAATACCTAGCTAGGTATCCTTTTTATCATCTTTAGTATCTAGTGCCTCCGTGGTCTAATGGTTAACACGTACCTGGACAGTGACCGGCTATAGCAGTGATAACAATAAAAGTTCTATTGTGTCTCGTTCACTGCCCCGGAACGTGTTAAGAGCATTGGCTCTCGACACGGAGGTCGCGGGTTCGATTCCCACGGGGGACACCTAGTAATATGTCGGTTGGTTGTTGGGTAGGACATTGCAGGCTGAATCACCTGATTGTCTGAAAAGAGAAATTATTCCGTGCTTCGGATGGCACGTTAAGCCATTGGTCCCGGCTACTATCTCTGGTGGTAGTAGTCGTTACATAATAACCACGTTAGAGGCCGTAAGGCGGCCTGAAAAAACTCTGACACCAGGGTTCTACCCACACGATAAGAAGAAGAAGTATCCTCTTCTAAATTGCAGTATTTCTATTAGTGGCCGCGAAAATATTACACCACGCCATCTTTTCATACCCCTTTATGCATGTACCTCAGTGTATCTCCCCCCTAACTAGCATGTGAATGCAAATTCGTTTATGTAAATAACCAAATTGTAAAGATTTTATTTAATTTCGTTCGTACAGTTCTGTATAAGCAAGGAAGGGTGAATCTTTTTACTGCACCTTCAAAAGAGCTTTTTTATCTATATACATCTAGTCTAAACTATTATAAAACTGTAGCAGAAAGTTTGTCTGTACATTGAAGATATTAACAAAAAAAAAGTTTCGGTATGGTTTTTAGGTGTCCCTGATTCCATTTCACCAATTTTTGGATTTTTTGTCTGTCTGTTTGTTTGTGTGTTTGTTTGTTTGAACGAGTATCACGCAGAAACTACTGTACCGATTTTGATGAAACTTTTTTTGTTTGATAGCTTATTATCTGACTTAAAATCAGGTATATAATTTGTGCGGACAAAGTCGCGGGTTAACTCTTGTAATATATGAGTCTATGGTATACATTCACGAATTTCTTTTTATCTACCTACGTTTCGTTGATCGAAGTACCTACGCAGTGGCCCAGTCATTTAACGCAGTTTTGTTAGGCGGGGTAGGGAGTAATTATTAATTGGACGTTTAAACTGTAACCGGCACCATTTAGTGACAAAAAAACTATCTGAAAACATATCTATCTATATACTATTATAAAACTGTAACAGGAAGTTTGTCTGTACATTGAAGATATTAACAAAAAAAAAGTTACGATATGGTTTTTAGGTGTCCCTGATTCCATTTCACCAATTTTTGTATTTTTTGTCTGTCTGTTTGTTTGTGTGTTTGTTTGTTTGAACGAGCATCACGCAAAAACTACTGAACCGATTTTGATGAAACTTTTTTTGTTTGATAGCTTATGATCTGACTTAAAATCTGGTATATAATTTGTGCGGACGAAGTCGCGGGTTAACGCTCGTTAAAAATAAATCGTTCAAATCAAAATTGTGTGTCCCAGAAGGCTTTTAAATTAATAATATTAATACTAATGCACTCATTTGACTTAGATTTAACAATATAAATTATTTTTGAGCAATAAAATAGGCATCGAAATTTAAAAAATGAGGTATTTATTAGAAAATACGAACGTATTTTTCATAACCTTCTGAGTAGACACAAATATTTACACGAAGTTTGAAGTATGTATAATGGTAAAGCTTTAAAAGCATGCAAAAAATATTTACCATTCATTTTTTTAGAACGAGATAATAGCTAAATTTTAAAATTGGAACAACAGTTCCAACAGCGCTGTCGCTTCGGCAACAGCCGAAGTGACATTTTTTAAATTTTGATACATTTCTTGGCTTAAATCGGCACTTAAATACTATACCGAAAAAAATATCAATTATTAATAAGTCCCGGCTCAAACCGTAAAATGACTGGGCTAACGTAAGTAATACGACGACTTATTCCTTTAAGGGTTAGAGGTCAAAAGCTTTGCTGAAATTGTTAACTAATATACAGGGTGAAATTAATGTCATTAGCATCCTTTTAAACTAAGAGTCTACCCATCAAACTGAACAACTTTTACTATGGCAGCAAACCAATCGGAGCAAAAAAAAATCAGCTGCTGCATACATTTGAGTTGAGCACTGCAGTTTAGTATGGAACAGCTGACTTTTTTTGTGCTCCGATCGGTTTGCTCCCATAATAAATGTTGTTCAGTTTGATGGGTAGACACTTAGTTTAAAAGGATGCTAATGATATCAATTTCACCCTGTATATTTTTTATTTTAAGAATTTATTTAATAAATAGAATTCAATTAATTTATAAATATATAAAACAGTAAATCGGTCAGCACATGCGTCGTCAAAAACATAAACAGTCATAAATCAGCAACATGCTTCGTCACCCTGTATATTGCTCCCATAGTGAAAGTTGTTCAGTTTGGTGGGTAGACTCTTAGTTTAAAAGGATGCTAATGATATCAATTTCACCCTGTATATTAGTTGACAATTTCAGCAAAGCTTTTGACCACCAACCCTTAAAGGAATAAGTCGTCGTATTACCTACGTTAGCCCAGTCATTTTACGGTTTGAGCCGGGACTAATTACTAATTGATATTTTTTTCGGCATCAGATTTTATTTTTGCAATTTTGAGGGAAAATTTTTCAGTTTTTATCTTATGTATGAAAGCAAAGATGTCGAAGCGACCAAAAAAAAACTTTGTATGTAAGGTATATCTTCACGTGTTAATAGCACACTAGAGAAATCTCCCCCCCTCCCCCCACCGTACAGGAAATATATTGGTATTTGTACGCCCTAAGGGAAGCAGATATTACGAGATAAAGCGGAAGTGGCCGTCCTGGGCGGGCGGAATGAGACACCGCGAAGACGACAGACTTCCGGTATGGTGACCATGGTTGTTTATTGTTTTGGGATACATTTTCTTTTTAAAGAAATTAAACTTTAGGTTACATGGTCCAATTTCGAATTATAGGTATTGTATTGTTTTCTGATGAGTCACACTGGACTGAATTAATGCACTTTAATGTGTTCATAATTTTTTTTTTTAGCCTATTTTGTCCCATTGTTGGGCAAAGGCCTCCCCCAAGCTTTTTCAGCCTTCCCTATCCTGTGCCATTTCTCTTCGTGGGCATCCAGGTCGTCGCATCATCTCTTTCTTGGTCTGCCCCGGCCCCGGCTTCCATCGTCGGGCTCCCATTGGGGAGCCAGCATGGAGAAAAATTTAAAAATTTCTTGTTTCATATAAAACTGCTGTAGGTAAGATAGATACCTACTATATTAAAATGCCCATACATTTGAGTCTAGTTTAAATTTTTATTTAAATTTTAGCTGCATAAAATGAAGAACTTTCAATTTTAATTGCCTAAACTACCCCATTAAAATACTAGGATATTTTTTTACACTCTGTATAAACAACGAATCTTTTATTTTCCAAAAGTTACAATAAAAGTTAAGTTATTTTTAACTTAATTTATATGATGCTGAATTTAATAATAGAAACTGTAGAAAAACAAATTTCAAAATAATACAAACCTGTTAGTTCGAATAACCCGACCCGGGTCGTGTATTTAACTTAATTAATTAATAACCGCTTGATTCTCAAAAACTTTTATTCAATCGTCTACTCCTGAAAAAGCCACACTTCACAAATGTTTTCCCAAAACGTCCACATTTAAAACATTAAATTAGTTTTTTTTTTCGCTAAATGTCCACTTCTCGAAAACACGACATTTTCTAATAGTCACCCTACACAAGCGAGTAGCTAGAGGCGTTTCGTAAAGCGAGATCTGTACACAAGTACCTCTTAAGATATCTTTACGCGTTTTTATTCTTTGATATACCGAATACTAACCCTTTTATTTTTCCTAAAATGCCCAAAATGTTAACATTTTGTTAATATGTAGTAAAATTTCCATAATGTCAAATTAGCAGAATGTATTTAAGCCCTAAATGTCTAAATGTCCGAAAAAAATTATCTAAACGTCTACTTTCCCTAAACGTCAACATTTAAAAAGTACTAGTTATATTTTCAAACATTTTAAGTACACAGTCTCTGAATGACAGAATATCGAGGAAAAAAAACGTAATAAAATGCTACTACCCTTTTCCTTTAACGGGTAGCTTGAGGCGCTTCGGGAAAGTGAGATCTGTTGATAAGTACCTCATTTGATATCCTATAGATATGATATAGTATAGATTTACGTTTAAAGTAAATCGATCTGTAGGTGTGTAGTGATACGAAAAAAATAGACTTTATGTTTGATATGACTTCTTTTCAGTTGTTCAATGGAAGTAGGAAAGATCTTTCATGTGCCGGAGATATTACATAACAATGCTCGTATTGTTGTTCAACTACTTGTCGTGTCGTATTTATGCAACAGGACAGGTCGAGATAATAAAGGAGATGATTATTTACATTTTATTGAACCCAAATGGTTTAAGTTTACTTTCACGGTTGACTTTAAGTTTGTTATTATAATTGATTTCATTTGTATTTAGTAACGACTAACGTGGTACTTACTTAAAATTGAATACTTACTATATTTATAAAGAAACATTGTTTTATTTAAACATATCTCTGTGTACGGGGACCATTAGTAGAATGATATAAAGGTTACCTCTAAAAATACCTGTAAAAAAGAAAAGGTTGTAACCAAAAAATACCGTTATTATCGATACCGGTTTCGGTCCCTGATTCGTAAAACTGAGACAGAAATAAACGAAATTGACTGTTATAATAATTATTAACGAGATAAACATTATTGGGTTACCTATACCCACCCAGTTTGTGTCATAATGTTAACATGGATTTCAAGATGTCGGCTTTTTATGGTCTTACAAAGACACTAGGTATTCATTTCTCCGATTATGAAGACATATTGAAATAGACAAATAATAAAACTGAGTGCATGGCCGACACGTGCCGCAGTGGCGGTGGCTAACCAATATGATGCTAATATGTACCCCGCCTTATTGTACAATCATGGAAACAAATTTTACATTATTTTTTATAACCATCACTTCTAAAATTTTTTATGTATTCTCACATTGTCTATTAAGAAAATGAAATATCATGGTATTCATCGAAGAAAAAGACATGGCATCGAATTATTAATTTGTAACAAAATATTCCATCTACCATAATATGAAATTCGCAAAACGTCCAATTCGCAAAATGTTTAATAAAACAAGAGTTACTAATTTCAGTAGCACATTCGTTAAAAGGATCTTGATTTTTCAAAAGCAATTAACCTTACAGTTAATTATCCACATAGTGTTCGATCGTTAGTTTGCTTTCCTTTACACAACCACAAGTAAGTAAACACTTTCATACGAAACTGTACAGTGATATTACACTCGCTACCCTTCCTAAGTGAAGGCATGAGCGTAGAGTAATGCAATTTCAAAGAGCATACGTAAACTCACCACCCGTATTTCCTTTCTAGAAACCTAGTTATAACTATCGACTGTATTTTACAGCGTTGTTATCGTAGCATGGATAACTTTTAGCATATATACAAACTTAGGAACAGCCCATAATTTTTTCAATAATAATAGTAGTGAATATTTATTTATTATTATTTTGTTGTTTTTACAATTTCTCAACTAACGCTGCAATTTTTGTTTTGCCATTTACGGGTCATAGCTGAGTACATGGCATTGTTTTTTATTTTTTATTTGCTATATAATGTGGTGCATTAGAAAATACCTTTGCCAACTTCCTGTGTGCATTATAGTTACCATAGAATAAGGTAATTAACAAAGGTTTGCTATGCACCAAAAAGCCGTGGTGGTCCAGTGGCGAGTAACGTTTCCTGCCATACAGGAGGCGATGGTTCGATCCCCGTCCAGGCCGACACGTACCAATGAGTTTTTCGGAATTTATGTACGATTTGTAACACCACTGGCTTTTTCGGTGAAGGAAAACATCGTGAGGAAACCTGCATGCTTCAATTTCGAGGCATGTATTGTACCCACTGTCCATTACAAGTGGCGACGGGCTCACTCCCCGTCACATTGGACGGAGTTTCGGTACTACTAGTGAAACGTGGATGTTCTGGGGTTTCAGAATATAGTCGTGAGCATATGCATGCATGCATGCATGCATGTTATGCACCTATCTTATAGAAAAGTATAATATTGTAATAACCCTTCCTTTTTGTTACTTATATGAAAGCATGAATGCATGCATATGCTCACGACTATAATATGAAAACGAGCGTGCATTATGGTTTTGTCGCTTTATCGTGGTATGCTAGACACTAGTATGAAAAAACCAAGCATAAAGCACACCCTCTAAATGTTTTCAATACTCTGTACCCACCCCCAAAAACATCCCTATAATAACTCCTAATACACTATAAACGCAGTCCCATGGAAAATGGAAAAAGGAACTACCCAAAGGGGGTAGTTTAGTGGAAATATTGTTATTAGATATTATTATGGGTTTTTTGCGGTATGTTTGTGGGCTACAAGCTAACCTGTCAACACATTTATGCGTTATTCAATCCTGATAGGTACGGATACTATAAAATAGTCACCCTGGACCTAAAGGTCATTTCCTAGGCCCACGGACTTCATGTACCGTGTTATGCTTTTGGAGGGGAGGCCCCTAATGTCATTAGGTGTTATTATGTATCCACCTAGATGGCGACTCCTGCTGTGAATGCGTACTTCGCATTCGCAGAGGAGGTGTATGGGCGTTTCCTCTGCTTCACAGCAGAATCTGCAAGTGGGTGAATCTACAAGCCCCATTCTATGTGGGTGTCTGTTTAACTTGCAGTGTCCTGTTAAGGCTCGTACTAAGAGCCTTAAGTTGTTGCGGTTTGAATTGATGGCATCCGAGGTATGTCTGTTTGAGAAGCCGGTCACAAGTTCTTTTGCATGCCTCAGTCCTGGTGTATCCGACCAGAGCTTACGGCTTTGTTTCACGGCCCATTCCCTTAGCACACGTCTAGAGGTGTTACGAGAGATGCCGCAGTAAGGCATCACAGTGGTAAAATGCTCGCTCATATGATGTAAACGCCGCAAGAGCGCCCGAACAATTGCTTCTGAGGCTCTGGGAATAAAGCTCTAGCTCTATGTTCGTTTGGTCTAATCTAAGCCATGTCTGAACGATGAAAACGAATTGTCGTACTAAAAGATTCTGAAAGAATGCTCCGGTTTTCGTTCTAGCTCTACGTTTTCGTTTGATCTATATCCTCCTTTATATCCAATTTCCATTAAAAGTGGCGACGAGCTTACAAGCACATTGACTGCTGTTGATCCTGGCTTACAGGAGTTACAGCGGTGGGCCTATGCCCGAAATTAAAAAAAAAGCACACTGGCTGGATTGAGCTAAGGCATAGGCATTGCGTTAAATTTTGGGCCAAACTTTATTTTGGAGACTTCCACCGGGCATGTGATAATGTCTTGTCTATCCCAAAAACGACACTAAACCCACGGATGAATGTATTTTATATTATAAGTAGGTATAGCAAGGGTAGGAAAGGAACCATTCTATGTTTACACGCTTTTCCTCACAAGGGTATGGAAGGGAGTCGATTTGACGATAACATAGTTATTTATGTATAGGTAGGGTCAGGTCTTCTTTCAATATTCGTTATAAATTGGCGTATGAATTTCACGATGCCAGAAGCGTGGAAGTGAAAAATATTGTAGAGAAAGGTATGGGAAATTCATTCGGCAAAAAGCTGATATGATGTTTGACGAAATTTTTAAGCTAATGCTCAATATTTTTTTCCAGATTTGCCAGTTTTTAAATTTATCTCGTTTAGACATTTAGCTACAAGAGATTCTGTTGTGGGCATTAGGTACTTTAATAAAGACAAAATATCCACAGTCAACCAAACAAAACAGGGTCTCTACCCGCACATTCGAACTTCGCAATTGCGTGAACATTTTCGATCCAATATCAACTCTATTACAATGAAGTGCGAACCGAAACAGTGGCCATATATCGAACATCGAAAGTCCGGGTGCAGGGCCAGGTTTCAATCTGCTATTACAGATAACAGTAGGTAAAACTTAGTCAAAAGTAACATTTTGCGTCATTCAGCATATGCGCAGCATAGCGTATCAAACACATTTTGCGATGCCTTCACAAGCTATCATGGACATTTGGCTATTACTAGATACTTGGCTACAATTAGATATTTTTCTACTGCTTGGACATTTTGCGACTTCTTGAACATTTTGCGACTTCTTGCACATTTTGGGACAAATGGTAGCTTTAGCTGCTACACATGCCAACGGTCGCAGAATGTCCAAAACTGCAGTATATGCAAAGTGCAGTACTCACAGTCGGTGCGTATCTAGTGTCACGCGTTTGGGCACGTATAGCAGCGCTCGGTGCGCACAGTTCGCATACGCGCGACTGACTCAGCATGCACACCGTTGCGACAGTTAGTATGTTTAGCAGTAAACACGAATTCACAAAACGTCAAAAAAGTAGCAAAATATCCAAGTCCAAAAATGTCAAAGAAATTGCTAAATGTCCAAGAAGTCGCAAAATGACCAAGAAGTCACAAAAGTCCAAGAAGTCACAGAAAGTCAAAGAAGTCGGAAAATGTCCAAGAAGTCTCAAAATGTCAAAGAAGTCGCAAAACGTCCAAAAACTGCTAAACTTAAGCAGTATAATTATGCAGTCCAGTACTCACAGTCGGTGCGCGTCCGGAGTCACGCGCTTGGGCACGTGTAGCAGCGCCCGATGCGCGCAGTCGGCAGCACTGGGGCGGCACGCGCAAGCCCATGGACACGTCGCGGCGCGCGACTGACTCAGCAAGCACACCGCCGCCAGCGACCACAGCCCCAACGACAGCGCCATCGCGTACGCTTTAGGCTGACGAATTGTGACCGTTAAGTCATTGTTTTTATCTGTGGGAGAGAAACATAGGTTAGGGATTTGTCTGATGTTTTGTTGTTGTAGAAACGGTCCTGCCGGTGGATAACCATGGTATAAATTTCAGGTTTAAAGAATTTTATTCTCAAAAGACTTAAAACTAGTCACTTTACAAGAGAATTTTAAATAATGTTACTTTTAAACTAAAATATAGTTGTTATTGACAGAACATGCAAATTTAAGAGGTAATGAAGTAAATATATCACATAATACAACTTTAAAGACATTGAATCAACATTTATAAGAATTTATGAGGTTTGCCCCCAACGGGTGGGTGGTAAATTATATCCGTGTGTAAAAAGAAAAAAATAGTTCCAAGAGTCTCGATAGATGGCTTATACGCGAGATAGATATTCAACGCTTGCTAGTTGCTATTAATAAAATACCTACAAATGAAATAGTAGTATTTAATACACTTTTTGAAAAATCAGGAAGACATGAAAAGACACTCCGTCAACCACGTCTGAACCACGCGTTTATTTTTATCTTTTTTACCTAAATTACTATCTTCGGTTCGGACCCAGGCCACGTCAGCGCCATCTATCGAGGCATTTGATTAACGTTTAAACTAGTTAGCTGTCAGAAAACTCCCCATAAGGTTAAAACTTAAGAAGTATAAGTTTGACGGGTAACATGAACTAGAATCAAAATTCTAATTGTACACAAAAAACGCAATTGGTCATTTTGGAACAAAATTAGACATTTTGCCACAGTTGGCAATTTAGGTCATGCAGTTCAGTTAAAACAACCGCTGGTCAAAAGACCAGTGATTCAAAAATTACTAACTGAAGAGTGAAAGAGCACAAATGACACGTCAATTACGACCGGGCGTCGAACCCCGTAAATTTGATTCCGATGCCGTGCCGGCATAAATTGATCAGTCGACCTTTGTTAACACCAATGTAAGAGAACGTACAGTTTATTAGATTTTTTATGTTTCACAGTATTATTATTGATGGTTTGTTTTGACGGGTGATTATTTAGGTTTCAGTAATAGATTAATATGTATATTGGATATGGATAGGTTCGCCTTGAATTTTAGGACGTTCTAATTGCGTTGCCGCTTATTAGCACTAGGGGGCGCCACATTATGAAATAAATTAAAAAAGACGATCGGCCGACACGAGGATCGAACCTTAGCTACCCGGATCGTAAGCCGGTTGTCTAGACCGCTAGACCAACAAGACAGTGATTGATAGGGCGAAATCTCTCACTACTACAGCGCAGCGCGTGAGGTGTAGTGCGCTGTTACTCCGGTATGAACCCTAGTTCAACACTTAGTGCTTCGAAACACAACCGATAGATGGCGGGAGCTGTCTATGGAAAATCAGCGTTCCACTTAGTTTGTACTAAGATAACATAGCATGGTACACATGATACAATGGACCCCGCATGCGGCAAGACAGAATCTCGGGAATCCTCTACGATTTGTCACGAAAAAAATTACAAATTTTAGTACAGAGTGAGCGAAGTTAAATGATTATGAGATTTAAAATTTGAAATAATTTAACAAAGACATTTTTAGTACCTACAGAAAATGAAATTACAACTAATACAGGTAAAGAAGACATGCAATGAAATTCAATAACCTACCCATTTATTTAACAATTTTGAAATATAAATTAAAAAGTGTGTGTGCGTTAGTGAGTTTGTGTTTTAACAAGGAACGGCTAAGAGTGATTCAATGGCAACATAATCAAGGGACTTTAAATAATTGGTTACTTTATGAAATGAAATGAAATATATTTATTCGCATGAAACACGGTAACAATGAGCTTAGATTAGTAGTTTTATGTACAGGCGTGTGTCACTGACGTATCAGTATGCAAAAATTATAATGAATAGAAAAGATATTAATACATGTCAAACTTAAACATACTTTGAAAATTAGAGTCGCGCTGCAAGTCTATACAATGTCAAGATATTCCTTAATACTATAGTATCATTCCTGAATAAGCCATTTTTTTTATTTTATTATAAATAGTCTGTCTGGTAGTTGTCTTATTTCTATTGGTATGTTATTATATATACATATAGACATTATGTGACAATTTTTACTGTATAAACTACTATTATATCTAGGCATCATAAGTTTGAATGGATCTCTGGGCCGCAATCTTACATTTATAGGAGGATGCGAGAAAAACTGCATATTATTTCTAACGAAATTACCAATTTCCATTATATAAGGTCTAACAAAATTAGCTGAAACTATTTTAAGGGGAGGATCAGACCATCATACTGAAAAACTTTCTCTATGGAACCGATATCGAAATCGCGAAAAAAAATCTGCTGTCCCATACAAAACTGCAAACATAACTCGACTCAAATGTATGAGACAGAGGTTTTTTTCTCGCGATTTCGATATTGGTCCCATAGAGAAAGTTGTTCGGATTGATGGTCTGCTCATCCCCTTAAAATAGTTTCAACTAATTTTGTTAGACCTTATATACAATGATGTCAGCGTCAGTATTTTCAATTTTTTAATTCAATTTATGTTTGACCTCTCTGGCACTAAGGTCTTTCAGGCTACATAATCAGTTATTTTTTCTGTATAGAAAAGAATAGAAATAATCCGAAACGTTGAGCAAAGGTGGTCTTCACTCGTTAAGATTAAAACAGTGAGAGATATAGTTTTAGAGAAGTAGGAAGAAGCTGAATAACTTTTACTATAGATTATATAGACATTTAAGATAGTTTCTGAAAATTTTTATAATAAATGTTAAGTAATTAATCTTGTATACAGGGTGAAATTGATTAGCATCCTTCCAAACTAAGAGTCTACCCATCAAACTGAACAACTTTTACTATGGGAGCAAACCAATCGGAGCAAAAAAAAAATCTGCTGTTCCATACTAAACTGCACCCGCCGCCAGCGCCGCTGCCTACTCGACTCAAATGTATGCAACAGCAGATTTTTTTTGCTCCGATTGGTTTGCTCCCATAGTATAGTTATTCAGTTTGATGGGTAGACTCTTAGTTTGGAAGGATGCTACTGATATCAATTTCACTCTGCAGGTACTTTTAGTGTATTAAAAAGTTTTGACGCCTCAAACATTTTCAAAAAGTAAAATAAAATCTCTTAAATCGCACTTTGATATTAAACAAAGTTTAACATTTAAAATAAAAATTACTTTTTAATAGTATCTAAGCCATACGAAAGGTACTTAGATTTAGCTATTAAAAACTGCCAGCTCCCTCAATAAAAGTCGTTATGATAAACAGAAGCGTTACTCATAAGAGCACTCGAGATAACTTACGGGAATCGAACCAGCACTTTACTTATCTCTTCTTTAATGGACTCGACCGCTTTTAGTACATTGCGGTCTTATGAGCTTGTATTAATATTATTTTGTATCATCATCATCAGCTTCTAACCTCTATGGTCATTATTATATGTTATAATATTATGTCATTTTGCGGTAAGGTAGCTGCGCGACAGAGAAACTCGTTTTGTTCTCCCATTTCGTCATATAATTTAATCGCATAGAAAAGTGCTTTGGCAAAAAAATCATTTCAGTCCAAATGACAATTAAATTTATGTACAAAAAAAAATAAAAATTATTTATTTAACACTAAATTGTACACACTGACATATTGTTACATAACATAATAGAGAATAGAGAAAACATTGTACTAAGAGCGAGCTTATCTTTAAAGATATATCTTCCAGCAGACAGTGACCATCCATGTCACTAAAAAAAACAAATAAATGCCATTTATTCAATGATATTATGTACCAAAAAGCATTTATTAAAGTAATAATTATCGATGGCAATAATATTTTTAATTTAAATGGAAATATCAAGTAGCCTAACCTTATTAAATTATTATTTTTATTGTGACCGGCACAATAATCCGTCCACACGCAGAAAGCGATCGACCCGAATTCAATTCGCAAAATGTTCAAAATATGGTAATTAGCGACTGCAAAATACGCAAAATGTCCAATACTCAAAATGTTTAATACGCATAACTTTTACCAATTATTTATTTCTGTTAGTTGTCATTTTAACGCTCACTCCTTTTTTACACAATTCATCTTTTCTAGTCTTCATTCTAACATCTCTTCATGTCTACCTAGGCCACAAAATTAAAAAAAACATAGTCTTAAATTCCATAGCTCCCATTAGGTCATTTTTTAATAAACATAAAACTCTTTAATTCCCACGATAATTAATTCAAAAAATCGTAAACCAAGATCTAATTAACAATCATAACCAAGTGTACCATAAATCATCTCTTCACTCCTTATTTAAAAAAAGCTTAATAAAAAAAAAAGCTTCCTAAACCGCAAAAGAAAAAAGGGGGTATTGAGCTGTCAAACGCCATTGTTCGAAATTCAAAGTTGAATTCACACCTCGCGCGCTTTTGTGGCATTTTATTTTTAATCTTATTTTCAAAATGGTGGCCGCACAGTGGGACCTCTTTAGTTGAATGTGAACGCCGAAATTGACGTTTCAATTAAAATTTTACGTTAGCAAGTGCTTTTCTGAGATTCTGTTTGTTTGTTTGACAATGTACCAGAATGTGGGTCATATTTTTTTCGGGTGAAAGCTACCGTGTAATATTGTTTTTGTGCGAGAAAGGCGGATAATTTCTTTGTTGCATCTTTTATTTATTCGGTAGCGATTTCACAATATCTTTCAACCAGGCTTTTGAAGGATTTCTTTTTAATTTATGGGCGTGTAAAGATGTATTGTAACAGTTGAAAGACATTGAAATGACTTTTAGACTATTGAAGATGTCAAGATGGAGAGATTGATCAAGTAGATCTGAGTAACATAAGCAATAAATAAAATCTAAGCAAAAATTCAGCTTAATTTCTCGAGTAACTGCCAAAAGACCCAAAAAACAAAATGGAACCCTGCAACTTTAATCCACTTGAACTTTACAACCATTTGAAAGTTTAGGAATAGAAATTTATAAAAAGCAATGGAGCATTTTAAAGTGCTTTTGGAATGTTCAATAGATTTTTTAAGGGTTGAAATTGATTTGAAGTGAGTGTGAAATTTAGTTGATATTATTCTAATGAGCATTGTGTTTTAAATTGCACCCTGGTAGCCCAGTCATTTTACGGAGTTTTGTTAGGAGAGGTGGGAAGTAATTAATTATTGGACTTTTAAACTGTAACCGGCACCATTTAGTGACAAAAAGACTATCTGAAAACATTAAAAAAAATCACTACGCAACATAGAAATCAAAATTGTGTGTCCCAGAAGGCTTGCACTCATTTGAATTTGATTTAACAATATAAATTATTTTTGAGCAATAAAAAAGGCATTGAAATTAAAAAAAATGAAATTTTTATTAGAAAATTTGAATGTATTTTTCAGAACCTTCTAAGTAGACAAAAATATTTACGCCGTGTTTGAAGTATGTTGGTAATGCCTTAAATATGTGCAAAAAAATTAACATCAGGTTTTTTATAACGAGATAATATCAAAATTTTAAATTTGGAACTGTTGCTGACGGTTTTATTTATTATTTTTGTACATTTCTAAGCTCAAATTGGCTCTTAAATACTATACTGAAAAAAAGAATCAATTACTAATTAGTTCCGGCTCAAACCGTAAAATAACTGGGCTATGGTTTGAAAATGACCACCTAAAACTTTTTTGTGAAATTCATCAGTTTTGAATAACCTAAGTGTGGGTAATATTCTATTTTTATTTCTCACGAGGTAACATAATAGATGGACGATTATTAAAATGATTTCAAGAAGTATTTGATTTTTTCGTTAACAATAATTATCGGAATCGTAAAAAACATCCATTGTTCCATACAAAACTGCAAATTTGTTCAACCGAAATGTACTAAAGCTGATTCTTTTTCGCTATATCGATGTTAGTCTCTTAGAGAAACTTATTTAGTTTGCTGTTCTGCCTAGCTAGCATGCCACCCACGACAAAGCGTTTAAACGAGAAAAACGTCATGCGCGCTCTTTCTGGCCTACGTAAAATAATAAAGATGGAGGCACATCTCGATTTTTGTCGTTTTCTCGGGGGTGGCATGCTAGCTAGGCAGGTGTAGTTGAGTTTTCGGGCTATATTAATGATTGAGGTGTATTAAAAAGACGAAATATTGAAAATTAATTTAATCTTACCTGCGATGCGATGCTATTTTTTAAATGAAATTACAACGTAAACTAACCAACCGATTCGCACCCTAGCTAGCATGCCACCCCCGAGAAAACGACAAAAATCGAGATGTGCCTCCATCTTTATTATTTTACGTAGGCCAGAAAGAGCGCGCATGACGTTTTTCTCGTTTAAACGCTTTGTCGTGGGTGGCATGCTAGCTAGGCTGATCATCCTAAGATGTTTTTATATGTAGATGCGTTGCCCGCGGTCCAGAATGGCAACAAAAAAGCAAGGTAATTGCCCGGCATTCACATTCTAGTGTACGAGCTACACGTCATTATATCGCGCCATTTTAAAGTGCAGTGATGTTAGCGTATGACGCGTCTATTTATAAAACGTCATTGTCAACATCTCCTAAACACTTTCACTCACTTAAGCTCACTCAATGATCTTCGCGCAGTGAAGAACTCGCCGTGCGAGTCGTGCGCACTGCGGCCTGTTGCTGACCCACTACGTAGGTCGTCAGCAGTTAAAGTGTTAAAAAACTGTTAGCGTTAATAAAGAAACACTGGATTGGTGGAACGTCTGTGTTCCAAAAAGCCAGTGGTACTAGTATTTCATTATGTGACTAGCTATGGAGTCTACGGACAGTACCTAGAATATGGTCGGAGTGGACTAAATTCAATTACGCACACATCATTCCGTGGTGCAATCAGTGTCCATCCAGTGTATTGACAATAGTGTTAGAGAGACTGGATTGGAAACAAGTCTTATTGTTATTTGGCTTTCTGGCCGTATCTTCTCTATAAACAGAACAGCTTCTGACGCAGTGGAAGAGTCAAAAAAGTGACGTCAAAAAACTAGTTTAATTTTGAATAAAATTCTTTTGACTTTTGAATGTTCATTTTGGTAATTGAACATTATGATAATTTGAAAATGGTACTGGGTTATTCATATCGTAAAATACATTATAGTCTAGGTAATTTACAAATACATTTTTAAACTAAATGATTTTGATATTAATAGTAACTGACATTCTGTGAATCGGACAAAATGGGAATTTGACGTTTCGAGAATTTATTAAGTATACGAAACCAGAAAAAAAATGCAGTGCAGCTAAGAATTTACCTAGATCAGTGAGTATCTACAATATCATTAAATATAATTATTTTCGTACTTGGGACTGGGACTTGGGACACATTTTTAGTTCGTTGATCAGGGATTCGACATTTTGATGTTCAAGATTTCACAATGGCTTTTGACCTCACTAGATTACTACGTAACTACCATTCAACGCACTAATAGTCCAAAATGCCTCTAATTCTACCAAACAGACAAGAGATTCAATTACACAGCACACATAATTCCATGGAGCAATCAGTGTCCGTTCAATGTGTCCCCAAATTGTGTTAGGGACTGGATTACTAACAAGTTTTAGTAGGCATTTATGATTTTTAAATAATTTTATTATTATTTAAAGAAAAAAAGTTGAAAGAGCATGATAATCGAATTCGACATTTTTACATTCTAATAAATTGGGCATTATGACAATCTGAAAATGATTATTTCGGCGTTAAGCTGTTGTTTTTAGAATCAGAATCATTTATTTGAGAAACATGAGTAAGTTTTTATTATGATTGATAATTTGAGTAAAAGGCGAAATGGACATTCATGAATTTTAATATTTAATACCTCTCAAATATTCCATGCTATCGTCATAAGATTAGCATATTTATTAGTAATTGGAAAACGAATTAGTACATACTAATTATTTATCCAATATGAAATTACACGTTCAGATCTTCATTTATTATTTATACGAATTCCGTTTAATATTCCTTTTTTATACTTACAAACGTCTACATAAGAAAAACCCCATTTTTTTTCACGATTCAAGCAACGTTTCGGCACTTCTCTAGCGCGCGCGTGTCCCATGTCAGTCTCACTTTGCGACCACCCTCCGAACCAAATTACTTGCCAATTTGTGATGGACACTGTAGAGGGAAGTTAGTTGAGCGAGATACAGGAGCTATGGATAGAAACGCGATTATTTATCAATTATTTCCCATACATTTCGACTATCTATATTTTAAGAGTGCTGTTGAAACCAGGGTCAAGCATATTCAGTGTTTTGAGAATAAAGTGTCAAGTGTTAATAGTTTGCTTGTTTTAGCAAAAATAATGCTAGAAAATATAATGTTAACTTATGCTTCATGTTATGGTTTTGAAGATTATTAACTTTAAGATTATTTATTTTTTGGAAAATATACAGCTAAATAACAATTTTAATGACAGCCAACTCTGATTCTATTATCCCAGCTTTAAAGTCGTCGAAATATGTCTGAACACCCCGAAAAAGGATTAAAGTAGGTTTACGTTGGTATGTAGATGCGGTCGTATATCTTTTAAAACCTATGATGCATTGTAACGGGATAAGATGTGACATGATTGTGATGGATTACTTCAACGACAATAGCTTGAGCAATCATTGCTCCGGTCTTGTTAGGCATGTTGGGTATCGGGCTTCTTCTCATCGTGTGGGCAGAGCCCTGGTGTCAGAGTTTTTTCAGACCGCCTTACGGCCTCTAACGTGGTTTTTATGTAACGACTACTACTACCAGAGATAGTAGCCGGGGCTTAACGTGCCATCCGAAGCACGGAATCATTTTTCTTGTCGGACAATCAGGTGATTCAGCCTGCAATGTCCTAACCAACTGGGGAAAAAAGCACAAAGTGACATTTCACTAGGTGGGAATCGAACCCACGACCTCCGTGTCGAGAGCCAATGCTCTAAACCATTAGACCACGGAGGCAGGTCGTATCGGGGTATAAGGGTATCGGGCTAAGAAGAGTGGTTAAGGATCTTAGTGTAGGATAAAAGCTTACTTATTGAAGTAAAAGGGGTCTGCTGTCAACTGTATTTAAATATTTTAAATACACTATCTGTCTGTACATTTTGCTAATTGGACATTTTGACAATTCGATTTTTACGATGCATTTAACTAGGTAGGCTTACTATGCTTGCATATTTAAAAATCCTGTATTTATTAAAATAGAGTGTGTTAACTTTTTGAAATTTGAAAATTAGAATTAAAT
Source organism: Agonopterix arenella (assembly GCA_927399405.1). Classification (NCBI taxonomy): domain Eukaryota; kingdom Metazoa; phylum Arthropoda; class Insecta; order Lepidoptera; family Depressariidae; genus Agonopterix; species Agonopterix arenella. The sequence continues at coordinate 835,780 of OV656715.1, forward strand.
TAAGATTAAAAAAACGGACCTTTGTTAGTTTCATAATTTGGCAATAACATTTTGATAATTTGGTAATTTTGCATTTTGAAAATATGATAATTTGGCAATTTTAAATTTTGACAATACGATAATTTGGAATTTTCACAATTTTATAAGACGAAAATATTACAAGTTATAAATCAGATTTGATCACAGACAGAGATTGATTTGAGACAGAAATCCCTTCAATTTTCTGTTAAAAGTTGAATCAAAACCTTGTCTACCGAATTAGCACAAAACAAAACACGGAAATGGAATTTGAATTCAAAAAGGTTATTTTGCAATTCAATTCAAATTTTTCCACAATGTGTCCTAAAACATTGAATGGATCTCGGAGGACGTGTTTGAACAGCCGCCTCTGGTACAATCGCGAACACAAGTTTAACAACAATATTATTTACAAAGCTTTTTTGTACTATATTTTTAACAGGGTAAAAAATCATCAGCCTAGCATCGTCACAACGGACATCGTTGGATGATAAGATGAAGAATAATAAAATAAAAAAATATTTTTTTTATTTATTCTAAATTAAAAATTATTTCTTATGGTACGGAACCCCGAAAAAGTTAACAGCATATTAAATTAACGACGCAACTCTTGTTTGTTATTGTACCAAAAGTTAAATACTCCTGTCAACTGTTTTTGACGTTTAATAATGAGGGAAGAGTTCACGAACATTGAGCGAAAAGTGAAAAGTTTCATATTCAGCATTTTCAACAAGCTACCCACGCCTCTAGTTTTTAATTACCTACAGTATTTTTAGGGTGCATACTAAATAACTTACCCTAAGGAACGGGTCAAAATTTTTTTTAGGAAATTTCGAAATTTAAAAAAATTGATCGGCTTCTTCTTATCGTGTGGGCAGAGCCCTGGTGTCAGAGTTTTTCAGACCGCCTTATGGCCTCTGACGTGGTTTTTATGTAACGACTACTACCACCAGAAATAGTAGCCGGGACCAACAGCTTAACGTGCCATCCGAAGCACGGAATCATTTTTCTTTTCAGACAATCAGGTGATTCACCCTGCAATGTCCTAACCAACTGGGGTAAAACGCACAAAGTGGCATATCACTAGGTGTCCCCCGTGGGAATCGAACCCACGACCTCCGTGTCGGAGCCAATGCTCTTAACCATTAGACCACGGAGGCAGTTAACACTGAAAACATTAAAATTAAGAGGCTATGTGAAAAAAATAGGATTCTTCAAAGCGTAATATATATATCATGAAGTACTAACAGTAGGAGTATGATTTGCGGAAATGTGTAAATTGAACATATAATTGAAGTTTTGATTAGAGCCAAAACATGATTAAGACACATTTTCTCGATAGAAAAACAAGCCAAAGTAGCCTCCGTCTTTATCGATAAACGCTTGGAACTGCTAAACGGTGAATAACAGAAACACGAGACTTGATTTAAAAAAAAGATATTGATATTATACAAATTTTGATAAGAGCAGAATTGAACTTACATAAATAGTACAATCACAATTAAATATAGTTTGTTTTACGCTTGCGTCGTTTCAGGCGCGCGCGCCTCCCCATCTCTTTCTCTCGCATCAGGCAGTAATATAAGCTATCACACGCTCATTTCGCTTCAATTATTTTTCGACATAGGCCATAGGTATTAAGTATTATTTTCATGTTTCACTTTTCGGCTCGCCACTCCTAGTTTGTGTCGCTTTGTAACTAAAAGGTTTAGCCCAATTCTTAGTTAAATATTTGACGAGATGCGCTCACGCGTCTCCTGCTAGATCCATTCATACCTAGATCATTTACGTGACGTCATAAAAATGTTATCCTGCAGAATTGCTAGCCTAGGTCGGCGAAGTAGGGCTAAAAAGTTTGAAAAGTATCGACTTTCTTACTTACAATTATCAAAAGTTTTCAATCGACCAATTAGGTACTTTGTTTCACTTCAAAACAGCAGCAAAAGTAAAGATGATTCCGTGCTTCGGATGGCACGTTAAGCCGTTGGTCCCGGCTACTATCTCTGGTGGTAGGAGTCGTTACATAAACACCACGTCAGAGGCCGTAAGGCGGTCTGAAAAAACTCTGACACCAGGGCTCTGCCAACACGATAAGAAGAAGAAGCTGTTAAAATACTTACACAGAAAATAAAAACAAAAAATTGATAATTTTAAAAGGCTTTTACCATAGTTTTCATTTTCGTTATTTCGATACTGAGATGTATAGGTGCCTTGTCCTTATTGTTTTTTATACATTACATAATCAAACATTACCAAAAAGTCAAATTAGCCGTCCTTTAAAGGCTGGGCCACACAAAGTGCAGCTGCGGGCCGGCTGCAGGCCGGCAGTAGTTGTAAACTACGGAATTATATGCAAGGTGTAACACTGCGGCTACCGTTTCGCAGCTGTTCCGCAGCCGCGCCGGACTGCATCTAGTGTGACACCTCGCATATAATTCCATAGTTTACAACTACTGCCGTCCCGCGACCGGTCCGCAGCCGCACTCTGTGTGGCCCAGCCTTTAAAGGACGGCTAATTTGACATTTTGGTAATGTTTGATTATGTAATGTCTAAAAAACAAAAAGAAGAAAGGCATACCTATACATCTCAGTATCGAAATAACGAATATGAAAACTATGGTAAAAGCCTTTTGAATTTTGATTTTTTTGTTTTTATTTTCTGTGTAAGTATTTTAGCTGCTACTTTTTCTTATCGTGTGGGCAGAGCCCAGGGCTGCGTTCAGAACCTACGCCCCAGGTGCACCCGGAATGCAACTTTTCGCACTAACGCCGTTCCGAGCATCGGTGAACGATTCCGTACCATAGAGCGTGTTGAAAAAACAACCGCACCCGAAGGCCGTGAACGCAGCCCTGGTGTCAGAGTTTTTTCAGACCGCTTTACGGCCTCCGACATGGTTCCGCCTTAAGGCGGTTGCAGAGGGGTCCATTTTATACAAAACGTTGACGCACAATACGCGTAAACGGTAGTAATATATATAACTTTTTATATATGGAAAAATAGTTTGGAATATCTAGATGCCGCGTAACGAATAACATTTGCAATTTATAAAATAATTACGAAGATATAAAGCTTTGAAGTTTTTCATACAAAATTTTAAAAGCTTTATATCTTCGTAATTATATTATAAATTGCAAATGTTATTCGTTACGCGGCATCTAGATTTTCTAAACTATTTTTCCATATATAAATTATTACTTTTATTAATGCCGTCTACGCGTATTGTGCGTCAATCGTTTGTATGGACTGAAACCACCTTAACCGTCGAATACATTCAAGTTATTTTAGTTCGGATGAAAGGTCCATCTTAAACCAGTGCCATTAAAATGATCTGTAGGTACCGATATTACGAAACAGTAGTTATGTTTACATAGTAGCAAGTCGACAAGTCATCACAACATACAATAAATACTAAAAGATATTATAATAAATAAATATAAACAAAAAAAGCACTGACTGTAGAGATGCTATCTAACTTGGGTCGGGTTACGATCAGGTGCGTGGAACATTCGGTACAAATTTAATTTAATTTTTTTAAATATTTAATAGACTTTTTAGGACTGTTTGGTATCCACGTTTTTTGGAGCTTATCTTCTTTGTGGGGACTGCAAACTATAATGAGACAATGTTATTAAGGGTTCCCGCACCGGCTGCAACTCTGTTTCAATTTGCGCGCGAACGAACGAGAAAAAAGGCGCGAGTCTTATCGCACGCGTTCGCATCATGTAGTACTGGTCTGACAAGGAACCCTTTTATAAGGTCTTAGATCTGTCCGTCTGTGCCTCCAGCGTTATAATCTTCTAAAGTTATGCATGAATTTTGGTACAGGAATACTTTAGAATCATTAGATGTACTTATGAACTTAATGTCAAGAAAACTGTGCAGCCGGCGTTAAAAAATAAATGAAAACGGAACCCTACATTATGCGTGGTCTAACACGCCCTTGGCTGGTTTTTAATAGTTGATTACACACCGAGGGCAGGAAAGTAAGAAAAGTCTCAGATCTCACATAATTGTTGGCCGATGCGATGGCGAGGTCAACAAACATGTGATCTGAGGCTTTCTTATTTACTGCCTGAGAAAAATACTTTTCACCTCTCCGGGCGGAAAGCGTCATTCACCCCGGCTTCGCCTCGGCCAACAATTACATGAAATCTGAGACCTTTCTTACTTTCCTGCCCTCGGTGTGTAATCTACTATTTCACGTTATCTTTCATTTTCACGTTAATATTAAATATTGTACTTAGTGATTGATTGCATATAAAATATTTAACTTTTGTTTGTTAGTTTTTGTGACTACAATATTTGATTATTAAGGTACTTAATCAAAACAAAAGAAGACATTTTGTCATTTCAGGAAGTGTATATTTTGGAAATGATTTGGTTAATATACATTTATCTAAATGTACAAAGGTTGCGTACCACTGCCCCGCGTAGATCAGATGGCATACTCATTCCATCCACAAACGAAGGCACACAAAACATGCAATTCTAACACTTAAGCCCAAACATAATAGATCTAACAATGCGACATTTTGTACGGAATGCGCTATTGGTTCGTTAGACAGTCGGTTTTGATCTCGCTGTACCATTAAGGAGATATACTCAACAACTTAAATAGTTATAAGTAGGTATAGTTTGTTTTAAACTTTAGGCCAGCGTTCCCAGACCTATGGATAAATCCGTAGATGTAAGCATTTTTTGCTTTGCCGACGGATGTCGATTGCAAAGACATTTTCATCTCTCATACTCTGAAAGAATGTCATTGTTTATCTTAGAAGCGGGTTGAAAGTGAGACGTTTCTTCCCTAGGGCGGAAAAGTAATTTAAAAAAAACCTACATCTATACTGAGCACTATACCGAATAAATGAAATGAAAGGCAGTAACCTATACGACCAAACTTCGATAAAATTTTATTAATTCTTTTTTATTTAAAATTATATGAACTAATATGATCAATATATTTGAATTATAATAAAAGTTAATTTAAATAAGAGTATTTTTTGTCATTTGGAGACTTTTGTAAAAAAAAGACAGAAAAAAGTGATCCCGATTAAAACCTCCTTAAATCAGAGTTAAAAAAAAGGTGCTGGCTGGCTTACAATAATATAAAAGCCATATAGTTGCGCGAAAAAGAAAAAGCGAGATGTTGCTAAATTTTTTCGTAGGGATTCGTTTTAAGACGCGTAAAAATCACTCGGGAAGTCTATAAGTATGTCTCATTCTAACATAGGTACATATCTTCGTATGCTTTTTCTCTTTAGCATTGGCAACCCGAGTGATTTCAAATTTGTTTTGAAACGTACCTAGTCTAAAATTAATTCATCAAGCGGTTCAGAAATTGATTTTGCATATTATATCTGGCTTTTATTTACTTTCCTCATATTCGAAATGAAAAGCAGAGTTTCACATTCGTTCGGGGCGCCAAACATCTGGTGTGAAATGGGTGACGTTCATCCCTTGGTTAACAATATACTATTTCTAAATGTATTCCCTGAAATGAAAAGGAAACGCATCAAAATTTAAATTGGTTTGAATGTTACCAAAACTAATCTTTGACTACTTATATGAGGACTAGTTACGCGTGTAATTCTACTAACAAACATTTCTGCCACTTTTTGCGGGGGGCGAGGTAACATGAAATCCGCAACTTAGGATTTTATTCCCCAGAATTTTAGATTCTAATTTTGAATAATATAAAACATGAAAATTAGTCTCGTGTGAACCCCAAACGTTCTAAGTTCGAAATTATTGTTTCGCAATTATAGGCTGTCTCGTTTAGTGATAAGGTATAAAATTGAATGTAAATGCACATGATTAATTAATCTTATACCGTGGCAGAGGGGAAATGCTACCGCAAGGCTAGTCCTTATAATAAATAGGCCGGATTCGACCAAACTTTGATTTATAGAAGAGTAACTATACAAGGAACAATTTTACTCTTGTTATTTACTCCGATATAACTTCATTTTGTGCTCTACAACACTAAACCCATACTAAAAGAACGAATGTATAATCGCCCTAAAGAAAGACGTCGTTGTATCCGTACTTATTGCAATGTGAGTATACAGTTTTAATTTGTTAGGTTTCTCTTTATTAATTCTTTTTTAACATGTGACATTGACATTTCATTAGTCTCGGTATAATCTTAACACCGACAAAATTTTGCCGTTTAAAATTTACTTTCCACTTATTCATAGATTAGGGTTGATAAAACGCAAATCAGTTTACTCTAGAGTAACCGGCGAATTAATCTAAGAATAAAATTTACTCGCGTTTGGTCGAATCGGGCCTAAGTCAAAAAAACTAACTGACGTTTCATCGACACTTTCCCATCACTATCTTTGATTTATGTGCAGTGCGTACGCGCACGGAATGCGTTTACATTCTAAATTCAAATCCTTCTTTTGTCTCTTTTAGTCTTTACGCTGCTATTTGAGATGGAAATCCTTTATATGGAGGCTTAAGTACATTCCACGTAAAGGTTGATTCTCACTATTGAAAATAAACGCTTACTAAAGTTGGATTGGATGCCATCACCAGCCCCGGGTCTATATTTTTAAAAGGAAGGAACACAACCAATTTGCCGCCCTGTAGGCAAAATTTTTCAACAAATAACTCTAAGATTTTTACAAAATTGTTTATAAAATTTAATAAAACATTTATATAAAAAAGGAAAATATTTATATTTACAACAATACCGTGCCGTGTGGTGTCGGCTAAGAATAGCACCATCCCATTTCTTTCCGTGGGTGTCGTAAAAGGCGACTAAGGGATCTACCGGTGGATGGGCAGCAGCATCCCCTGAGTACACACATTCAATCCAACTGCGATCGCCAACCTGCCTGCCAAGCGTGGCGATTATGGCAAATCCCCCCGTTTTGGGGGAGGTTTATGTCCAGCAGTGGACGTCTACTGGCTGATATGATGAACATAAACAAAACTTATTAAGAGAGATAAAAGAAAGGGAAAAAAATACTTATACCAAATCTATACTTTTAAATGTAATAGTTCCGTCTTCTTCTTATCGTGTGGGCAGTAAAGTCCTGGTGCCCGATTGCGCTAAGTTAAAACATTGCAATCCAATTACTATTCAACTGTGGTGAATTCCGCATCGCGCTAAACTCTATGTAACTGACAGCCAATAACGTCTGAGCGATCTGTCAAAACGGCTCTAACGGCTGTCAAGAGCAGTACCGCGATTAGCGCAATACCAAATGTGTCAAAAGTTATGGTTCGTACGTAGTCCAATAACGGTTCAATCACCAAATATTTACCGCGATTGCAGCCCTGGTGTCTGAGTTTTTTCAGACCGCCTTACGGCCTCTGACGTAGTTTATTATGTAACGGCTACTCCTAGTTAACATTGAGTGACAAGATAAACTGAGTGAAATTGCAATCCTACTCGACCGAAATGTATGGGACAGCAGATTTTTTTCCCAATTTTAAGGTTGGTCTAATAGAGAATGTTGTTCAGTTTGATGGTCTGATCAACCCCTTAAAAAACCGAAGGCATCATTGTTAAGAAGGACCCTGTATAAGTTACATTGTGAGACGCGATTTTGCCAAAAAATTCAAATTTGCCGTTCTGGTACGCCGAAAGATTTCAATCCCCAAATTCTAATTCAAATTCAAAAAATTGTTATTCAAAATAATATCACATACTCATTTTTCATTTTTTGAGTCTACCACCGCGTCGGAAGGTGTTTCGTTGAGAGAAGATGCGGCCAGAAACTCTACAACACACATCTTTTAAACAAAACAAAATATACAAAGTACAATTAAAATACAATATTGCATTACATAGAGTAACATTGTCAAGACCAGACATTTTGGTCATTCAAATAGTTATCGAGTTTATAGTAGCCTTTTTTACAGAGGACTTGTTTAACATGGGACTTAAACTTTTTGACTGGCAAGTTTAGAATATCCTCTGGTATCTTATTATAATAGCGTATACAGTGCCCCATGAAAGATGTGTTGACCTTACTGAGTCGAAAATGTGGGGATACTAATTTATTTTTATTTCTTGTATTGTACCCTTTGGTACATGCTTTCGTTAACTGTAACTTGTGAGTACTATCCTTTGGTACTCAATTTTATGTAGGTACTTAAATAAACGCATAAAATCAAGCTTATCTCCTCCAAGTGGTAGGTAGAAGCTGTAGGTTTCTTGACAGAGATCTCAACTTGCCTTAACATAAAACGTGTAATCTCACACCTTTATCTGAGAAGGTAGGCAGATAGTATGGACCTACTTAAATTAGTTTTATCTTACATAGACAATGGTAAATCTGGTTAATTTAGGTATACATAAAAACACAAAATCATGATCGAATCTCATTTTGGGAAAAGACATTGCTCACATGACGAAGTTTATTCATTTCGTTTCGCAACTGGCGAATGTGTATGATCAAAGAGCACATACAAATCGTATGATAGCTGAAATTATACACAGGATAGGATAAATATCGTGCTTCACAAGGAAATGGAAATTATCCTTTTCTATCGTGGCATTTCTTATAAAATTTACCAGTTTTGGGGCAAAACGGAGTTGGGCGTTTTCCTTTCGTCATATACTTATTTCCTGGGCCCTACCACAATGCATCATATGAAGGTGTTCAATCAGTGCGTCCTGCCAGTGATATTCTATGGTGCAGAAACGTGGACCCTGAGGATAAGACTAGTTCATGAATTCAAAGTCGCTCAGCGAACTATGGAGAGAGCATGCTCGGTGTTTCTCTAAGATATCACATTGGAAAGAGGTGATACATCAGAGAACTAAAGTGGTTGGCAGCTCCAAGCTGAAGTGGTAAAGGGATGGGAATATCTACCGAGGAACTAAAAAATCTATGGTCAGTCCGGGTTTTATAATGAATACGAGCGTTAACCCGAGACTTCGTCCGCACAAATTATATACCAGATTTTAAGTCAGATCATAAGCTATCAAACAAAAAAAGTTTCATCAAAATCGGTTCAGTAGTTTTTGCATGATACTCGTTCAAACAAACAAACACACAAACAAACACCCAAACAAACACACAAACAAACACACAAACAAACAGACAGACAAAAAATCCAAAAATTGGTGAAATGGAATCAGGGACACCTAAAAACCATATCGTAACTTTTTTTTTGTTAATATCTTCAATGTACAGACAAACTTCCTGTTACACTTTTATAATAGTACGAGCGTTAATCCGCGACTTCGTCCGCACAAATTATATACCAGATTTTAAGTCAGATCATAAGCTATCAAACAAAAAATGTATACTCTGAACTCTGGTCGGCCGAAATAAAGACAACCTGTTAGAAAGGAGTTACGTAGAAGGGTCGGACCTCCATGTGGTGTTGCTAGGGCCCATCTCATATCTTGCCCTTTCTGCCTGCACACATTCGCCCAAATGGAGCTTATGGACGCTGCCGGTAATGCCATCATCATCATCAGCCTATCATCGTCCACTGCTGAACATAGGCCTCTCCCAAGGCGCGCCACAAAACTCTGTCCTCGGATTTCCTCATCCAGTCGCTCCCCGCTACTTTTTTTAGGTCGTCTGTCCAGCGGGCAGCAGGACGTCCCACACTACGTCTACCAGTTCGCGGTCTCCACTCCAGAACCGTGACACCCCACCGGTTGTCAGTTCTTCAGCAGATATCATCAGCCCATTGCTACTTCAGCTTGCTAATTTTCTGAGCTATGTCAACCACTTTCGTTCTCCACTTTCGTAATGCCATCCGTGTGGCGAAATACATAAAATATAGAATGAGATGCCATTGACTCGATAGACGATGAAGAATGGAAACCTCGAACGGTCAGGCGTAGTGTGTGACGCTCCGAGCGACGCAGTACCGACGACACACCCTCTAGCATGACTTCTCTACTTGCGCGCGACTCGGATTTTTTCCATACTACATGTCGCGGCAAGCGCGGCTTTCGCTCTCCGAAAAGCGAGGGAACAAGTTATTATCTATGCAGTGAAGGCGCGTCGCCATCGTAGAAATCATACAAGACGTGCTGGGACTGGTAGTGGGGAGCGACTGGATGTGGATGGACGAGGCTTAAGTTTTACGACGTGCCTTGGTTGGGAGAGGTCTATGAAGCAAGTTCTTTTAGAACGAAAAATATATTAAAATATATATTTTTTCAATACACTTGCTCATAAAATGACCCTTATTTCACCGCAATTAGGCACATAATGACACCTATAATCAAACTGTGACTTTTTCATTACTATTATTCACAAGTGAGTTATAGGTTTTTTATAGTAGGTATCTAAACTTCTTGGTTGAGTTCTTGAGTTGCTTTGTTCTTAAAAAAAGTTTCGATACAAAAAAGATCATATTCAATAGTACAAATAAATTCTCTAAATAAACTTTTTATTTACTAAATAAAATGATTTTTTATTATTATTTTCTTCACAAGTGTGTTGAAAAACGTCGTATGATACACGTGTGTATTGATGATTACCGTCCTCGGCTCGCTTAAGACCCTCGCCTAAGCGGTAATCACCAACATTACACACTTGTACCATAATATACTATTTTCTAGCATCAAGACAATAATTTTCAAGGGAATACCTAGTCAGAAAATATTCTACACTAAATTTAGCTACCTATAGTCAAAAATTTTAGAATATCCACATTTCACTATCTAACTAAGGCCGGATTCGACCAAACTTTGATTTATAGAAGAGTAACTAGAAAAGGGACAATTTAACTCATAGCGTTTACTCCGAAATAACTTCACTTGTCTTCTACCACACTAAACCCATACTAAAAGAACGAATGTATAATCCACCTAAAGAAAGAGGTCGTTGGATCAGTACTTATTGCATTGTGAGGTTATAGAGTTTTAATTTGTTAGGTTTCTTTTTTCTTAAATTTTTTTAATTATGTGACATTGACATTTCATTAGTCTTGGTATAAGCTTTACACCGTCAAAATTGGCAGTGTAAAATTTATTCTCAACTTATTCACAGATTAGGGTTGGTAAAACGCAAAATCTGTTTACTCTAGAGTAACCGGTGACTTAATCTAAGATAAAATTTACCCCCGTTTGGTCGAATCGGGTCTAAAATGACAAAAGATTAAACAGGTAGGTACAAGTACTTACATCACTAGGTGTATCGATAAAAAAGTTTCTAAAAAACCATTGAAAGGACTTTTCAAAAGTAATTTTACGGCACATTACATAGATTACTTCACTATAATGGTTGCGATACGCGTGTTAGGGCAAAGAGGGTACAAGATAAAAAACCGGCCAGGTATGAGTTGGACTACTCGCGCATCTAGGGTTCCGTACCATGCTATTTTACATTATAATTATTACTCAAAATGTTGTTTTTCCAGAACCCTTACGCTTAGCGCGAGACCGACTCACACTTGGCCGGTTTTTAACCTCCGACGCAAAAAGAGGGGTGTTATAAGTTTAACGTGTCTGTCTGTGGTATCGTAGCTCCCAAAAGCATGAACCTATTTTCGTTTCGTTTTATTTTTGTATTATTTGTAGTTATACCACAGAATCTAGAATAAATGCTGTCGAAATGCGTTCTTCACGCAGTATGTGTGGTGTGATTCTAAGACAGAATTACGAAACAGTGTAATTAGAGAAAGATGTGGATTAAGCATAAAATTACCGATAACATTTATCGATAAGAGTCAAGCACTATAAGATATGATTGAGTGCGACGGCGCGTGCGCGAAGGACTCGGATCGGATTCCATTTTCGAATTTTTTGTTTGTTCTAAATTTAAAAAAGTAATTTAAGAATTTCTCAAGTTTGAGATCGGTTTTCAGTTAAGGAATTCGAGGAATTCGTATCTTTTCTTTAACAATATCATAATAAGTTAAGTCTCATTTCCTTGATCACTGAACTGACCCTCGATCTGTTTTCCATAGGTACATCTTTTCCTATGTCTGTGGTTCATGTTTTCATATAGTATTTTATTGTGTAGTACGCGTATTTATGTATGATGTATGTGTGTATATATATATATATATATATATAATATAAATATATATATATATATTTATATGAGTATGTATATTATATAAGGTCTAACAAAATTAGGTGAAACTATTTTAAGGGGATTATCAGACCATCAAACTGAACAACTTTCTCTATGGGACCAATATCGAAATCGCGAAAAAAAAATCAGCTGTTCCGTTTTTTTTTCGCGAAATCAACAGCAGATTTTTTTTTCGCGATTTTAATATTGGTCCCATAGAGAAAGTTGTTCAGTTTGATGGTCTGATAATCCCCTTAAAATAGTTTCACCTAATTTTGTTAGACCTTATATATGTATTTATAATAGGTTTATTTTGTATATTTACTTTTTGTTTTTACTAATAACTGCTGATTTTTGATAATTTTTTCTGGAAACACCGCCTACCTTTCTTCTTTTCACCGTTTCCTCTAACCTAAGGTTGTCTGGAAGAAATCGCTTCTTAGCGATAAGACCGCCTTATTTTGCGCCTCTTGTATTTTATTTCTGTATTTTACTGTTTATGTTTTGGTGTAAAATAAAGTATATTTGATTGATTGATTGATTGAATACCTACATCATCTCTCAACCGTAAACATCTCCCTTACAGTTGGTCTGGATGATGGATGATGGTGATGATATCTAAGGGGTATCGGATACAGAAGGAGTGGAGGCGGCGTCAAGGCGCGGGCAAAGAGAAGGCGCGGATTCTTGGTATACAATTATCGACCGTATGTCAAAGTCAGCAAGGCGCGCCCGCGCGTCGACGCCGCCTCGACACCTTCTGTATGCGATACTCCTAACATTAGGTAGGTACAGACACACTTCTGTTACAGTTTTATAGTAGTACGAGCGTTAACCTGCGACTTTGTCCGCACAAATTATATACCAGATTTTAAGTTGGTTTTTTAGGGGTGGTTGGGGATCTACCTCCTAGCGGTCCACCCCGGGTAACGCCTCCACAGACTACCAAATTTGTGGTGTCGGCTGAACGATCCCCCAAAGCGGTGGTAGGCTCTGCAAGGAGCCGCCTGGCTCGCGACCACCCTCCTGCCGGAGTCTGACGCCAAGCAGCTTGCTGCGTTCCGTCGGTGTGCAGGAGTGCCAGTGCCATTGGGGAATGGGAGAAAGTCAGTTGCGCTGCTCGGAACCGGTCTTGGCCTCTGGGCAAGACTGTACCGGGAAACTCATTCTGGAGGGTAGCGGGATCCGAAGCACGGTGACAGTCGTTGGCCGACCGCAGTTAGTAGGGGGCCCAAGTAGTGCGCTAGCCACGTGTGAAAGGCTGCCCCACACAACTAGCGAAAAATCCCGCAATGCTCCACCGTGCCAGTTGGCGACTGGAAGGGAGGACCCGGTGGCCATTGCGGGGGGGTTCGGGCGTCCCCGCAGTCTCCATGTGAGTTTCCTATCAGTCAGTCGAGCCCAATAGGTCTATCAGGGTATCTGAGTAGCGTCTCGACTTTCTTCCCACGTCTCCACCATTCACTCAAACAAGTATGCATAAAAAAGTTAAAAAGAAGAAAAAGGTTACACAACGGCTGCACTTCCTCCCACTCAAAGTGCACCTCAGTAACATACGAGGTCTGCACTCAAATATCGATCCGGTTCACCACCACCTCGAGACCGAGAGGCCACACCTATTCTTCACCCGCTTCTTCTTCTTCACTTCGTCCGCTCAAATATATTTTAACGAGCGTTAACCCGCGACTTCGTCCGCACAAATTATATAAGTACCAGATTCTAAGTCAGATCATAGGCTATCAAACAAAGAAAGTTTCATCAAAATCGGTTCAGTAGTTTTTGCAAACAAACAGACTGACAAAAAATCCAAAAATTGGTGATATGGTATCAGTGACACCTAATAACTTTTTTTTATTGACAGTTTTATAATAGCAGAAAAATGTAATAATGTTTATATGATTTTTAAGATTTTTTTGTTTTTAGATTGTATGTGCCGTTTTTATTAGTTTTAAGATATTGCCGTGCCCTTTCAGGGTTTATGTGCATGTTTATAAGATCTTTTGTAACCACATAACGCAATAAATGATATGATATGATATGATAGATCTCTCTTTTCTTTAACCATGAAAAGGTATCACAAGAATTCTCAGGTTTTTTCGACATTTCCCCTCAAAGATCTCAAATATTTGAGCCTCGATTTTAAATATAAAACCACCTAAGTGCTTTAGTAGTTGACCGTGTCGGCCTGGGGCAAGAATTCCCTGCTTACCCCTTACCCCAACGGGGAAACTTACAATTACAAATAGCACTTACAATAGGGGTATTAATCGTTCATCCCTTAATCTGCGCCCTTGTTCAATGAACTGTTAAACAGGGTGATTACATGATGCATATAGGGACATACTTTTTTATTATTATTTGGTTATAAGGGCTTGGTCAATGACCAAATAGCTACTGCGACCTAGATAGATCTATTGTAGCTGTCACCCTAGACCTAAAGGTCATTTCCTAGGCCCACGGACTTCATGAACCGTGTTATGCTTTTGGAGGGGAGGTCCCTAATGTCAGTAGGTGTTATTATGTATCCACCTAGATGGCGACTCCTGCTGTGAATGAGCACTTCGCATTCGCAGAGGAGATGTATGGGCGTTTCCTCTGCTTCACAGCAAAATCTGCAAGTGGGTGAGTCTACAAGCCCCATTCTGTGTAGGTGTTTGTTTAACTTGCAGTGTCCTGTTAAGCCTCGTACTAAGAGCCTTAAGTCGTTGCGGTTTGAATTGATAGCATCTGAGGTATGTCTGTTTGAAAAGACGGTCACACGTTCTTTCGCATGCCTCAGTCCTGGTGTATCCGACCAGAGCTTACGGCTTTGGTCCACGGCCCATTCCTTTAGCACACGTCTAGAGGTGTTGCGGGAGATGCCGCAATAAGGCTCGGGACATACTTAATAATGCTGACAGTTTTAAGAGACCAAACTGAACAACTTTATCTATGGTACCAAATTTGAGCATATGCTCACGACTATATTCCCCGAGGGGGTAGTCACAGATATTCTGAAACTTCAGAACGTTTCACAAGTAGTACCGAAACTCTGTCCAGTGTGACGGGGAGTGAGCCCGTCGCCACTTGTAATGGACAGTAGGTACAATACATGCCTCGAAATTGAAGCATGCAGGTTTCCTCACGATGTTTTCCTTCACCGAAAAGCCAGTGGCGTTACAAATCGTACATAAATTCCGAAAAACTCATTGGTACGAGTCGACCTGGACGGGGATCGAACCATCGCCTTCTGCACGGCAGGCAAGGTTACTCGCCACTGGACCACCACGCGGATTCGACCAAATTTAAAATTTCCAAAAAAACAGTTATTCCACGGAGAAAAATATTCTGGTAGAATTAACTAAAATCGACTTACCTAAGTATAACAACAAATCCAGTAAAGTCTGCTAATGCAAATATTGTCACATAATGTGCTGAATGTTTTTTAAGAGGATGATCAGACCATCACGCCGTGCTGCAGCTCTTTATCCTTCAACAGAGGGCAATTCGAGCCATTTATAATCTGCGTTGTCGAGATTCACTACGAGATCTTTTTAAGATATCATTATCTTAACTTTCTACAGTCAATATATTAACGAAAATATTTTATACGTTCGGAAAAATTTGTATCTCTTTCCCAAAAACAGTGACGTTCATAATTACAATACAAGAAATAAAAATAAATTAGTATTCCCACATTTTCGACTCAGTAAGGTCAACACATCTTTCATGGGGCACTGTATAGCCCCATTATAATAAGATACCAGAGGATATTCTAAACTTGCCAGACAAAAAGTTTAAGTCCCATGTTAAACAAGTCCTCTGTAAAAAAGGCTACTATAAACTCGATGACTATTTGAATGGCCAAAATGTCTGGTCTTGACAATGTTACTCTATGTAATGCAATATTGTATGTGTATGGGACCAAATGTATGGGACAGCTGTTTTTTTTTTTCACGATCTCAATTTTGGTCCCATAGAGAATGTTGTTCAATTTGATGGTCTGATCATCCCCTTATAAAGGTGTCAGCATATTAAGAAGGACCCTGTATATGGGACACCTGATATTTTTACACCATCTCGATGTTGGCCCCATTGGGAAAACTGATTATTTTTTTAATTTGTTAGGAATTACAAACAGTCACATATGAACTTATAAACAAACAATGTAACAAACAGACCTAGAGATCCACAACTTAAGGTGGTTTCAGTCCATACAAACGTTTGACGCACAATACGCTTAGGCGGAATTAATAAAAGTAATATTTTATATATGGAAAAATAGTTTAGAAAATCTAGTTGCCGCGTAACAAATAACATTTGCATCTTATAATATAATTACCCGCGATCTTAGAACCTAGAGGTCTAATACGGAGCGATGGGAAGAGGCCCGACGGAATAACGCTCGTTCCATGGAAATTGGGGAGGTCGCTGGTCTGGGACGCTACCTGTGTAGATACACTGGCACCGTCTCACGTCCATGCGACCTCATCCAATGCGGGTCGCAATTTCAATGTTGGTTCCACGGCAAAAGTTGTTCTGGAGTGCGATTTTTGAAACTCATTTTTTGAACTCAGCAGTGTAAAATGTCAAAATTACTATGGAGATTCTTTCTACTGCTGATTTGAAAGTCGAATCAGCAGTAGAAAGATGCATATCTCCATAGTAATATTGACATTTTCAACTGCTGAGCTCACCGAATGACACCTGTCTGCATTTCACTATGTGCAGACAAAAATCATCAATTCTCCCAAACTCCCATAACATATTCAAACAAACTAATCCAGTTCAAAGGTAGGGACGTATTCGGGATGCAGGGAGTTCAACGCACCCATTTTAATAAATTTAATAAGTGAATGCCATCACAATGGGAGCAGAGCGGGGACAATGGATAACTCCCGGGAATACGGGAGCACCGGGTACGATGCAGTTTTGTAATTAGGAAATTGAACGTTTATTTTGGGTACGGAAATTGTGTTGCATCGAATATTGTAATGATAATAGAGAATATATAAATTATGTTTGTTTTATTTAAGTACCTACGTATTACCTGCAGAGAGAAAAAAAAGACATAATGAAGCAAAAATTCACAGATCTGCGTTAAAAAGTACCTCTTTGAAACCCCCTTAAAACTCCCCATTTTAGCGGTTTTTCGAAATTTTCAATCTTTTGTCTTTTTAATACACCTCAATCATTAATATAGCCCGAAAACTCAACTACACCTGCCTAGCTAGCATGCCACTCCCGAGAAAACGACAAAACTCGAGATGTGCCTCCATCTTTATTATTTTACGTAGGCCAGAAAGAGCGCGCATGACGTTTTTCTCGTTTAAACGCTTTGTCGTGGGTGGCATGCTAGCTAGGCAGCACGGTTAGCATGCTACCCACGACAAAGCGTTTAAACGAGAAAAACGTCGTGCGCGGTCTTCAAGCGTCATCTTTTTGGCGTACATAAAATAATAATGATGGAGGCACATCTTGATTTTTGTCGTTTTCTCGGGGGTGGCATGCGAGGCCTATTGGGCGAATTTGAACTTTCGGTGAAATCGGGCAGAGGCCCGCTTCAGAATCGAGAAAAATATTTTCAATTTTAAAAGAAAATCTACGTAATGATAATGAAATGCTGTTCGTTGGTGAGCGCATCACTTGAGAACGGCTCGATCGAATAGGCTAATCTTTTTTTTTAATTTTCTTAATAGATATACATTTATAAGCATACTCACGACCATAATCCCACTAATGGTAGTCAGAAGCCAAACATACGTGCGCCACGTTGAGCGCATTATAGTTTCAAGAAGTTCATTCGATTAGAAATGAGACGTGCCAAGTGTTGATAAGTAAAAAAAAAAATTAAAAAAAGTTAAGATGTGTAATGACAGGTACAATTATTGTATAGCAACGTTCTCTATTTATGTTTAAGATAGACAAATTATAATTAAAACAGCTTGAGCGTGATTGTAGCTCCCATAGACAAACCGAGCAATTGGTTTTGTGGGATTCTTTGTCATCAAGTGTTCACAAAATCATTTATTTGTGAAACACAGGTTACAAAAAGTTGGTACATAAATTAAGGAAGACCTCTGTGATCAGCCTATTAGCCGTACAAATTTACAATCATTATTATGGGTATACAATATAATAAAACTATGATTATTTAGGTTTCCATGTCAAGAATTCGTCAACTGAGTAGAATGTATTTTCTATTAAAAATTTACATAATGTCTTTCTAAATGTCAAATTGCATGCAATGTCTCTTATACATTTAGGTACATAATTATATACAGTTGGAGCCATGTAGAGGACACCCTTCATGTACAGTGCTGTTTTAGCAAGGTTCTAGTACAAAGCCTATCCTGTAGTCGTGCTCTATTGACTCTTTCATATTCGTTTATGTGCTGTCTTACATAAATTACCAGTTCGTATATGTAGAGCGAGGGAAATGTCAAAATATTAAGCTCTTCAAAATATGGTCTACAGCTATCTATCCTTTTTAAGTTACACATAGCTCGTATACATGATTTCTGTGCACGAAATACGCGCAACCAGTTAGTAGCGTTTCCCCAGAAGATAATTCCGTATCTCAACCTTGAAGTGCATAAGATACCTTTATCCCTTAGTCACTTCGTACAACACTCACGGGAATAAATGGTGTGGTCAATTCTAAGTCCGAACTACATAGCTTCATAACTTTTTGGAGATTTCGTTATAGAGTAGGTAACTAAATAAGTTTATTTATCACGCAGGAATTTCCAAAATTCCTATTGAATATTTTGGAGAGGTGCCAATGTCACCGCTATTCCCCTTAAATAAGTGCATGCCATCACATCGGTCGTGCAATAGAGACGGGACAATACGTGTCTCCCGGGACCACGGGATTGTATAGCGTTGTGCAATTTTGTAATTAGAAAACGGGAACATAGACTGTACTGCATGCAAGAATTATTAACCTAGCCTATTTGGTTGGTTATCTTTTTAATATTGTAAGTGACAAAGTTTTTGTTTAGATCGATTTTTGTGACTTTGAGGAACGTGTGGTACCATTTGCTCCAGACTATGATAATGGGCAAAAGAAGCGTTCGTAGGCAAAGATGATAATGGGCAAAAGAACAGTCCGTAGGTCAAGATGATAATGGGCAAAAGAAGCGTCTGTAGGTCAAAAATGTCGTGGATTGTCAACAAAGAGTAAAGTAATATAATTGTCAACCTCAAGTCCAACCTCCAGAGGAGACGGAAGAAGAAGAATTAGGCTGACGCAGTAGTAGGGAGTAGTAGTGTGTTTCAGATGTAACGTTTACAAGATCGGTAAGGTATTATGACTATTCGTACTAGACAATTTTATGTACCTAATATTTTGTTTCTGTGATCGATAATCATATCCATCGATTGATATTAATAATTAGTTACTTAACTAAAATATTAAGAGGCTATGTGAAAAAATAGGATATAGGAACAGTAGGAGTATGATTAGCGGATATGTGTAAATTGAACATATAATTGAAGTTTTGATTAGAGCCAAAACACGATTAAGACACATATTCTCGATAGAAAAACAAGCCAAAGTAGCCTCTGTTTTTAATTATAAACGCTTGGAACTTCTAAACGGTGAATAATAGAAACACGAGACTTGATTTTAAAAAAAGAGAATGATATTTTACAAATTTTGATAAGAAGAGAATTGAACTTACATAAATAGTACAATCACAATTATATAAAGTTTGTTTTACGCTTGCGTCGTTTCAGGCGCGCGTGCCGCCCCATCTCTCTCACATCAGGCAGTAATATAAGCTATCACACGCCCATTTCGCTTCAATTATTTTTCGACATAGGCCCTTAAGAAGCAGAATCGATAAGAAAATTGCCAAAAAATACTGTCGATTTGACACTGATTAAATTGGGTAGTTACATGGGTAGTTAGTAAGACCTCTAGTTAGATTATGACTTTTTTTATTTAAAAATAAACATAACTGGTTTGGGCTGTCGCGTATGGAAAGAACTAGTTTGGCCTAGGCTAAATTGGAAATCCAAAAATCGGTTTTCACCAATATAGTATACATACCAATAAAGTATTCAAGAGCTGCATGAGCTCATCCCACCTTCCCCTTTCTACTATCGGACTTCCAGACGCACCGCGGGATACGACCCCTTTTTGGTTGACATATCACATATCCGCACTAAGCGCCTTTCTGAATCTTTTATAATGCGCACATCTAAGGAGTGGAACGCCCTGCCTGCGTCAGTATTTCCGAGCGCTTACAACCCGAATTCCTTTAAAGTACGAGTGAATAGGCTTCTTCTGGGTTAGCTCGCTACATCTTCGACCCCATCTTCGTCCTGAGGACTAGATTGAGGTCAAGAGCAAACCCATACGTAATAAAAAAAAAAATATATATATATATATAAGGTCTAACAAAATAAGCTGAAACTATTTTAATGGGAGGATCTGACCATCATACTGAACAACTTTCTCTATGGAACCAATATCGAAATCGCAAAAAAAAAAACTGCTGTCCCATACAAAACTGCAAACATAACTCGACTCAAATGTATGAGACAGAGGTTTTTTTCTCGCGATTTCGATATTGGTCCCATAGAGAAAGTTGTTCAGTTTGATGGTCTGATCATCCTCTTGAAATAGTTTCAGCTAATTTTGTTAGACCTTATATATATAGTATACATAAAAAACCTGTATATTTTCTGTGGGATTTATACCTAAAATTTTTTTATAATAAAAGTATCACAAGAATAAAATCATCTCGCCACATCAAAAAACGAAGCCAAGCAGCAAACCTAACAGCGTGTGGTCTGTTCAGAAACGCTAAAACAATAAATATTTCACTAAACTATTCATTCGAATTAAAATTCGAAATGGCAATAAAAAAAAATCTCCCATCCTTCTCTGACTTCGCTGACTGAATAGTCAGCGTTGGAAAGAGACGGAGATAGGGTCAGATTTTTACCCCTGAGGGCGTTTTGACAGATGACATACGATATTATCGTAACATGTGTAAAATAAAAAATATTTATGGTTGGAATTTTTTTAATTTGCTAAGTCCGGGTCCTTAGTGATTTCAATGACCAAAATTGTAGTGTTATTTTATTAGAAATGGTTTAATTTTTTTTAAATATACATAGTGTTACAGAAGTAAATATAAAAATTTACCTAAAACTTTTAATCGGATGGTTTAGACCATCAAACTGAACAACTTTCACTATGGGACCAACACCGAAATCGCAAAAAAATAAATCAGCTGTGCCATACATTTCGCTCGAGTAGATTTATAGTTTAGTATGGATCATCAATTTTTTTTTCGCGGTTTCGATATTAGTCCCATAGCTAAAGTTGCTCAGTTTGATGGTCTAAACCACCCCTTTAATGTTTATTTATAACACCTTGTATAATCACCTCTAAATTGCAAATTCACAGCTCTGGACCGCAGACAATGGCAGCAAAAATATTCAATAAATTACCAGAAAATTTAAAGGAAATAGACATATTTAATAATTTTATTCAACAATTAAAAAAACATCTGGTTGGAAAATGCTATTATACACTGCAGGAGTTTTTTGAGGACGGAATAGGTTAAAACTCAATAACTTTCTGTTTTTACCTCTTGACATGCCCTATCTATACACATTAATATAGGACTATCTGCCTACCAAATATATCATTTATTCAATGACAAGATTTACTATATTTAATAAAATGTAATATATGAAATAATTTTTATTTTAATTGAATTTTAATTAATAATTAGAGTTCACCGCTGCCAATGCGGTGAGGCCGTCAACGAACTCGGCCACCACGGACTCTCCTGCTCCCGGAGCGCTGGCCGCTGGTCACGCCACGCAACATTGAACGACGTTATCCGTCGGGCCCTTGTTACTGCCAATGTACCCGCCATCTTAGAACCTAGAGGTCTAATACGGAGCGATGGGAAGAGGCCCGATGGAATAACGCTCGTTCCATGGAAATTGGGGAGGTCGCTGGTCTGGGACGCTACCTGTGTAGATACACTGGCACCGTCACACGTCCATGCGACCTCATCCAATGCGGGTGCGGCGGCGGCTACCGCGGAAAACCTCAAACGGCGCTTATATGTAAACCTCGGCGAGGCTTACATATTTGCACCGTTTGGGGTCGAGACATTGGGTCCGTGGGGGCCAGAGGCGCGCCGATTATTTAAAGAATTATCGGCGCGCCTAATCGAGGTCTCCGGTGACCAGAGGGCTGGCAGCTACCTCGGTCAGCGCATCAGCCTGGCCATACAAAGAGGTAACGCTGCCAGCCTCCTGGGCACCTTGCCGCCAAGCGGCGGAAATTTCGAGGACATTTTTTATTTGTAAGTAGTATTAGTTTTGTTTTTGTTTTTTTTTTGTTTTTATTTTAGGTTAATGGTTATTGATGTAGTGCTTTAATATGTGTATAATAAATTGAATTTTACCTATTAATAATTAGATTTAAGTTTTTGTAAGTAATAAATTAAATTCGATTCAATATGCATAATAAACAAATTATAATGTATGAAATAATTTTAATTTTAATTCTAGATTTAAGTTTTTCAGTGCCCTAGCATGAAACATGTGCCCATGTGTACTGGAATAAATATTGTGTAACATCTTTTATACCCATTGTTGCAATAAATTATATGACTATAATGAAATTGTTGCCGGTCGGGTCAATTTGACATCATTAGTTTTTACGCTGTCTCACCCAGCTGGGCCAAGTTTAACATGGATGTTTTCCAAAATAAAAAAGCAAAAAAAAAATGTAAAAAAAGTAAAAAAAATTGTTGATTCCGGACCAAAAACAAAAAGATTTTACGGTTTTTCATTTAACTTCTTCACATAAAAAGTTTAAAAAGGGGTTTTTGGCGGGAAATCGTTAGCTACGTTTGGTGTCCACATATTTTATGTCGAATTTTTATTGTTTATAATAAGTTTTGGTTCGAAAAATTTGTGTTGTTTTGCGTAACAAAGTGTCGTGAAAGTGAACAATATAAATTTTGCTATAAATGAGAGAACTTTATTGAAGACATCGGTTGTATGGGATATTAGAACCCTTTGCCTTGAATTGAAGAAAAAAAAAAGTTTTAAACGTTTTAAACCTAACCAAACACAACGGTTTTCTGGTTTCTCTTTTAATTTCTTCACATTTAATGTACATAATGGGTACGTACTCATTCTTAACCCTTTCCCATTTCGCCTAATTCTCAAACAATAAAATTGAACACGTGTAGAACACAGCCCGTATCACAATAACAAGTCTCCTATCAACACCCTTATTCCACTGCTATTACGTACGGAAATACCTTGTTATGCAAGCCATCGTAACATTACCAAGGGATGCCATCACATAAAAGCGTTCCCATTTCGAGGGGTATTTGTCTGAACATATTTGCATTCACTCCTTTTAAAGGGAGGTGGGGTAAATTCCCGTGGGTGGTGTTTTATAGGGTGTTAGATTAGATGCTGCAATTTTATTATTCCTATTTGCAATAAGTATTTCTCTTTTACTGTCTTAGATTCTTAATAAATCAATCAACATTATTTGATTTAAAACACTTTTTGTGCCTCCTGTATTTTCCGTATTTTTGACATAAATAAATAAAGTACCTAGGTATGTACTAGAGGTACCTATATAATAGGGCCAGTAACTGCCTCCGTGGTCTAATGGTTAAGAGCATTGGCTCTCGACACGGAGGTCGTGGGTTCGATTCCCACGGCGGGGGGACACCTAGTGAATTGTCCCTTTGTGCGTTTTTCCCCAGTCGGTTAGGACATTGCAGGGTGAATCACCTAATTGTCTGAAAAGAAAAATGATTTCGTGCTTCGGATGGCACGTTAAGCATGGTCCCGGCTTCTATCTCTGGTGGTTAGTAGTCGTTACATAAAAACCTCGTCAGAGGCTGTAAGGCGGTCTGTAAAAACTCTGACACCAGGGCTCTGCCCACACGATAAGAAGAAGATGGGGGGCAAATATTTCGAGATATTTTTTTCAACAGAACATGTTTGCATGTCCTTATATTAGTGCGGCTTAGTGCCGCACTAATATAAGGACAAAAAATACGTTTATGCATAAATTGCAAAAAAAAAACATGTTATGTACATAAACCTTTATGTGCAATGTCTGCAAAGCCGCACTAATATATAACACATTAATACAGTATATGGAATGTCCTTCAGAATGTGTGTATGTTAGTTCTCCTACTCTCTAGACTATTAATTTTAATCACAAAGCAAGCAATCAACTCACCTGTCAAGATTACAAGATTATTTAGTTAACGGGGAGCTGTCAAACCTGTCCAACATGGCGCCTGATAGTTAGTCTTTTTTTTTTAATTGACAGGGCAAGAAGATAATGTTTTATTTGACCATATAATATAAGGTCTAACAAAATTAGGTGAAACTATTTTAAGGGGATGATCAGACCATCAAACTGAACAACTTTCTCTATGGGACCAATATTGAAATCGCGAAAAAAAAATCTGCTGTTCCATACATTTAGGTCGAGTACATTTGTATAGAACAGCAGATTTTTTTTCGCGATTTCGATATTGATCCCATAGAGAAAGTTGTCCAGTTTGATGGTCTGATCATCCCCTTAAAATAGTTTCACCTAGTTTTGTTAGACCTTATATAGTTTTAGTTGGACAACAGAGGCTAAGTTTTACCCCTTTTTTGATCCTTTAAAGGGGTAGATTTCTCTAAATCTATTTTTGGTGTGGACTGCGGGCAAATTGTGTTAGTACATTTTGTGTTTAGGTAGGTACCTCAACTAGGTTTTAAAATAGTCGGCAAACAACTTGGCAAAAACCTAGAATGCGCAGAACAAAATTTGTAGGCCAAAGCGCTACTACGCACACCCCTCACCCCCTCCCCATTAGTTAAGTTGCCTGCCGCGTATATAATAGCGGAGCTTCGTAAACTTGTAAAAAACTTATCACCTACTATCAAGGAAACATAGGATAAAAATTTAATAGGCTACTGAACACCCTTAATTAAGGGTACAGCGGTCGTGAAGTTATGTTACTTACACTCTGAATCCGTTTCCCATCATTAATAACGATGTCATCAATTACTTATCCAATTAAACATGCCCAAAAAGATAAAAATTAAAAGTTTGAAAAAACGTATAATTAGAAAAGAGTCGGCCCCATAAGGTAACCTTGAGGCACCCCCAGCAATAAATCAAAGAATCATATTATACAGAGTGTTCTGAAGTTTGAGGCTTGTAGGTATAAAAACATTGACAATCTATCGATAGTGCGGATGTAGACTTCAAACATTGTCCAACTTATTATGACTTATCAGACCATCAACTGAACAACTTTTTCTATGGGACCAACATCGAAATCGCGAATAAAAATCTGCAGTCCCATACATTTGGGTCGAGTTGGTTTGCAGTTTTATATGCAACAGCAGATCCTTTTTCACGAATTCTATGTTGGTCCCATAAAGAATGTTGTTCAATTTGATCGTCTGATATCATTCTCTGGACCAAGTACCTTATATTAAATGCATCAGAATTTCTTCTTCAACGTATACAGGGTTCCTCACGATGTTTTTAACCGACTTCAAAAAAGGAGGAGGTTTCTCAATCTCGACCGTATATACAGGGTGTAAGTGACAGTCTAGCAAATACTGAAACGGTGAACTCAGACCATCAAACTGAACAACTTTCACTATGGAGCCTAACTTCGTCGTTTATAAACCGATTTTGATGATTCTTTGATTTTGATGATTTTGTTGGAAAGGTGATATCCCAAGGGTGGTACCATGATAAGGAAACCAGGATCTGATGATGGCATCCCAGAGAAATCGAAGGAAACCTTCGAAAATAGTAGTGCCGACTAGTGCGTTTGTTAATTTAAAGCGCTACTATTACTTTGAACTGACTTTTTCGTTCGCATCATAAGAACAATAACTAATGGAAGCCCAAATTATCGCGAATCGTACTGGCATGACAGCGACTTGCGAACGACAAAGTCATCGGCTGCAATATAATTTTTTAACTTTTTATCGTTAACCAAAAAGCAAGAAACTTTTAAACCGAGTGTGATACGAATGGTTATGTATGAGATGACATTAAATAATAAACGGCACGTGACGGCTCGCTTCCAGCGCACTCGCTCGCTAAATTACAATCAGCCATACTATATGTTTTTGTTTGACAGGCTCAATAAGGAGAAGAATTTATGATTATGACACATCAAACAAGAAAAAAATTCACAGATCTCGTGTCTTTCACGACCTTCGTGTAGGTGAATTGAACATGAATCTGCCAAACGAACAAAATTATTTTTTTTCTCCGTTTCACAAAGGTATTATTTCTGAATAACCCATCAATGATACGCACCTCAAATATTTTTTTTAATAATACCTAGATAAAGTCATAGCTCTAGGTTATATTTCCTATTTTTTTTTCAATATTGTATCATTTCATTTTCGAGATATGAAAAGTAATTTTATAATTTTTTTTTGTTTTTTCAAATCAAATTTTGCTTTATGTAGCCCTCGAGACGCGTCTTATGACATCCCAATTAGCCACACACTTAGTCCCAAAATGTCGCACTTTCCCTGAAAATCGGGACTAGCAATAAAAATCATTTTCAATGTTAAAATGAAAGAAGCTATGCGGTGAAATTAAATTTTAGTTGCGTACAGATTCAAGTAATTTCCGAGGTCATGTGTCCTCTGTGTATTGTGTTCATACCATTTATTTATACTATCTAGTAATAGATGCTCTTTCTTATACTCTTCTCATCGTGTGGGCAGAGCCCTGGTGTCAGAGTTTTTTCAGACCGCCTTACGGCCTCTGACGTGGTTTCTATGTAACGACTACTACCACCAGAGATAGTAGCCGGGACCAACGGCTTAACGTGCCGAAGAACGGAATCTTTTTTTCTTTTCAGACAATCAGGTGATTCAGCCTGCAATGTCCTAATCATCTGGGGAAAAACGCACAAAGTGGCATATCACTGGGTGTCCCCTGTGGGAATCGAACCCACGACCTCCGTGTCGAGAGCCAATGCTCTTAACCATTACACCACGGAGGCAGTTCTCGAGAGTTTCATATACTATGCTTATACTATACCCTATCATCATTTACATCATTATCAATTTATCATTTTATCCACACTCTGTATAATAAAAGTTTAAAAATGATATTTAATTTATGTGATTACACAAGATAAAAGTTAACCCATAAATCTAAACCTAAATAGCTAACAGTCATTTGTTAAATGAATAAATCTTGATTAGATAAAGTTCGATAAAATATTATTCCTATTAGTTGGGGGGGGGGGGGGGGCACGCTCGGAGCGAGGGGAAAGAAATATTCATAGAAAAGCAATGAAAGAGTGAGTGCTGTAATCACTTTTCCATACAAATATTCGGATTTAGGGGGGGGGGGGGGGAGATAAAACCCACCTATCCCCCCTCCACGTATTCGTATCCGCTCTTCTAACGGACTTTTAAAATAAGGTAACCACCTTATTTTAAAAGTTCGTTAGAAGAGCGGATTTTAATTAGCAAAAGTGAGCCTGTTACAGCTGCCCCCTAAAAAGACAGTTGTAGCAAACTTTCTAATCACTCCGTATGTTATTATGATCGTGAGCTTTATAGACTACTATATAAGGTCTAACAAAATTAGGTGAAACTATTTTAAGGGGATGATCAGACCATCAAACTGAACAACTTTCTCTATGGGACCAAAATCGAAATCGCGAAAAAAAATCAGCTGTCCCATACATTTAGGTCGAGTATGTTTGTATGGAACAGCTGATTTTATTTTCGCAATTTCTATATTGATCCCATAGAGAAAGTTGTGCAGTTTGTTTGTCTGATCATCCCCTTAAAATAGTTTCAGCTAGTTTTGTTAGACCTTATAGAGATAAGTGTACTTTTTGCAACCATCAGCAGCAAGGCTGATTTAGTGTTTATGGGGTGTAGAGCATCTCTGTGGTGGGGATGAACTAGGTCTGCCTGCATAACTTCAGTCGGTTTAGTAGTAACAGACGTTTAAAGGTCAGTAAAAAATTAACGATCAGCTGCAAGGCTGATCGTATAATATTATTGTAGTGTGCTCTGTAGCTATGTGAACAATACAAAAACTGACATGAACTGCCAGTCGGTTTAGGAGATACAGCTGTTCAAAGGACCTTGGACCTTGGACCTTGGACCTTTGAACGGCTGTATCTCCTAAACCGACTGATGAACCATGTCAGTTTTAGTACTGTTCACATAGCTACTCAGCCTTGCAGCTGATCGTTAATTTTTTACTGACCTTTAAGCATCAGTAACTTCTAAACCGACTGGAGTTATGCAGGCAGACCTGTTCCATCCCCATCACAGAGACGCTCTACACCTAATAAACACTGAATCAGCCTTGCAGCTGATGGTTGCAAAAAGTACACTTATCTCTTGGTCTATTATAAGCAACACAATTTTGATAAAATTCTCACCGTTCAACGAAAATCAACTACAAAAGAGATGTATAATAAAAGGCAATAAACGTCTCTTGACAAATATGACAAAATGTTTAAGGTTAACAATTTTTATAGCTATATTATAGTAAGGAATTGAACATTAACATATATATTATATAACTATGATAGGGCACATGCAGACATGGGCACAAAGCGCGAACAAGACAACAAACTGTTTAAGAGATGCGTGGGCGCATGCAGTAAACACGTTTGTGTTAAGGAGAAGGTTTTTAGGATTCCGAAATAATATTTCGTTTGTCCGTCAGTTACTGAAGAGTACGCTGCATCTGACGTAATAATTGGAAAGCCTAGAAATAAACCTAAAATGTGGCTCAATTTCATATAACAGAAGTGGGTTACATGGGACCCACCTGGGTTCTACAGTTAGTATGTTTTAATCTAAACTATTATAAAACTGTAAAAAGTTACGACATGGTTTTTAGGTATCCCTGATTCCATATCACCAATTTTTGGATTTTTTTGTCTGTCTGTTTGTTTGTGTGTTCGTTTGGGTGTTTGTTTGTGTGTTTGTTTGTTTGAACGAGCATCACGCAAAAACTACTGAACCGATTTTGATGGAACTTTTTTTGTTTGATAGCTTATTATCTGACTTAAAATCTGGTATATAATTTGTGCGGACAAAGTCGCGGGTTAACGCTTGTAAGGTATAAGTGTATTTGACACTATAATGACCGCGGCGAATTTCGTACCGCCTTAGAATCTTCCCGACACACACTTGGCCGTTTTTTTAGCCTATGTTCATCACGGATAATGTAGCATTCTAATGGTGAAAGAATTATTCAGATCAGTTCAGTACAGAGCCTATTCAATACAAACAAACAAAAATCAAATATTTCCTCTTTATAATATTATACAGGGTGAAATTGATATCAATAGCATCCTTTTAAACTAAGAGTCTACCCATCAAACTGAACAACTTTCACTATGGAAGCAATATACAGGGTGAAATTGATATCATTAGCATCCTTTTAAACTAAGAGTCTACCCATCAAACTGTACAACTTTCACTATGGGAGCAATATACAGGGTGAAATTGATATCATTAGCATCCTTTTAAACTAAGAGTCTACCCATCAAACTGAACAACTTTCACTATGGAAGCAATATACAGGGTGAATTGATATCATTAGCATCCTTTTAAACTAAGAGTCTACCCATCAAACTGAACAACTTTCACTATGGAAGCAATATACAGGGTGAAATTGATATCAATAGCATCCTTTTAAACTAAGAGTCTACCCATCGAACTGAACAACTTTCACTATGGGAGCAATATACAGGGTGAAATTGATATCATTAGCATCCTTTTAAACTAAGAGTCTACCCATCAAACTGAACAACTTTCACTATGGGAGCAATATACAGGGTGAAATTGATATCATTAGCATCCTTTTAAACTAAGAGTCTACCCATCAAACTGAACAACTTTCACTATGGGAGCAATATACAGGGTGAAATTGATATCATTAGCATCCTTTTAAACTAAGAGTCTACCCATCAAACTGAACAACTTTCAGTATGGGAGCAAATGATCGGAGCAAAAAAATAATCAGCTGTTCACTGTTCATACTAAACTGCAATGCCTACTCGACTCAAATGTATGCAATAGCTGATTATTTTTTTGCTCCCATAGTGAAAGCTGTTCAGTTTGATGGGTAGACTCTTAGTTTAAAAGGATGCTAATGATATCAATTTCACCAAGAACTTCGGTATCTTATCACAACAGACGTTGTTTGAAACATCTATTTAGATGGAATAAGGGTCATGAGGAATTATCATAATCAGGTCAGAAATACCGGAGCCTCCCCTTCTTTGAAGTATATTTTAAGATTAGCAGTATTACGAAGTGTCTTCTCCTTAACATCCCAGGAGTTAATCCAAGCGAGTGCAGCAGATTTGTTTATGACTTTATACAGCCGCTATATGGTTATAGAATGTAGAAATAAAAACGAAACACCATGTATTGGCCACACGGGAAAATTACTGACCATAATAAGAACAGTTTCGAATAGGCTACTTAACTTTTTGTAGTGTCAATGCCATATTATGCCATTGAGGATAATTTTGACATGGTGGTTAGAGTCATACATTTGACGATGGTGTTACCACAAAATTGGCCTTACGGTTTCTGACTTGGTTTTTATGTCACGACTACTACCACCAGAGATAGTAGCCGGGGCCAACGGCTTAACTTGCCATCCGTAACACGGAATCATCTTTCTTTTCAGACAATCACGTGTCGAATGTCCTAACCAACTGGGGAAAAACGCACAAAGTAACATATATCACTAGGTGTCCCCCGTGGGAATCGAACTTACGACCTCGGTATCGAGAGCCCAATGCTCTTAACAATTAGACCACGAAGTAGTAGAACGAAGAACTAGTGAAATCCAGCACAGCCAGGGAGTGGAATGCCCTGCCTGCGCCAGTATTTCCGAGCGCTTACAACCCGAATTACTTTAAAGTACGAGTGAATAGGCTTCTTCTGTGTAAGTTCGCTACATCTTCTACCCCATCTTCGTCCCGAGGACTGAATTGAGGTCAAGAGCAAACCCATACGTAATATAAAAAAAGGGGTTGATATTCTCTTCGCTGATTACCTATGTACACATACTCCAATATCCAATCAAAATTCCAATCAATCAGTCACTTTATTTTTGGCTCTATACTGGTGCGCATTACGCGCAAATCCTTGTGTAAAGAATCTCCTCTCCAATTCTCCATTCTTCGCCTCATCACTTCACACACGCTTCCTTTCTGTCAAACGAAAGTTTATTTTTGGTAACTCCTCGCCGATTGACTGACGAAGTGTTTCAAAAGATCTCGAGTTTGTTTGTTTTGGTTCCATTTTGTATTATTTTCGGGGGTTTTTTTTACGGAGAATCGACTTTGGGCGCGGATGGAATCTTTTATTTTTATTTGAAAGATAAAATTATGAAGATTGATTTTTTTGAAAACGCAAGTCTGAAATGTTAAGTTTTTTTGCAAATTTTATAATATGCATGCATGCATGCAAATGCTAACGACTATATTCCCCGAGGGGGTAGTCAGAGATATTCTGAAACCTCAGAACCTCCACGTTTCACTAGTAGTACCGAAACTCTGTCCAGTGTGACGGGGAGTGAGCCCGTCGCCACGTGTAATGGACAGTAGGTACAATATATGAATCGAAATTGAAGCATGCAGGTTTCCTCACGATGTTTTCCTTCACCGAAAAAGCCAGTGGTGTTACAAATCGTACATAAATTCCGAAAAACTCATTGGTAAGAGTCGGCCTGGACGGGGATTGAACCATCGCCTCCTGCACGGCAGGCAAGGTTACTCGCCACTGGACCACCACGGCTACTTTTATTATATTACCTTAATTTAAAGAGCTACGCTCTTGTCTGTGGAGTAACCCCTAACTAATCAGACTCAATTCACGCTCAAAAGACGTCTAGTGAATCTACTAAGGATTTTTTAATTAAAAAAAATGTGCATATGCATACCACACATTCCCACCGCTGTAACTCCTGTAAACCAGGATCAATCTCCTAAGGTACCAATCATTCATAAAGCCATCCAGCTAATTCTATGGCCACTATAGTTTCTAGTAGGGATGCAACGATTCGGCCGTTACGATTACGATTATTTAAACAAATTTAGTTTTAAGATTATCCTCAGAATGAGTTCTCATAGTGTTTCTTTGCATTCCAACGAAAGTAAAATCATAATTTTTTTTTAAATTCCAGTATTTTACTTTTTCTTCTAGTTTGAGATCGTAGTCAAAGGTACACTTGGTCAGGATTCTGATTTTTTGATGCGTAGAGGATAATTAGTCTTGAAAAACACAATATGGAACATGGTTCGGTATAATCTCGTTAATAAAGCGATATCTCGTCCGATTTACTTAGGAGATTAATCTTTTGAAATGTGGATGAGTTCTTAGGGAGAAGTTTTTATTAACGGTATAGGTATTTACAATTACAACATTAAGTACAACTTATGGCTAAAATTAAAAATAAAAATAAAAACAAATAAAGTAGGCGAAGAAAAAATGAGCCACTATATCGAGCACGACTTCCGTTCGACTTACACTAAACAGAAGACGTGCTCGAGGCCACCGTCCTGCGGGAGGGTGCCCAGGACGCTGGCTGCGTTACCTCGTTGGATGGCAATGGATATTCGTTGCCCGAGGTACGCGCCAGCCCTTCGGTCACCGGACACCTCAATCAAGCGCGACGACAACTCTATGAAGAGCTGTCGGGCGTCCGGCCCCCACGGCCCCAGGGTCTCTACACCGAATGGCGCAAGAATGTAGCCGTCACCCAGGGTGGCATATGTGCGCCGCTTGAGACCCTCTGCAGCAGCCGCCGCCGCGCCCGCTCTTAGAGAAGTGGCAGGGAGGTGTGAGGGCGCCACAGTGTCGACACACGTAGCGTCCCACACCAGGGGTCTGCCATTCCTCCAAGGAATGACGGTCATACCGTCGGGTCTCCTGCCATCGTCTCGTGCAAGGCCCCTTGGCTCAAGTATGGCCGGCACGTTGGCGCTGACAAGGGCCCGGCGGATGATGTCATTCGAGCTGGCATGGCGTGGGAGACGGCCAGCACTGCGCTGACAGGAGAGGCCATGGTGGCCGAGGATGAGTTACCGCGAGAACGAGAATGTATGTACTTCAAACGGAAAATCAAATCAAAGATCTCAGTAGAATTTAAAAAAAAATAATAAAATGAGAGTCAAATCTGACCAAACAAAAGTCAGATTTAGCTCAAAATGAGCTAATATGGCAGCGAAAGATCAGATTTTTTAATGTCGTTTTTCGGCTCTGGATTCTAGTATTCAGGTCTCTTATTTGGCAACAAGTGCAATCTGATTGACGTTTTTAATTAATTTTAATAATCGTACGATTCTTACTTCGGTGCATTGCATCGTTATTAATCGTGATTATTACGATTATAGATGCAAAACGATGCACCGCTTCGTAATCGTTGCATCTCTAGTTTCTAGCCAGCCAAAAGGCCTAATCACGTCACGCATAATTGAAAGTGTATATTCCCTGCCGGTACTCATTCGTTAAACAGTTCTCATTCACACATACCTACAGACAATGCTAATTATATTAACAGGGATCCGATAAAGACATCTTGTTCTCTTGGGAACTTACTTATACTCACGACCATAGAGATCTAGAGAGATGCCAACCAACGCGCTGACTACGAAACCTAGTGTCGCATCACCACCAGTACCACGCGATAGAAAGTATTTTGTTAGCTTGAATGTGCTCGTTATCTATTGCGGTATCAGAACTCAACGTTCGAATAATCTTTAGTACTACGCAAGCGACTTTTGTCCGTGTGGTGTCGGCTAAGAATAACACCATCCCATTTCCTCCCGTGGGTGTACTAAGGGATCTACTGAAAGATGGGCAGCAGCATCCTCTGAGTACACACATTGATTTGATCCAACTGCGATCGCCAACCCGCCTGCACAGCGTGGCGATTATGGCAAATCCCCCCATTTTGGGGAGGCTTATGTCCAGCAGTGGACGTTTAATGGCTGGTATGATAATGATGATGATGACTACGCAAGCATTGTTAACTATATCGACTGGCTTTCAGCCTCATAATATATTGAATCATTACTTTCGCGAGCAATGTGTTCCGTTTTTGCGCATATTGCTGCGACACTGGCCCCTCCCCCTTTTCACATCTCCCTTTAGTTTTTGTGATCTGTGCTCACGACTGAAGGTATTAAGCATTTAGGGTGGTAAGATTCTTTGCTACAACTGTCAAGAATATAGAATCCTTAATATGCTGGCGGTTTCTCTATTTCCCTACTTCTTCTTATCGTGTGGGCAGAGCCCTGGTGTCAGAGTTTTTTCAGACCGCTTTACGGCCTCTGACGTGGTTTTTATGTAACGACTACTACCACCAGAGATAGTAGCCGGGACCAACGGCTTAACGTGCACATCCGAAGCACGGAATCATCTTTCTTTTCAGACAATCAGGTGATTCAGCCTGCAATGTCCTAACCAACTGGGGGAAAACGCACAAAGTGACATATCACTAGGTGTCCCCCGTGGGAATCGAACCCACGACCTCCGTGTCGAGAGCCCAATGCTCTTAACCATTAGACCACGGAGGCAGTTCCCTACTAAATGTACAGGAATTTAATTTTACGCTTTCTGAGGGTTCTACTCCCTCAACCTTGGACCTAGTTCCTTATCAGAAAGAGAATCGAATGAGATGAAAAAAAAATTAAGTTTTTCTCAATGACTGTAAATTTTTTCCAAAATCTTTGAATGCAGAAGCAAAAATACTTTAAAAGTTAGGGTTAGTTTCCTGAGAACCTAAGATTCTGGAAGAACCACTTGTTCTTGCCGCTTTTGTATCTCTCCTCGAATCTGACCCTCGTGTTGAAACGGAGCTTCTTGCGCTTGGCGGGGTCCTTCAGGTCCTTTGCACTGAACTTCTCGGAGCTGAAGTGAACTGAGTAACGGGTTGGCATGAGGTGGTTGTAGTTGACGACCTTGACGAAGGGCATGACTTTGGAACGCTTGTGGATTTTGGTTTTGCCCATCCTCTTGTGAACTTTCCTTGGGTACCTGTCTATGCCAGCGACGAAAGCGTTGCCGTACGGTTTGTCTGACGTGCCTTCGTCGTAGTTTTTAACGACGATGGCCTTGCGGCCAGCGTACCGGCCACTCAGGACCAGCACAACCTTCCCAGGCTTCATAATCTTACCCATCTCGGATAGATATACGCTCTTTCCATCAAGAAAAAAGTACGTTTTCTTGTAACCATAATGCTTCTGGTAGCTGCCCTTTGTGCCCCATCTCAACTTTCCACCCTATGTATACCAAAGGCAGATGTAATAAATATAAATCAATATCCAGTGTATAAAATGATAAAAGCGTGAGACAAACGATGTTAAACACCAACTCATTGTGATCTGAAATTAATTTCACCTATGGTTACAGACTTGCGTTTTTTTTTTCTATTTTACCGAGCGCGGAAGCTCTTCATTCAGTCGATATATCACCTAAAATGTGTTTTGACCTTACCACAAAATGGATACTTCATATAAACGGGCTCGCTTGGTACTAACCAGCA
Organism: Agonopterix arenella; assembly: GCA_927399405.1. Taxonomy (NCBI): domain Eukaryota; kingdom Metazoa; phylum Arthropoda; class Insecta; order Lepidoptera; family Depressariidae; genus Agonopterix; species Agonopterix arenella. Next base: position 871,385 of record OV656715.1, read on the forward strand.
CCAATGACGTCAAAGCGACAAAAGGAGAGGCTTACGCAAAATAACAAAAGATGGAGGCACATCTCGATTTTCATCGTTTTCTAGGGAGAAGCATGCGATGCGATGCCTACAGAAAAGGCAAGCACATTTGTATGCTCAGTGTATGTGAGTGAGAGAGAAATACATCACCGCTTAGTGCTTTCCACCTTCCCGTACACCAAGCTGAGCTCAAAATTGGTGGTGGGCAGGGAGTGTCCATACGGTACGTGTACTCTATAACTGCTTAGGATGGGTCAAGATTCCACTTTGTCGTTTTGTTCAGTTTTGTGCGCGCCGATAATTACTGTGTATTTTTTTTTTAATGATTGATTTATTCAATCTAGTCCTCAGGACGAAGATGGGGTCGAAGATGTATCGAGCTCACCCAGAAAAAGCCTATTCACTCGTACTTTAAAGGAATTCGTGTTGTAAGCGCTCGGAAATACTGACGCAGGCAGGGCGTTCCACTCCTTGGCTGTGCGCATTATAAAAGATACTCATAATTTTTATTTTTATTTATAAGAAACACAAAACAGGAAACAATCAGTGAAATAATAACACATAAGAACATATAGCTTAACTTTAGATTGCAACCCTAAACATGCATGCACAGAAACATTAATAATTGCGACTTAAAACCTGGATATAATTATTGTACTCTTTGATTCTAATTTAACCTTAAGGCGGTTGCAGAGGGGTCAATTTTATACAAAACTTTGACGCACAATACGCGTAGACGGTAATTATATAAGTAACTTTGTATATATGGAAAAATATTTCAGAAAATCTAGATGCCGCGTAACAAATAACATTTGCAATTTATAAAATAATTACGAAGATATAAAGCTTTGAAATTTTTCATACAAAATTGTAAAAGCTTTATATCTTCGTAATTATATTACAAATTGCAAATGTTATTTGTTACGCGGCAACTAGATTTTCTAAACTATTTTTCCATATATAAAATATTACTTTTATTAATTCCGTCTACGCGTATTGTGCGTCAAACGTTTGTATGGACTGAAACCACCTTAACGTAAACATTTAACCTTAAGTATGACCTAAACATTTGAACATATAACACTAGTAATTAATAACAACGTAATAATGTTACTTAAGGATTCTCTTAATATTATTTTTAACTACACCAACTTTTATCAGTATTACTCCATATTACTTATATGATTATCACTCTGCTAATGTTAGGCTTACTAAAAAGTCGTTATCCAAAATCGCAGCGACTAATCGCCCGTCTGTCCGCCCTGACCCCTCACAATATAGGTCGCTGTGTGAAATGTGAATGTAAACACAACCATTTGTCATAACAAGGCAGGTAGTTAAAACATGTGAATGAGACTTGTATGGGATGTGTGACGGATTTTAATTAGCTGATTGCTTCATACGTACAAACAAACAAACGGATTTTTTTTACATGCAACTCAGGTGCCCGATTGCGCTAAGTTAAAACATCGAAGTTCTATTCTTATCTAATTTCAGTTCTAATCACATTGCAATCCAATTACTATTCAATTGTGCTGAATTCCGCATCGCGCTAAACTCTTATGTGACTGACAGCCAATAACGTCTGAGCGATCTGTCAAAACGGCTCTAACGGCTGTACCGCGATTAGCGCAATACCAAATGTGTCAAAATTTATGGTTCGTACGTAGTCCCATAACGGTTCAATCACCAAATATTTACCGCGATTGCAGCCCTGGACGGCAATTCCGGTAAATAAACTGAACCATGATTGGATCACGTGCAAAGCTTAGCTTTCTACACATTTGGTATTGCGCTAATCGCGGTACTAAACATGGGCCTTAAGGAAACAAGATGAGGAAAAGCTAAAAATATGCCAAAGACAGGTGGAAAGAAGCATGTTAGGAATAAAACTAATGTATAAGATAAGTAATGTGAAAATAAGAAAGAAAACAAATATTTGTGACATCGTAGAAAGAATAAGATTGTTAAAGTGGAATTGGGCCGGACACATCTGCAGAATGGACAGCACCAGGTGGACTAAGAGGGCAATAGAATAGGTACCACGTGACAGTCAGAGGAAAAGAGGAAGACCAAAAATGAGATGGGCTGACATATTTGTTCAAAGATGTGGCCCAGATTGGACGAGGAAAGCCAGAGTAAGAAAATACTGGAAAAAATGGGGGGAGGCCTACGCTAAAGAAGCGACTACTATGGAATTGAATTAATGAATGAATGAATGAAATATACTATAATTATGAGAATATATTAATATAATTAATAATATTTAATTAATTAGATAAATGTAATGTTATTATTGTTTTGTTAACAAAATAATATGTATAAAAATGTAATCCGTGCATGTGTAATAGTTAATTTAAGAACTTTTTTGTTATGCATGTGAAATCTAGTAGAATAAAAGGCTTTTTTATTTTTTTTAATCGCGGTATAGCTCAATGACAGCCGTTAGAGCCAGTTTGACAGAGGCTCAAACGTTAAGGCATATAGTAAATAACTCAAGTTTAGCTCTATACGGAATTAACACAGTTGATTAGTAAACTGAAATTGGATTAGGTTCGAACCATGCGGAGGACAGTTGCCTTTTGGTGGCTTTTTCCGATTCAGTTTGCATAGAATGTGCTGCCATCTATTAAATATTTCGCAGAACTATGAAAAAAAAAGATTTTATTGTCTATGTCAATGTCAAATTGACAAAATCACAAAATGGCTACCTATCTTGCGTTATGTACGGTTTGTTTGTAGTTTTCGTTCAATTTCGTGCCGATTTAGTGATGTTCTGGAGTTTCTGTTGTTCTCTTACCAATGTTTAGATTACAGGAATAGTAAGGATACCGGAATTTCACTCGATCGGTGCGGGATTGAAAAAAAACTAGCATTAAAAACAATAATATCCATTGGTATGAGTAGATATAAGTAGGTATGCATAGGTTGAATTATTGTCGATGAAACATAGATGGCGCTAGCTAGCCTTCAATTTGACATAAGGTAGATGCATAATGTTGCCACGAGTGGGTTCTCTTTTCTAATATACTTATATTACTCTTTGGTTCGAACCATGTTATGTTTTAAATTAGCGCAATTAGCCCTCGTGGAGTGCGATTTTTGAAAATTACTATGGAGATTATGTTATGGATTTCGATCATGATTTTGAAGTGTGGGTTTGAAAATTGCAGTTCTGGATGCATGGATTAATTTGTGTAGTAGGTACGCACGGCGACACATCAAGCTATACAAAACCAACATAAGCTGGCCGCGCGTAGGTCGAGTAACGTATATCGTCGCGCGGCCAGCTTACGTTGCTTTTGTATAGCCGTGAGTACACTATTGGATCGCCTCCGGAGCAGTACAACCGAAACCCAAATCGTATATTTCCCATATTGACTGAAATTCAAATGGCCCTGTCCAAAACGATCAAATGATTGAAATCCGAAATGCCCTAGTCCTAAATTGACTGAAGGTTCTTTGTTGCCTTCATAAAAAGTACTTTTTTTTTTAAAGAAATGAGTGAATATTTAAATGTCAAAGTTGAAGTTTATTTTTTTTATTCACAAGCTTTAATTAACTATTGGGTTAACTTATATACAGGGTGACTTAAATGTATCTTAAATGCGTTACATATTATAATACTTTAGGGGGTGTTATTATTATTAGGGAGTGTTTTTCGTCAATTTGATACTCTGTATACTCTCTCTCTCTGTCACAGATTTGCTGGAAGAAATCTCTATGTCTTTTGTAATTTAACTACATAACATTCTTGCATTAAAGTAGACTGTGGTCACACGAAACAGAAACTATTGACAGTACTGACATGACAGCCATTGGTGTCAATATTTGAGTAGTGCTGTGACATGTGTCGATAAAGTTATCGATATGGTTGCGATCGAAGGTTATGTTTACTTTCGTAAGGTCGATGACTTTAGATTGTGATAGATTATTTTTATCAGTGTAGAAAAATGGTGACAACAGGCATTTTGGTTGACTCAGTTCCTTTCTTATAAATTATTGTGGCATACACAAAAATACATAACATGGCAATGTAAGCCACATGAGAGCTCATCAACGCCAACAAAGTTGAAGCAGTCGCCGTGGCCGAATTCGGTCAGGAGCAATCAATCAATCAATCAACATAAATAACTCACGACAGTAATCACTATCGGGGTGGATAGCTTTCCTACAACTACTAACACTATCTTTTTTGATAACTATTCTTTCTTTTTTTACATTCAAATTCATCGTTGTCATTCATTCAAATGACAATGAATGACAGTGATCTATTTTCAACTTTATTTCGACCATGTAAGAATTTCTGTTTATGATAAGACCTTTTGAAATATCCACAGTTTGACCATCATATGGTTGCCTATACGAATTTTTGTTTATGTCAATAGTTTTTCAAATATCATCATTTTGGCCATCCTATATGGGGAAGCTTGTAATTGGCGTATAGCTGACTAAATTTAGAAACTACGAGCGTTAACCTTCGACTTCGTCCGCACAAATTATATACCAGATTTTAAGTCAGATTATAAGCTATCAAACAAAAAAAGTTTCATCAAAATCGGTTCAGTAGTTTTTGCGTGATACTCGTTCAAACAAACAAAACACCCAAACAAACACACAAACAAACAGACAGACAAAAAATCCAAAAATTGGTGAAATGGAATCAGGGACACCTAAAAACCACATCGTAACTTTTTTTTTGTTAATATCTTCAATGTACAGACAAACTTCCTGTTACAGTTTTATAATAGTATAGATTTATTTTATAGCTTTAAGCTCTCCAAATATAATAAAATTAAAACAAATCCTATAGTTGCCTATAAGGATTTCCGTTTATGATTAGACTAACATTAGCATAGCCAGCAACAGCAATTTATGTACAGCGTCCTATTTATTATGCTGACAGTATTTCAAGGAGATGACCAACAAACTGAATAACTCTCAATAGACCTACTGTCGAAATCGCAGAAAAAATATATTGTCCTATACGTTTAGTGTACTATATGACCCCTAATTACCTCAAGGAACGCTTTGTTTTCTCTTCCACCACCACTGGCCGTCATCTGCGTTCCTCTGAAAACCTCTCCCTCAATATGCCCATCCACTCCACTAATTTCTACACCTATTCCTTCTCCGTGCATGCCGTTCGGCTTTGGAACTTGTTGCCAGAGTCGATCAGACGTGCACCTTCCTTGAATGTTTTTAAGTCGAAAGTTAAGTCTCATTTCCTTGATCACTGAACTGACCCTCGATCTGTTTTCCATTCGGTACATCTTTTCCTATGTCTGTGGTTCATGTTTTCCTATAGTATTTTTTGTTGTGTAGTACGCGTATTTATGTATGATGTATGTGTGTATATATATATATATTTATATGAGTATGTATATTATATATGTATTTATAATAGGTTTTGTTTTGTATACTTACTTTTTGTTTTTACTAATAACTGCTGATTCTTGATAATTTTTTCTGGAAACACCGCCTACCTTTCTTCTTTTCACAATTTCCTCTACCCTAAGGTTGTCTGGAAGAAATCGCTTCTTAGCGATAAGACCGCCTTATTTTGTGCCTCTTGCATTTTATTTCTGTATTTTACTGTTTATGCTTTTGGTGTAAAATAAAGTATATTTGATTTGATTTAGGTCAAGTAGGTTAGCAGTATTTTATTGAACAGCAGTTTTTTTCCCAATTTCGATGTTAGATAAAGTTGTTTAGTATTATAATGATGGTCTGAACTTTAGATATATACAGGGTGTAAGTGACAGCCTAGCAAATTCTGAAACGGTGAACTCAAACCATCAAACTGAACAACTTTCACTATGGAGCCTACCTCAGGAGACGCGAAAAAAAATCAGCTGTCCCATACAAAACTGCAGTACCTACCCGACTCAAATGTATGGGACAGCTGATTTTTTTTCGCGTCTCCTGAGGTAGGCTCCATAGTGAAAGTTGTTCAGTTTGATGGTCTGGTTACACCGTTTCAGTATCTACTAGGCTGTCACTTACACCCTGTATATGCGTACCTAACTACTTGTATATAATCAAGCTGAAATAGACTCTTTACTAAAACGATTCCTAAACACAGTCGTAAAGAGCAGTAATATTGAAGCAAAATTAACTTTCTAACTAAATATCGGAGGTCGTAGTGTTGACTGTTGACCGAGCCGGAGTGGGCTTCAACGCCGATCGATTCAATATTTGTTGTGGCAAGGATGTTGCTGTTTATCGATAAAACCTTATCGATACTTCATTCTTTCCTTCTTTTTATGTTAAGTGTAGATTTAGGTAAATCTGAATAAAAATGCATAACGTCTTTGTGTGTGTTTTAAATTAATATAATTGAACTTTCTTTCTTTTTGTTCCTAGATGTGTAAACTAATAATACTTACGTTGCGTTGTATGCTAGTCTCTAACTTTTTTTATTCAATAGGTTAACGCTCGTTGTAGATAAAAACGTGACCCCGTTTTTATCTACAACGAGCGTTAACCCGCGACTTCGTCCGCACAAATTATATACCAGATTCTAAGTCAGATCATAAGCTATCAAACAAAAAAAGTTTCATCAAAATCGGTTCAGTAGCTTATGCGTGATACTCGTTCAAACAAACAAACAAACAGACAGACAAAAAATCCAAAAATTGGTGAAATGGAATCAGGGACACCTAAAAACCATATCGTAACTTTTTTTTGTTAATATCGTCATGTACAAACAAACTTCCTGTTACAGTTTTATAATAGTATAGATAGATAGATTAAATCTAAACTATCATAAAACTATAGCAGGAAGTTTGTCTGTACATTGAAGATATTAACAAAAAAAAGTTACGATATGGTTTTTAGGTACCCCCGATTCCATTTCACAAATTTTTGGATTTTTTGTCTGTCTGTTTGTTTGTGTGTTTGTTTGTTTGTTTGAACGAGCATCACGCAAAAACTACTGAACCGATTTTGATGTAACTTTTTTGTTTGATAGCTTATTATCTGACTTAAAATCTGGTATATAATTTGTGCGGACAAAGTCGCGGGTTAACGTTCGTACTGTATAAAGTGGGTTTACTTTATTAAATTTTAAACTGCAAGGTGAAATGTATACAGGGTGAAATTGATGTCATGAGCATCCTTTTAAACTAAGAGTCTACCCATCAAACTGAACAACTTTTACTATGGGAGCAAACCGATCGGAGCAAAAACAAAATCTGCTGTTGCATACATTTGAGTCGAGTAGTCATTGCAATTTAGTATGGAACTGCAAATTATTTTTTTGCTCCGATCGGTTTGCTCCTATAGTAAAAGTTGTTCAGTTTAATGGGTAGGCTCTTAGTTTAAAAGGATGCTAATGATATCAATTCCACCCTGTAGATACAGGGCTAACTTGGCTAAAAGTGAACCTTGCTGTCCTACATTACGCCCAATTAGCTGATAGTTAAAGCACGGTTTCTACCCACGGCAGAAAGAAATATGAATGTTTTAATGGTATGAATGTAGTTATTAGATTGCAGAAAATGTTTGAACACGCGAAAGTGTTAAGGTCATGAACTCTTTACTTTATGATCTTATTGATTTATGATACAGATAATTGGTTCTCCGACTAAAATTACATGAATGTGCGTTTTAATAGTGATTTCAAACTATCAATCAATTTATTAATGACTCTGTTTATAACATACTTACAAGATAAACAAACACTGATTGATGATTACAAATTATTAACACTCAAGAATGAATGTCATACCTACATAAAACACTACAATATAGGTATTAATAATATTCAATTACTTAAAGCAATTTACCACGCAACACACTTTAAATCTGAGGCACGTATCCAGCCCCCCCCCCCCCCCCCCCCTCGAAATCCGAATACTTGTATGAAATAGAGATTAAAGCGCCTACTTTTCGATTGTTTTTCTATTAATAACAAAGTTAATATTCCCCCCGAAACAAAAGTCTGGCTACGTGCATGTCTGAGCGCAATATTTTGGAGATTATGTCATAATATGTCATTGAACTATAACATAACATATAATTATATTCTTATTCTTGAACTATTTTTAATGAATTCAACATTTACCGTGTCGTTCCTGTTTATAACCGACAACCCTATTTCTTCCCGTGGTCGTAGTATATAGGAAACGAAGACAATGGTTTTCAGTATTTTTGTGAGGGAAAAATTTATTTATTTTATCGATATCGATGAATATTTTCCCCTTCCCTACTCTTAAGAGCCAATAAGCTCGTGACACAAGCATTAACGCCGGGCGACATCTCTACTCTTCAATACACTGTTGTGTGTTTTTTCTCTCCTCATGGTCTCGTTTTTGACGGGTTAAAACTTCTCCGTCTACGGGTTAAACTTACAATTTGTGGACTTGGTAAAAGAACCGTTAAGATTTGAAGTAGGTGCCTTTTTTAAGATAAGGCAAAGGATCAAAAATTTTAAACCGTATTCAACCTTTCCCGTTTTGAAGAACGTTGGTCCTTCGAAAAAAAGTTGGAAAGAAAAAGCAATTAAAAAGTTACGGTTGTCATCGTACTTTATTTTATAACTTCAAAATTTTATTGTTAATTTGTTTTGGGATCATAATTGATCCATAAAATACGTGATTATGGTATTGTGCCCGATGGGGGATCATTTTGATTTGTATAAAAAGATATCCGCTAGAGACTTTAGAGTATAGGGAACAGTATTAGAATTTTAATACGATGATATTATGTTCTGAAGCATCCCAGCAAACAATTTGGTGGTATTAGGCCCCCATTTATATGACTATTTTGACTTATAAAAGTTATATTACGGTATTTTCGTCATATACTGGTGCGTTATGCGTCTAATGTCCGTCTATACGACACTTATATGGCCAAATTGTTAGTTGGGATGCCATTAAAAAGGGGGACTCCGGATTTAGGCCCAGTTACATCAAATTAGATATAGTAAGAATTATTTAATTAATGTTAGTTAGTATTAATTTCATTGAATAAAAATGTGTTAGGATTTAATAATTTAGTAAGAAATATAATTTTATTCATAATTTCTCACACTGTATTTTATTAATTACTAGAACTTAGCGATGAAATGCTCTTCACCCTATGAATACTGAATCAGCCTTGCAGCTGATTATAACAAAAAGAACGTTTATCTCTTATACAACAAGTAGGTACGGCACATGGGCAAAACCAAATGTTTTTTTCTTTATTTGTCCCATAGTGAAAGTTGTTCAGTTTGATGGTCTGAAGTTAAGTGGTTCAGTTAGTCTGTATTTTGTCTGCCAGTCAGTCATTTAGTCAGTCACGGAACTTTTATAAGTAGGTTAGATAAATAGATTACCTAAGCAAAGGGTAGAGAGAACTTGCAATGGGATCTTGTATTAAAATTCACTCAGAGAACTGATACAGAATGGAAGCGCACATAAACCCAGTAAAGAAATCGCAAACTTAACAATTCAATAGCGCATCGTGTCGTGAACATTTTATTTAATATCTTAATCCGAGCACGCCCACGCTCCGCCATCTTTGATTCCGCCATATTTTGTAATAACTGTCAAATTCAGTGGCCGTACCGTCGGTTGGATTGCATTTTGCTATCGAAACCAACGCATCAAGTAAAAAAATATATACACCTAAATAGAGGTAGGTAGATTACATCGATTTAAAAAAGAAATATGTACACACGGCGACACACCAAGCTATACAAATCCAACATAAGCTGGCCGCGCGTCGTTATACGTTACGCGACCTACGCGCGGCCAGCTTATTTTGGTTTTGTGTAGCTTGATGTGTCGCCGCGTGTACCTACCTAATATTCAGACCATCAAACTGAACAACTAACACTACATCTTTTTTTTTTAAAGAGCTTAGTCAATATGATAGCTGACTATGCCGCTCTCCTGTTTTTTTTCGCAATTATGATGTTGGCCATATATATTGTTTTTATATATAATTAATGGACTCGTGCTTGTGCGTTAGCACTGCAATTCCGCCAGTGTCAAATAGTTTATGGGAGAATCTATCCCAATTTCAGGGATTGTTTTTGGTCAAGAACAATAAGAGATTGAGGGAAGCTACAATTTTTGTCGTTGGATTAGGAAGGGACCATAGATAGGTGTATGTAGTACTTCCTATCTCTATGGAAGGGACAAAGTATCGTCGAAAACAACGACGGGAATTTACGAAAGAAGAACGATCCAAGAACGTTGGATATAGAACATTTTTGGCATGATCACTACCGACCACCAAGGAGTGTTATCATGTTTCACCGCTTGCTAGGCAGTCTGTACTCCAAGGTAGGTACCTAACCTATTTCCAGCGTCGGGTTCACTGATCAATTTCAACTATTAAAGCGGCCCGAACAGTTAAAACCCCATTCTATTAAAACTATATGAAAACTTAAAAAAAACTTCGGTACTTCACATTCTAAAACATTAAACATTAACATATTTAACATAAACATATAATTCGTATGTTAAACTGTTTGTTTAGATAAAATTTTTCGAATTAACATCTGAGTTTAGATGGTGTGTGATAGAATTTTATGATTAAGGTATTTTTACATTCTCGGCTTTCGAAGTGACAGATCTATGGTAATGATGGTTTTGCGCCATCTTGGATTTCTAAACATTGGCTAAAGTTTAAAATAGTACATTATGGTACAAGTGATTACCGCTTAGGCGAGGGTCTTAAGAGAGCCGAGGACGGTAATCATCAATACACACGTGTATCATACGACGTTTTTCAACACACTTGTGAAGAAAATAATAATAAAAAATCATTTTATTTAGTAAATAAAAAGTTTATTTAGAGAATTTATTTGTACTATTGAATATGATCTTTTTTGTATCGAAACTTTTTTAAGAACAAAGCAACTCAAGAACTCAACCAAGAAGTTTAGATACCTACTATAAAAAACCTATAACTCACTTGTGAATAATAGTAATGAAAAAGTCACAGTTTGATTATAGGTGTCATTATGTGCCTAATTGCGGTGAAATAAGGGCCATTTTATGAGCAAGTGTGTTGAAAAATATCTTATTTTTAGCTTTGAGCGCCTACATCTCGAAATGGAAGTAAAATGTTCGAGTCGAGATTTACTGCCAGTTGCACGTACATTCATTAAATATAATCCTCCATTAAATGTCATGCCGTCACTTTTCATAATAAAAGCTAGCAAGAGATTTAATTGAGGATTATCTTTAATGAACGTATCGTACGTGCATCTGGCAGTTAGAGGCATTTTTTTTACCCGACTGCGCCAGAAGGAGGGTCTATGTTTATTGAGTTTCCCGAATGTTCAAAACACCCTTTCTGAATCTCAGCATATGTCCCAAAAGATGTTTTGTTCCATTTTATGCAAATCCAGGCCGAAAATTTAAGTCCAAAAAATACAACTATTTTTCGACCGCCTTTTCTTTCTTTTTTTTTTGAGATTTTTTTTTCTTTTTAATAAGGTACCAATTACATTTCTGATTTTGGATTTTTCATTTATTATTATTACCTCTATCGTCAAGGTCGTGGGTTCGATTCCCACGGGGGACACCACCTAGTGAAATGTGCTTCGGATGGCACGTTAAGCCGTTGGTCCCGGCTACTATCTCTGGTGGTAGTAGTCGTTACATAAGAACCACGTCAGAGGCCGTAAGGCGGTCTGAAAAAACCTCTGACACCAGGGCTCTGCCCACACGATAAGAAGAAGAATATTACCTCTATCTATTTCCATGCTAAATTTTGTTTCAATAAAATGCGAGAGCAAATTTTTCTCTCATCTCATCAGACAGACAGAATGAATGAAACTTCAAGGATTATTTGACAACGGAACCATAAGGTTTTTATTAACGGTATAGGTATTTACAATTAAAACATTGTGTACAACTTATGGCTAAATATGCCTATAATTAAAAATAAAAATAAAAACAAAGAAAGTAGGCGAAGAAAAAATGAGCCACTATATCGAGCACGACTTCCGTTCGACTTACACTAAACAGAAGACGTGCTCGAGGCCACCGTCCTGCGGGAGGGTGCCCAGGACGCTGGCTGCGTTACCTCGTTGGATGGCAATGGATATTCGTTGCCCGAGGTACGCCAGCCCTTCGGTCACCGGACACCTCAATCAAGCGCGACGACAAGTCTTTGAAGAGCTGTCGGGCGACCGGCCCCCACGGCCCCAGGGACTCTACACCTAATGGCGCAAGAATGTAGCCGTCACCCAGGGTGACATATGTGCGCCGCTTGAGACCCTCTGCAGCAGCCGCCGCCGCGCCCACTCTTAGAGAAGTGGCAGTGCACCTCCCATCCCAAAAGGTCCGCCACATACATCCGGAATAAACCTGATTCGGAATTAGATTCCGTTTGGAGTGTTGCCGCTTTCAGACACTTTTTCACTAGATCTAGTGATTTTTTTATGTCTTAGGTGGCATATTTTAAAGTAATTTTTGAGCGTAGGCGTTGATGGAACGATACCGTATCGTGACGGTGCAGTTGCGACGTCGTTGCGGCATAGTTGCGAAATCGCCTAAGCTCAAAAACCGCTTGTGTGATAATGGTTCATGCCATTTTGTATGCAGATTATGTCTAATGTTAAAACTATCGATAGTCTTTTGATATAGTTGCATTAATATTGGAATACAATTTACAAACCATCATCGTAACATTCGTAACGTCATGACCTTCATCACATGTTAGTAATTATCATGTGTAGAAATTGTATGTTTTGTTTTAATAAATACCCTAAAAATGCAATTATTGTCATTCATTTGGCGTTTCATACATTTTTATTTTAGGCATTTTTTCAACAGCACTCTAGTATTTTTTGTAACCATAGATGACAACACTGAATCCTGAATCAGGATTCCGGATCCCAATTCCGTATGTGTGTGGCGGACCTTACCCGACTGCGCCAGAAGTAGGGTCTATGTTTTATGAGTTTAAACTCCCGAATGTCAACTCAAAATTATTTATACTCAACTCACGCTCAAAACACACCCTTTCTGAATTTCGGTTTTGTTCCACTATATTTATTTCGACCGCCTTTTCTTTTTGTTTTTGGCAAGGAGATTTTTTTTCTTTTTAATAATGTACCTACCAATTACATTTTTGATTTTGGATTTTTCATTTATTACCTCTATCTATTTTCATGCTAAATTTTGTTTCAATAAAATTCGAGAGCAAATTTTTCTCCGACAGAATGAATGAAACTTCAAGTATTATTTGACAACGGAACCATAAAAATTAGAAATTACATCCAGCTTGTCCAATCTCGTTATTTGTACATAGTAATTTTATTTATTTGACCATGCTATATGGCTATACTTATGCCATACTACAATACGATCGACAAATAAGGGTGCACTAAGCTCTGCAAACAAACAAACACTGCACACTGAGATAATGCCTAATTATACTAACGATGGCGGCTAGTGATGGGCTGACGTCGACAGAAATTGTCGATGTTATTTGATTAAAAATGCAAGTCACAAATAGATCAGATTAGCACAGGATATATTTAAATAGATGTATGTGTGCACCAAAAAATCTCATTCTTATTCTCCTCAATTAGCCCAGTCATTTTATGGAGGTTTGTTAGGCGGGGTAGGGAGTAATTATGAATTGGACTTTTAAACTGTAACCGGCACCATTTAGTTACAAAAATATCTATCTATCTGAAAACATATTTAAAAAAATCGCTACGCAACATAGAAATCAAAATTGTAAGTCCCAGAATGCTTTTAAAATAATAAATATTAATTCCAATGCACTCATATTTGTATGGAAAAGAGATTACAGGACGTACTTTTTCATTGTTTTTCTATGAATATCTAATTAAATTAAATGTAAGATAGGTATTTGGTTTTAGTTTCCAAAAAAGTATCTATCAGGTTGTTCGAAGTCAAAGAGTATATTTCATTAATAATTAAGTATACACCCCAGATTTTATTTCATTCGATGGAAAGACAGATGAAAACATAGATAAACCAATGTACCTATTCAATACTGCCTACAGAACAATACAATATCTATCTATACTATTATAAAACTGTAACAGGAAGTTTGTCTGTACATTGAAGATATTAACAAAAAAAAAGTTACGATATGGTTTTTAGGTGTCCCTGATTCCATTTCACCAATTTTTGGATTTTTTGTCTGTCTGTTTGTTTGTGTGTTTGTTTGTTTGTTTATTTGTTTGTTTGTTTGTTTGTTTGAACGAGTATCACGCAAGAACTACTGAACCGATTTTGATGAAACTTTTTTTGTTTGATAGCTTATGATCTGACTTAAAATCTGGTATATAATTTATCTCGCTACGTTGACGGGAGCCGGAGATATAAACATATAACCGCAAGTGCAACCAATGTACGGTACCATTTCAATTTCAACTAAGTAACACTAATTAAAATTAAAAGACTTGTAATAAAGTAAGCTAATTCTGAAGACTGTTTGATTTATAAATAACGAAAATAACAATAAATTACAAAATAAATACCAATAATTATAAATTTTATCATTGTCCAGTGCTGATGAATGCACCGGTATAACATTGTTTTTCTTTTTGGCTATAAAATCTTTCAAACTCCATGGAGAAAACCTTTGCATAACAAAAAAAACCTTAGTACTGGCCACAAGAAAACAAGACTCGAATTACAAATTTCTTGACATTTTGTAGAATTACAGTGTAAACAAAGCAGGAGTAATTATTTAAAAAAAACTGCACGCCAGTTTCAAACAAAGAGAATATAATCATGATTTCAAATCAGCAGCCGAAAGATGTCTAAAACTCGATTTTTAATTCGGAATGTTTTTATTTACGGTGTAATCACACAGTTACGCAAGACTGGATAATAGCTAATATTTTAAAGCTATTATAAGACAGGTAAGGAACTATTTTGAAATACCGTAAATTATTACTAAAATACAAACGAACAACTCTAACAAATTAATAAGGGTCGGTTTTTTATGCCGCCGATGCGATGTGCCGCCGTGCATTTTGCGCATTTTTCTACGGCGTTCCATACAAAACGAAGCTTAGTTTGAACATTTAGTAATTAAAGTAAAAAATGAATGGTTTTAAAACAATCTAGAAACCAATATCTGTGATTTCCCTTTAAATGTTTAGTTCTAAAGTTATCTTGAATCAAAGTTTGTAGTCCGTGCTGCGGTCCGTCCGTGTCGTGTGTCGTCCACCATTTGGGCTCTCTCTGAGGAACCTGCCACAGCCCTCCGGACTGTCGCTTGATATGCGCTTTACATAAATTAATGTAACATTCGGCAATAGCCGACTGCGTCCTTCCGGACGAAATTATTCGCTGGAATCCAGGCGCATACGTGCGCCTCAGTCGTTGTTTCAAATGCACGCAAATTGACAGCGAGTGCTGACCAGGCGACGTTGCAGTGGAATGCGGCCGTCACCGATTTCGCGCACATCTGACCGGATTGCAAGATGTATATGGTCCTTTTTATATGCAGATAGTTTTTTAAGGGTATGATCAGACCATCATACTGAACAATTTTCTGTATGGGACCAAAGTCAAAATCACGAAAAAAAATCAACTGTTCCATACAAAACTGCAATCCTACTCTACAAAAATGTATGGGGCAGAAGACTTTTTTTCGCGATATCGATGACAGTCCCATAGAGAAAGCTGTTTGATGGTTTGATCATCCTCTTAAAAAAGTGTCGGCATATTAAGTTAAATATATAAAAAATAAAGTAATATATATATAATGCGCCCCGACGCGTTCCGTTCAGTGATAATCATACTTAAAAAATAATTTTGTATCTGCCAGTACACTTGATTGTTTTCAATAATGAAAAATGCCATCACGAAGAAGAACTAATAATCTCACTAACATTATAAACGTGAAAGTTTGTGACGATGTTTGTAAAGTTGCAATGTTGTATCTTTGTGGCGCAATCACACATAAACGGCTGAACGGATTTTGATGAAATTTGGCACGCAGATAGAATGTGTTCTGGATTAAGATATAGGATACTTTTTATCCTAGCAATGGGTTCCTGTGGGATAAATTACAATATTTTATTTTATGCTCACTAGCGCCAATTTGACGTTGACAGATGCATTTGTGTAGATTGCAGTGATAAAAATAGTATTTACTTTTTTCAACAGTCTTGACAACAGCTGTGTAGTATATTTGGTATATGGTTAGATTTTCGTGCATGAGGTGGAGGTTCGATTCTTGGTCGAGAATGTTTTTTTTTATTTTTTTTAAATACATTCAACGACTATATCCATTTTTCACCGGATTAGACAGAAGCAGTTAGGCTTGATATGTTAAGGGCCTGACCTTCAATCATAATAATATCCTGAGATCATATCAGATCTAATATTAGCGCAGGATGTTTTATTTTGGCTTTTTTCTAATTTTAATCCTACCATCCTACCAGGTATCTCACTAATATTAATATTATGTTTGTGGTTCTATCATCAACACGTCTCAGAAATTCGGTTTTACAGATTTGATTGTATAGGTACTGGGCGAATTGGAAAAATAATTTTCTTCTTATCGTGTCGACTTCGAATTCTGAACAAAGTCGCTAAATAGTAGCTTGCCAGAATCGGGCAACCGATACTGCACCGTCGCTAGCAGTCATGAGCTCCTCCTGCGTGCAGATGTTAGGGCACGCAGGGCACGATGTGAGATGGGCCATCGTTTGTGGAGTTCCACACAAGCAAGTCACATTTTGCGCATCCGAGTATCCCCACCTGACCATGTTGTCCTTACTGCGACCGACCTGGGTTCGAAGTCGGTTTAAAGACTTCCAGGTCGCCCAAGGCAAGTCATGTCTAGGCGTGAGGCTCTCAGACGGCGACACAAATGGAGTTGGGAGGGACACTTTTTGTCGCCATAGAGTACACCTTGCTTGCGCTGGGCCAGTATTCAGGGGGTCGACACACTTCATAAAGCTGCGTCGGCTTGGCAGCCTTTGCGGCGCAGGAATAAAGCCATGCATGGGATGTCGTGTGTCGTCCACCATTTGGGCTCTCTCTGAGGAACCTGCCACAGCCCTACTTACATCTGGGGGCGCTATGCCAGCCAGTGGGTAAAGCAACTGTACTGGAGTCGGTTTCAAGCAACCAGTTATAATCCGACACGTTTTGTTTAGTTCCGGTATCCACCAGCTTGGCGTGGGCAGATCGGCCCTACACCGGGTAAGCGTATTCTCCAGCGGAGAACGCGAGAAAAATAATTAAACAAATAAATAAATAACGCTCACAGGCACAAACATTATTTTAATTATCCCAAGTAAGCATTATAGGCTTTTTATTGTGAAAACCATACAACAACGGCATAAACATATAACATCCAAGACCGAACCGGGACTCGAACCCAGGACTCTGGTTTGGCAGTCTGGCGTGGTAACCATTACACCAACCGGGTCGGCAAATGCTAAAAATCCTCTTTCTTTCAACCTTTTCTAAAGTTAGTGTTCATAATTTTATCGTAGTATTGTTTTCATCTTAATAGATGGCGTAGCGTGATTTTTTGAAGCAAGTACCATACTCAATTCACGCTCAAGACATCTCAGATATTCGGTCTTACATATTTGATTGTATAGTTACTTACCGGCTGAATTAGAAAAATAATTAAATAAATAAATAACGCTTACAGGAACATTGTTATGATTCCAAGCAAGCACTATAGGCTTTTTATTATAGAAACCATACAACAACGGCACAAACATTTATAACATCCATGACCGAACCGGGTTTCGAACCCAGGACCCTGGTTTGGCAGTCCGGCGAGGTAACCGGTCGTCAAATATTAAAAATCATGTGTTCAAACATTTAATCGTAGTATTGTTTTCATCTTAATAGATGGCGTTGGGAGTTTTTTTTTTAAGCAAGTGTGCTACTATTATTAATTCAAAAACCTAGCTATAGCAGGAGCTTACAAATTTACTTGATTATATTATCGTTGTAATACATTGTTGTAAGTATATTGATTGTTTGAGTCCAATCTGAGCCAATGCTACGGAATGATAACCTTATTTTACAGAAAGGACGAATTTTGTTGCAGTAATTCTTGCCAAGTTTTTGTTTTGTTTGATTTTCGGTCTCAATTATGATTTTTTGAGGGCTTGTGCAACTTAACTATAGAACATCATTCTACCATAACGAATAAAAAGGTACCTACGTATCTAAAAGGTCCTTATAATATAACACTACAGGTCGGTAATGTAGCTACTTACATAATTGAAAATCTTTTCTAGCAAATTGACCATTAGCTTCCTAGAATATTATCGTTTTAGCTCTTGCCTTCACCATTTTACAGTAGCCCGCGTGGTAGAGTATCCTCTAACGTTTATACGTGAGTGGAGGTCTGTGACCCGCAGTGGGTCGTAAGATGATTATTATGCTGCTCGACATAAATAAGAAACTAATAAACGACGAACAGTAGAAAAATTAAAGTGATGGATCCAGTGAATGACTTTTAAATCTGATACCTACAGAATTACTTGGGGTAATTTCTGATTTTGATTTAGCTTAAGTTCATGACTTTCTTATCTTATTATGGGAAATGGCAAGCCAGCAACACTTCGACCCAATGGTATCTTTTGTATTGAACCCTACATATTATTTTCTTCATCCTTGAAAAACTTGGAAAATGAGGGAGGCAATAGCGTTAGGGTAAGAAACCTGTAATGAATAACCATCTCTCAGGAGTCACATACGTTTTCCCACCGAGACATCGCAGTCACACAGTACAAATGTTCCATGGTTTTCTCCTCCTCTCCACACGCTCGGCAACCGGGATCTAGAGTGAGCTTTATCGTGCCTGTTGCGTAGTGCCCGGTGAGGGCTCCGACGATGGCACGAGCTTTGCTCCTACTGTTGTTCAGTATGAACTGTGGGATTCGTGGTGTTATATTGCTGTTATACTCTGACACCAGGGCTTTGCCCACACGATAATAAGAAGATTGCCGATGAATTTCCTGCAGTGTTGCAGACCCGAGAGGCCAGAGCATTCTAGCCTGTGTCTTTTATCAGCCCATTCCTTAATCGCCATTCTAATGTTACATGCCAGGATTCCTAGACTTGGTTCGGACCATGACCTTCATGAGCTTAGACGAGACATTAGACAAAATTATATGTCTACGCAGACGAAGTCGCGGGCAAAAGCTAGTACTATTATAAAACTGTAACAGGAAGTTTGTCTGTACATTGAAGATATTAACAAAAAAAAGTTACGATATGGTTTTTAGGTGTCCCTGATTCCATTTCACCAATTTTTGGATTTTTTGTCTGTCTGTTTGTTTCTGTGTTTGTTTGTTTGTTTGAACGAGTATCACGCAAAAACTACTGAACCGATTTTGATGAAACTTTTTTGTTTGATAGCTTATGATCTGACTTAAAATCTGGTATATAATTTGTGCAGACGAAGTCGCGGGTTAACGCTCGTTATAATATATATATACAATATTATAATCACCACATTACTATGCCTGCAGCGAGCAAAATCCATGATTTATCGACATCGATAAAAGTCGCGTCACTACAACATCGAAATTATTCGCTGCGTGGAAGCTGATAACCTGTACAAATAGCGATGCTCTTGCATTCAATCTGCATAATTATTCGTTAGTGAGAGTTGGTCAGGATTGTGTGTTGGGAAATCATTTCAATGTCACAACTGAGAATAAGTATGTTTTTGATGGACCTAGTACCATTTGGTCCAATGCGCGTTTTGTGCAAATCTGTAGTTAGTCCACACGCATTTGGTCAAAGCAAATCGTCCAATGTTAAATTTAATGTTCCATAATCCGCTATAAGCGAAAAGTTTGAGGGCCTTTTTCACCAATTCCGAATAAGTTCTTGTTAGCTTATTCGACGGCTCATTTGACATATTCTTCATAAAAAATATGTCAAACTAGCTGCCGGATAAGCTAACAAGAACTTATCCAAAAGTGGTGAAACAGGCCCTTAATCTATGATCCGCTAGTTAACAGCTAGTCAAATCAGCAACTCTATTATCGAAACGTCAAAAGCAAAACGCGTAACTTTGTATGAAATATTATAGATATATAAGGTCTAACAAAACTAGCTGAAACTATTTTAAGGGTATGATCAGACCATCAAACTGAACAACTTTCTCTATGGGACCAATATCGAAATCGCGAAAAAAAAATCAGCTGTCCCCTACATTTAAGTCGAGTCATGTTTGCAGTTTTGTATGGGACAGCTGATTTTTTTTTCGCGATTTCGATATTGGCCCCATAGAGAAAGTTGTTCAGTTTGATGGTCTGATCATCCCCTTAAAATAGTTTCACCTAATTTTGTTAGATCTTATATAAACATTTTAAGATAAACATTTTATTACTTACTTTTTTTTATAGTTAAATCCTGTTATACTTACTTAAAGGGGTGTTTCAGACCATCAAACTGAACAACTTCTACTATATGGGACCAAGACTGAAATCGTGGAAAAAAAATCCACTGTGTCATATCACTCCCATACAAAACTGCAAACATAACTCGACTGAAATGTATGGGACAGCAGATTTTTTTTCGCTATTTAGATATTGGTCCCATAGAGAAAGTTGTTCAGTTTGATGGTCTGATCATCCTCTTAAAATAGTTTCACCTAATTTTGTTAGACCTTATATATATCATGAAGTACTAACAGTAGGAGTTTGATTTGCGGAAATGTGTAAATTGAACATATAATTGAAGTTTTGATTAGAGCCAAAACACGATTAAGACACATTTTCTCTGATGATCTCTGGTCTGAAGCACCCCTTTAAGGGCCGAAAAAAAAAATTAAAAGAAAATAATAATAATAATAATAAGAATAATAATTGAAGCGAAATGGGCGTGTGATAGTGTATATTACTGCCTAATGCGATAGAAAGAGATGGGCGCCTGAAACGACGCAAGCGTAAAACAAACTTTATTTAATTGTGATTGTACTATTTATGTAAGTTCAATTCTGCTCTCATCAAAATTTGTAAAATATCAATCTCTTTTTTTAAATCAAGTCTCGTGTTTTTATTATTCACCGTTTAGCAGTTCAAAGCGTTTATCGATGAAGACGGAGGCTACTTTGGCTTGTTTTTCGATCGAGAAAATTAATCAAAACTTCAATTATAATTATGTTCAATTTACACATATCCGCAAATGCCGTGTGGTCCCGGCAGAGCAGAATAGTACCACTCCATTCCATCTATTCCATATGAATTGGATGTCGTAGAAGGCGACTAATGGAAAGGGACCGTAGTCTTGTGTTCCTTCTTCGGGCGATAGGCTGGCAACCTGTCGATATCTTACTTACGGCCTCATCTGACCCCTTCTCTGGTCGTAGCGGTTCTCCGTTCCACTGGGCTCAGTAGGGGGAGGACGGGTGTGTGCACTTGCGTTTGCGCGTATGTTTGTGCACCTAAATATCTCCTGCGCACTTGACTGCTTCCGACAATGGATTCCGAGTAAGGGCGCACGAGCGCCAACAACGACGGAATCAGAGGCAGTCGTCGTAGCCGAAATCGGCTAGGAGCAGCATCAGCATCATCCGCAAATCATACTCCTACTGTTAGTACTTCATGATATATGACACTTTGAAGAATCCTATGTGTCCCATTTAATTTTACACCCTGTTCCTATTATTGCATCATAATCAGCCTCTACATGTCTCCAATTACCTACGTTACATACCTGCCTAAATAAGTGAATACGTAACACCAATCAATCTTGTTATATTTTATTAATGCTACAAGTAAAGCAGCTATTGCCAAGTCATTTAAACTATAACACCCATCGCTATAGAGTTTATAATCGAACAACAAGTGTAATACAGTTGTAAAAATCAATATATCGTGGGAAAGTAAATATCGTATCGGTGTAAACGGTTTGATATCGTCGTCGTGTATTGATAAGTAACAAGTTTGTTTAAATTGAGTCCGAATTGTGGTACAGTTTAGATACCTATTTTGTAACAGACTTCTAGGAAAAACGTCCTTGGTTATTTCGCCGTTTAAACTAACTCATCATCATCAGCCTATCATCGTCCACTGCTGAACATAGGCCTCTCCCAAGGCGCGCCACAAAACTCTGTTAACTCTGTCTTTGAGCAATTTATAAGTTAAGTAAAGAATTTTCTTTAGATAGTAAGTTTAACAATAAAAAAAATCATTTTTTCTTGGTCTTTCTATAATTTAACACGTTCCGGGACAGTGAACGAGACACAATAGAACTTTTATTGTTATCACGGCTATAGGCGGTCACTGTCCCGGAACGTGTTAAGATACTATGTTGTTTAAAAGAAATTGATCCTTATGAATGACTCTTTCGGTTGGTATCATAAAATACAGGATGTTTTTTTTCACATTTCACCGGTTCGATTCCCGGCTCAAGCAGATGATTTTTCAAAAATCTTTAAATGCAGTTTAAATTATTTTTGAAAATAAAGGAATGTTTCCTTTCAGTAAAATTTGCCATCATAAATATTAAGGGTACTTTCCCTCCAACCACGGCCTTTTTTTTCAACCCTGTATATGGGGGGCATAATAGATTTGCTACCCCCTCGGGGAATATAGTCGTGAGCATATGCTATGCTATGCAATTGTCATTCTTTTGGCATTTCATACATTTTTATTTTAGTAATTCATTAAACAGCACTCTAGGACATGCACCTGTGATACTTGCATGGGGAGTCGCGTGGCTAGAGGTCTCTCGAGTAGACGTCTTTCGTTCGGCTCGCGATTTAGGTAGCCACGCGGCTCCGCCATTTTATGGCGGTTTCGGGTGTGTGTTTTTGTATAAAAACAGGGCTTTGAGATCCCCATATCAATTACCGTACAATGAACGTTAACTTGAATTATTATAATATCTTCAACACTTGATACTGGCGAAATCTTTAAGGAAACGCCATTTAATAAAAATAGAATAGAACAGCACTCTAGTATTTTTTGTAACCATAGTTGACAACACTGAATCCTGAATCAGGATTCCGGATCGTAATTCCGTCTGTGTGTGGCGGACCTTAAAAGGTGGTTCATAGTTGTAGCTTATTGCCTGATCACTCCGAAAAAATAGGGTCGTTAATTATTAGAGAATACAAACTAGAGATAGACTCGGCAAAGCGCCTGATAGACTCGACAGGGGACTCAAGGGCTGGCACTCCTCGCTCAACGGATCAGCATAGCCATTCAGCGATAGACCTGTCAAAGCGCCTGATAGACTCGACCCAAGGACTGACACTTTCCTTGCTCAACGGATCAGCATAGCCATTCAGCGAGGAAATGCGGCCAGCGTTCTCGGTACCCTCCCACAAGGACCGAACCTGTACCACATCCTAGGCTAATTTAGTTTTAAGTCTCTTTATTTATAATCTTATCTAATGTTACTATTTTACGGATCTTTCGAATAAACATTAATTTATTTATTAACACACTAAAAATATAAGTACAAGATTAATTAACATCTAAGGTAAGGAATAAAAAGAAATGAAAACAAAAACAAAACAAAAAAGGGCAGAGAAAGGGGTAGACAGGCCAGGTAGGTGATGGGAGTTCAGCCTGCAGATAGAATGCCGATCGTAGATTCGTCGGCAGACCATCTACAGGTAGAACACATGTATTTATAACTAGAGAAATGCAATATTCAAATTCTCTTCATGCATTTCGACAACTTTAGTTTCATAGCAAAAGTTTTGATAACAACAAAATTGAATTTAACGTAGGAATTGTGAAACATGAAAAGTGTTTCCCGTCTAGACGAATCCTGGCGACAGATGGCCGCGATAGCCGTTTTATAAGCATTTTTAAATATTATGACTTTTAGTTCAAACACCACTGGCTTTTCGGTGAAGGAAAACATCGTGAAAAAACCTGAATGCTTCAATATCGAGTCGTGTGTTGTAGGTTATACAGCAAAAAGATCGGAGCAAAAAAGAAATCAGCTGTTGCATACATTTGAGTCAAGTAGGCAGCGGCGCGGCGGCGCTTGCAGTTTAGTATGGAACAGCAGATTTTTTTTGCTCCGATCGGTTTGCTCCCATAGGAAAAGTGGTTCAGTTTGATGGGTAGACTCTTAGTTTAAAAGGATGCTAATGATATAAATTTCACCTTGTATATGAAATGACAGCCAGCTCACTTCCCGTCAGAATAGAGCCACTGGAGTTTGGGGGTAAGTACTAAGTAAGTTCTACTGAAATGTAAATATTCTAGGCATAGATTCTAGGCATTGCTCTTCTTGATCACGTCGCAAACGTCAAGATCCGACATAGAACTAATGTTTGAAACTGAAATTGAATAAGAATAGAACTTCGATGTTTTAACTTAGCGCAATCGGGCACCTGGACGCTGGAAACCGATTGGCAGGGCACGTACTTAGGCGAAGTGATGGCAGGTGGAGGAAAGCCTTAACAGCTAGCTTAGCAGAGTGGTGGCCGAGATTAGGCAAAAGAGAAGTGTGTCGTCCGGCAGCCAGGTGGGTTGGCGACATCTGGAAAAGTAACGGCAAGATCTGGATGCGACTGGCACAGGACCGAGAAGGATGGCAAAATAGGGAAGAGGCTTATGCTCTGCGGTGGGTGAATACGGGGTGATTTTTTTTTCTTATATTTCAAAAGGGTTTGCTCTTGACCTCAATCCAGTCCTCAGGACAAAGATGTGGTCGAATATGTAGCGAGCTTACCCAGAAGGTGCCTATATTCACTCGTACTTTAAAGTAATTCGGGTTGTAAGTGCTCGGAAATACTGACGCAGGCAGGACATTTCACTCCTTGGCTGTTTATAAAAGAATCAGAAAGGCGCTTAGTGCGAATATGTGGGATATCAACCAAGAAGGGGTGATCCCGCGGTGCGTCTGGAAGTCCGATAGTAGAAAGGGGAAGGCGGGATGAGCTCATGCAGCTCTTGGGCACACTCACCGAAGTACAATCTGTAGAAGACCGACAAGCACGCTACTCTGCGGCGCGGCGGCGGTGGGCTAGGCTTAGAAGCTTGGTCTCAACCAGCTTACTGTCGCCAATGATGATGATGAAGTCTACGCTTATTCTCTGTTCTCTGTTTTTTTTATTTAGCCTGTTTTGTTTCCAACTGCTGTTCAAAGGCCCTAATCCTCCCTATGCAATGCAATCTCTGGCCAAACCTTCAGAAAGGTATTCAGATCATCGCTTCATCTTCTCCTGGGCCTTCCACGACGGACGTTGGCAACCATCTCGTGGATCCCATTCTGTGGCCATCTTGGTCCACCTCTCCGGGTGCATGCGGCATATCACTGTCCCACTTCATCTGAGCTGTTTTAAGGACTACGTCAGCTATACCAGTTTTGGAGCGCAGATCAGCGTTTCGTACTCAATGGCTCAAAATCAATCAAAATCAAAAACTTTTTATTCAAAATAATATGAAAGATGTGTTAACCTTACTGAGTCGAAAATGTGGGAATACTAATTTATTTTTATTTCTTGTATTGTAATTATGAACGTCACTGCTCGCTGCTGGCAAATGTTGAGATTGTGTTTCTGATGTTCAGTCTAACACCAAGTCTAAGCACCGTAAGTTAGGATGGGCAAGATGCACATGACAGCGAGTTTTCGCTTGACTGTCAGAGGAAAAAAATGAGAATAGAATAACTCTACCGGTTTGGGGAACAAAGTCGTGGCTGTTATATTGAAATAGGTATCTACTTTTTACCCGACTGCCCAGGAGGGTTATTCAAAGTCGGTATAAGTTCCATAACGGAAACCTGTCAAATATAAGCTGATTATAGAGTAAGGTAAGCTATTATTCAAATTCTTACAATTCTTGTAATCTTATTAGAAAAGATACAACGTATTTTATGGCAAACTAGCTCTTCGACTTCGTCCGCGATTGAATAGGCTATCATCATCATCAGCCTATATCAGCTTTTTAGCGATAAGACCGCCTTATTTGTACCATAATTATTTTTGTGACCTGCTCTGTACTGTATTTATGTGTTTGGTGTATATAAAGTATATTTCATTCATTCATTCATTATTAGTCCCACTGCAGATTTTTTTTTAAGTGGTCTGGCGGAAAGGTCCCCGACAGTACGTACCAATAGGTATGTAAGTATTTTCCTTGTACACCAGAACAGCAAGGAAAAGAATGCAGAGTAAAAAATACAAGAGGTACAGAATGAATCGGTCTTATCGTTAAAAGCGACTTCTTCCATACAACCTAAGGGTAGAGGAGAAGATGAACGGTAGGAATCATTATTTCGTTTCGACACTTATTGACTTCGGGTTAGTAAGTAGGTAGGAGTCATGTTGCAGGTTCTGACCAGAGCACTTGTCTCGCGAGGTTTTCGCGCGTTGCGTTTTTGCCTGCCACGAGGCTCCGCAATCCTCAATCTCTTCTTGTTCTAGATCAAAAACAATCCCTGAGATTGGGATATATTCTGCCATAAACTACTTGACACAGGCGGAAATGCAGTGCTAACACGCAAGAGTCCATTAATTATAAATAAAAAAAAAGTAAGTTATGAATTTAATTTTACACAAATAAAAATAAGTAAATATTGGTTTCTTCACTAATCATTATTAGACATTATTATATAATCAAAATATAAACCAATAATCATGTCGTTTTACCAGTGTTTATTACAGAAACATAATGTATAACTCTGAAGAAGAAACATTTTTACAAGCAGCTTGTACATACGGGCGATAGAATTGGACACCAATTGACGCCTCTCCAAACCAATAAACAAGCTTTCACTCAATAAAACTCATCAATAAAAGTTACAATACAACCAAAAATACAATAAAATAACAATAAAATATTATTACAGAAAATTACGCAACGAAAACCTACCAATTACGGCCGAATAAAAAAAACCGGAACCAAAACAAATGAACATCGAAAACGAGCTTTGAGTTTTCGAAAATCGAACTCGGGGGATAGAGAAAAAAGAACACTTACCACAGATGTAGAATTAAAAAATCACATTCGATGTTAAGTTTTTTTTTTGCACGAAACACTTGAAAATCACTGATGAATTCACTGTTAAATACACGATTATTTTCAAAAACACTGTATTTTCGATCAGTAGGCGAACACGAGCGATTCGACGCATGAACGCGAACTGTTGGATGGAATTTTGTTTTGCCGACCCGTCTCGTTTGTTGGTGCTACCAGTTTTTGAGAGATATTTACCCTGACATTTTACCCACAAAACCACATGTAAAGCAAGTTATGAGTTTCGGTCGAGCAGCATGGGTAGTATGCCACCGTGATACAGCGCTATCACACCTTCGCTCTCTTTCTATTTGCGCGC
Source organism: Agonopterix arenella (assembly GCA_927399405.1). Classification (NCBI taxonomy): domain Eukaryota; kingdom Metazoa; phylum Arthropoda; class Insecta; order Lepidoptera; family Depressariidae; genus Agonopterix; species Agonopterix arenella. Next base: position 898,642 of record OV656715.1, read on the forward strand.
GAACGAACGAGATAAAAGACGTGATACAGCCGTATCACGTGTAGCATGCTACGGCTTCAGCATGAGTTGTTATGCGATATAGCACATCATCATCATCAGCGTATACAGGGTGTTACAGAAGTAAAAATAAAAATTGAAAACTTTTAGGGGGTGGTTTAGACCAACAAACTGAACCATTTTCACTATGGGACCAACATCGATATCGCAAAAAATTTTCGATTTAAATTTAATTAAAATTTTATTTTTGTAACACCCTGTATACCCATTGAGGGTGTATGTGCGTTAGTCCACCACTAGTGTCCAATGCGGACATACGCATCAGAATTTGCAATGCAGGTTTCCTCACGTTGTTTTCCTTCACCGTTTGAGAGCAGTCGATAATATGTAAATCAAATAAAATCAAACCAAATAAAATTTTATTTTACACCAAAACATAAACAGTAAAATACAGAGATAAAAATACAGGAGGCACAAAATAAGGCGGACAACTCATAAAAAACTCATTGATACAGCCATCACATCCGTTCTGATGCGAACCCTACGAGACGACCCGGTTTGTGTAATAGTTACCACGCCGGACTGCCAAACCAGAGTCCAGGGTTCGAATCCAGGTTCGGTCATAGATGTTTATATGTTTGTGCCGTTGTTGTATGGTTTCCATATCAAACAGCCTATTAGTGCTTCCTTGGGACCATTACAATGCATGAGCCTGTAAGCATTATTTATTTATTAATTTATTTAATTATTTATACCTCTCCACAACGCGCCACCGATACTCTTCTCTTACGACGATATATAGGTCATGCTGACACAACAAAAGAAGAGCAAGCAAGCATTGGATGCTGATTGACGATGGCAAGTCAAACTCAATGATATGATATGACATGCTATCGACTCTGCATAAGAAAATTCAGAGTACTAAACTTAACTGCATATATTACTAGCTCCGTTTAAAATCTGTCCAGTGGCCGTAGCATGGCAGCGTGATATAGGGCTATCGCGCTTTAGCTCCCTTTCATCTATAGATCTTTCTATCGCTCTCTTTCTATTTGAGCGGGAAGGAACGAGATAAAAGGCTTGATATAGTCTTATCGCGCACATAATGAGACACGATTACAGACCTACCTGTTTAAGGTTCAATACCAACGTTCGTTGCTTTATTCTTTGACGTATGTAATTTTACTTGGAACCCACATAAAAAGAATCCGTCTAGTAGGTTTTTTTAAGATTGTAACGCTATCCATCCAGTGATTCCAGTGTAGTTGAAATATTTATAATTTTTTTTATTTTTCACTAACTTAATCTATTGCAAAAATGTTTACCCACAAACTAGGGTAAATTCCTCACGCGGTAACCCTAAAACTGATACCTGTATCACACACACATAAAAAGACCTTTCACAGGGTTTCATATTACACAAAAGGGTGTTACTCACACATAGAAAATGTTCGGTTCGGCGTGCATAAGAGGGAGATAGATATATCGCGGAAGGAAAAGGGACGAAGTACGTAAGTTGGTTGATATGGGTCTGACAATTTATATATAAATTTTGTTAATTGTTACTTGTTGGATCACACCGTCAAAAAGCTCGTCTTGTGGTCGCATGGAAGAAAGCGCTATCGTGATAATATACACCTGTTCGAAAAAGAAATTTATTGATTGTGATAGATTTTTGTTTGTCTGACTGTACCTATAATGTATGGAAAAAGATTACAATTTCTTATACAGGGTGTTGGGGTAAACAGTTGCATTAATTTAAGGGGTGATTGTACCCATGATACTGAACAACTTTCCCTAAGAAACCTATTGGAAATTCATAAATATAATGCATTAGGTAATTAGGTATATAAAAAAAAAAAAATAATAGCATGAAAATAAATTTTAAAATATGTACTATGTATGCTGTCTCATACAAAATTGTAGTAACTAATGATTTTACTCCAATTTACACACGGTGACACATTAAGCTATACAAAACCAACATAAGCTGGCCGCGCGTAGGTTAAGTAATGTTTAACGTCACGCGGCCAGCTTATATTGGTTTTTTATAGCTTGATGTGTCGCCGTGCGTACATACAAACTCGAACCACCACACCACACCATACACAACAAAATACAAAGAAAACCGAACGGGTCCGGAGATATTCGCTCCCGCATGTCCGCCTCCGGCCTGCTTTCCCGCAAAACCGCCTCTGTGTGGCCTCTGGGCTTCGTTCACGACCTTCGGGTGCGGTTGTTTTTTCAACACGCTCTATGGTACGGAACGACAGCGCCAATTTTTAACTCTCTATGAGGTACGGAACGATCACATTGGTTTCATAACCAAAAAATTTGACATTGACAGTAATATGGGTTTCCAGGGCTTCCATCATTTCCAAATACAATAAAAAAACTACGTTACACTGCCTACGAGCGGCCAGCTTATGTTGGTTTTGTATAGCTTGATGTGTCGCCGTGTGTACATTTTCCACAGTTGATTTTATTTATTTAATTTCGTTGTCCACACTAGGTATAGGTAGTTAAAGTTGTGCAGTTAGAGGGTCTAAACCACCGCTTTAAATATTATTACCCTTATTTGTTACCCCCTGTATACCCAACCAATACATACATGCACCCCCTTCTTCATAATTTAAGATCTAACGTCGTCTTCACTCAATAATATTTTTACAGTAGTACCATCTTTCTACTGCCGATTTGACTTTCAAAAATCGAACTCCTGAAGTATGATTTTTGACAGTCAAATCAGCAGTAGAAAGATGCATATCTCCATAGTAATTTTGACATTTTGACGCTGAGCTCAGCGAATGAGATTCAAAAATCTCACTTCAGGCTTATAAGTCTCACCGGTACCTGCGCAGGGCTGCGTTCAGAACCTACGCCCCAGGTGCACCCCGAGTGCAACTTTTCGCACTAACGCCGTTCCGAGCCTCGGTGAACGGTTCTGTACCATAGAGCGTGTTGAAAAAACAACCGCACCCAAAGGTCGTGAACGCAGCCCAGTTGACAAATTTTAAAAGCGCGCGAAATTATATTGACCAATCAGGATGCATTCACTGCCGAAGCATCCATTGTCTGCTATTCGAGTTGGTGCGAGATAGAGAATACCCGATCAGGCACGTATCCAGGGGGGGGGGAAAGGTTGGTGGGTTTTATTCCCCCCTGAAATCCGAATATTTATATGGAAAAGTGATTACTTATTTATGGTTTTTCTATAAATATCCCCCCCTGAAAATTAAATATCCCCCCCCCCCCCCGAAACTAAAGTCTGGATACGTGCTTGTACCCGATTTCGCACTGCTCTGCGCAAACGAAGATTGACGAGCGGAATTGTTTTTCTGGCCGTACTAATAGGTAACAAAAGTTTGTAAAGAGAGCCCATGTAAGCTAGCATTCAGGACAAGTTTTTGACGGAGCCCTATTCATGATGAAACTAGTATGTAGGCACAAAGCAATCGAGGCCCTAGCTAGCGCACTCGCCTAGTGCGACCTAGGGTTACTAGAGAGAGACACGGGCCCATTTCCGTCAACCTGGGTTAGATATCGACTCTTGGTTAAATACTGCCGGTACTTATCAATACTGCGTTCTTTTTAGGGTTCCGTACCCAAAGGGTGAAAACGGGACCCTTAGGTCCGCCACACACATACGGAATAGCGATCCGGAATCCTGAATCAGGATTACGATTTAGTATGGATTTTCCCCCTCCACAATTCTGTTCGGAATCACAATCCTGATTAGAAATTTCGGATTGAAATTCCGGATGTGTGTGGCGGACTTTATTACTAAACCTACGTTGTCCGTCCGTCCGTTCTTCTGTCTGTCCTAACTATTTAGGGCTGTCATTTTTGAACCGTAATAGCCAGACAAATTATATTTCACAGAATGTGCGTTATTTTATTAGGGCCGATTCGCTAACAAATTTTTATTATAAACATGAATAATTGTAAAAAATTAAGAGGGGTCCTCATACAAGAAATTAGTTTTTATCAACATTTTTCTTCCAGAATAATGTCTCTCTCTCTCTCTCTCTCTCACTCTCTCTCTCTCTCTCTCTCTCCCTCTCTTTCACACACGCACACACACCTCCACATAAACACACCCCTACTTATTCACACACACATACAAACCGCACATCTTACAAGTGCATTGTACATTTAATTTGTAAAAACTGCGTCAAACTTGGTATAGTTAAGTGATTATAGAACAAACTGTACAGTATAACAACAAATAATGAAAAAAAGCCAAGTGTGAGTCGGTCTAACTCTAACGCCAAGGTCTTGCTGCGCACACGATAAGAAGATCGAAATTGCGAAAAATGGATGTACGCACGGCGACACATCAAGCTATACAAAACCGATATAAGCTGGTCGCGCGACGTTATACGTTACCCGATCTTTGGTGATCGTCTGAATGGCGGGTCAACGCTCATATTTATATTTGAAACAGAGTTAAATAATTGCTTACCAATTGCTTATATTTGGAGTTAAATAATTGCTTACCAATTGCTTATATTTGGAGTTAAATAATTGCTTACCAATTGCTTATATTTGCTTATCATCATGATAAGCAAATATAAGCAATTGGTAAGCAATTATTTAACTCTGTTTCAAATATAAACATGAGCGTTGACCCGCCATTCAGACGATCACGATCTTCGCGCGGCCAGCTTATATTGGTTTTGTATAGCCTGATGTGTCGCCGTGCGTACCTAGGCATCTTAATTTTAAGTTTCAGTGTACAGGGTGTAACAAAACACCCTAGTAATAGTTGAAGGGGTGATTTAGACCATTATCAAACTGAACAACTTTCACTATAGAGCCAACCAACAGAAAAATTTAAAAATCAGCTGTACCTATCATCATCATCATCATATCAGCCATTAAACGTCCACTGCTGGACATAAGCCTCCCCCAAAATGGGGGGATTTGCCATAATCGCCACGCTTGGCAGGCGGGTTGGCGATCGCAGTTGGATCGAATCAATGTGTGTACTCAGAGGACGCTGCTGCCCATCCTTCAGTAGATCCCTTAGTCGCCTTTTACGACACCCACGGGAGGAAATGGGATGGTGCTATTCTTAGCCGACACCACACGGCCTATACCTATACAAATCTGCATTAAAAGTACGACCAGGAAAATAATTCCGCTCGTCAATCTTCGTTTGCGCAGAGCAGACCCCCGAGAAAACGATAAAAATCGAGATGTGCCTCCATCCTTATTATTTTACGTATGCCAGAAAGAGCGAGCATGACGTTTTTCTCGTTTAAACGCTTTGTCTTGGGTGGCATGCTAGCCGTGCAGGGCCTCTACCCGCACATTCGAACTTCGCAATTGCGTGAACGTTTTTGTTCCAATATCAACTCCATTAAAATGAAGTGCGGACCGAAACAGTGGCGATATATCGAAAATCTAAAGTCCGGGTACAGGGCCAGGCCCGAGTCCCGGACAAAACCCGAAGTCATTTAGTAATCAAAGGGTGCAAAGTCGGATAGCAGCGAAAAGGGCGCGTAAACAAATTAGCCAATAGTGTGAACTGCCTAGCTAGCATGCCACCCACGACAAAGCGTTTAAACGTGAAAAACGTCATGCGCGCTCTTTCTGGACTACGTAAAATAATAAAGATAGAGGCACATCTCGATTTTTGTCGTTTTCTCGGGGGTGGCATGCTAGCTAGGCTGATTGGTGTATATAATTTCGCGCGCTATTAAAATTTGTCAACTGCGCAGGTACACACGGCGACACATCAAGCTTGATGTGTCGCCGTGCGTACATCGGGGAGACTTATAAACCTGGTACAGTCAAGTGCACGTCAAGCTTGACACTTTGGACTTTGTACCGTTCTTATTTAGTGCGCCATAAGCGTTACAATCGAACTGCAAGTGTAAAGCTTGATGTGCTCTTGACTGTACTACTGTGCCTAGTTACCTATCTACCGCCTCAACTCTATAGATCCTATTTAGATTTTTAAATGCCAAATTTATAGGTAGATTTTAAATACATTATTCGAATTTTAAAATTTTTCTCGATATTAGCTCCAAAGTGAAAGTTGTTCAGTTTGTTGGTCTCCACTCCACACCCCTTTAAATATTACTAGGATATTTGTAGAGAGGCCCTCGTATCGAGCGGAGTTTCTATTGGCCATTTTTTCATACAAAATCGCATAAACTGTACAATTTCAAATCACAGAACATGAACATAGAAAAAAACTGGACGTATAAACGCCACTAACATTTTAAAGCAAGCCAAGTTTTTTTAAGCATCAAATAAAATACCCCCAATAGTTTTATTATACGAAAAGCGGCACTTTTCCCGCCATTTCCCACGCCACTTGACAGCTTTCCCTCTATTTTTATGGCGGGTCGTCCCTCAATGTCATCGACAGAGGTTATTATTCAGATTTATTGGTTGAATAGAACAAAAGCCTTTGCTGTGTGGTTTGAAAAAGATATAAGTTTTACCTTTTAGGCTCTAGACAGACAGACTGCATTCCGACTGCAAAATTGCAGTTCAGATGCAGTTTGAATGCAGTTGACACGACTGCAATAGAACTGCAAACCAAACGCGCAGTCCGATTGCAGTTTAATTGCAGTCGTGTCAACTGCATTCAAACTGCATCTGAACTGCAATTTTGCAGTCGGAATGCAGTCTGTCTGTCTAGAGCCTTAGGTTCCGTAACCAAAAGGATGCCAACAAAAAAAAAATAGGTTTGAATTTGGATGTTTTAAATTTGCGCAAACGGCCTCCAGCACGGCTAGCATGCCACCCACGAGAAAGCGTTTAAACGAGTAAAACGTCATGCGCGCTCTTTCTGGCATACGTAAAATAATAACGATGGAGGCACATCTCGAGTTTTATCGTTTTCTCGGGGTTGGCATGCGAGGCCTACTGGAAAGAAAAAGTATGATAACCGTCACACGAGAAAGAAGAAGACATACGTTTTTAGGATCTTTGATTAATTATACTTATGTCAAGATAGAATCTCACGCTTCTAACGTATTAAAACCTCAGAGGAAGGATCTCTTTATTCTATAGCATAGAGACCATAGAGTCCACATCAATCAAGGATTTTAGACCTATTATTCCCAGCTTCCTGATCAAGGTTTTTAGAATCACCTATTCCCAGCTTCCTGGCATCAATTTACGAGTGTAGTTAGTCTCTTTGGTCTTATGACGTACTTTTAATAATAGGAGACGAAACTATAGATATTTGTTTATGCGGCTGTCCACTTTTTTCTGTGCTAGTGTGTGTGAAAAGTGACCGTAAACATTAGGGGGGTTGTCACGTTGACACCACTCTTTTTTTTTATTACGTATGGGTTTGCTCTTGACCTCAATCTAGTCCTCAGGACGAAGATGGGGTCGAAGATGTAGCGAGCTCACCCAGAAGAAGCCTACTCACTCGTACTTTAAAGGAATTCGGGTTGTAAGCGCTCGGAAATACTGACGCAGGCAGGGTGTTCCACTCCTTGGCTGTGCGCATTATAAAAGATTCAAACACAAACGTCACAAAAGTGGACATTCTTGCAATGGTATGGCTCCCTCTATGCCTTTAGGTATAAGGTGGAGTCTTGTAATTGCAACTATCTGGTAATTGCAACTATGGAGCAATTGCACTTATAAGAATCACAATTCAGTCCTTCTCTTTATACCAACACCTGCCTTCTAGATGACTAGACATAAGTCTATTGAGAGAAGAACTGAATCGTGATTCTTATAAGTGCAATTGCTCCATAGTTGCAATTACAAGACTCCACCTTAATCTATTTGATGAAAACAAATGGCCCTACTTTCTTAGGTTGGTGTGCGTGAGGCGCCATAAAACGTATCTCTGTGTGCGTGAATAGTGACAGGGTTTATTTTAATTTTATTCGACGCGTTCTTACCTTCGACTGTCTATCTTGACATATAACTTATAAATGTTAACGATACATAGAAATAAAATACAAAAACAATTTCATGTCAACTTTTATTTATCCTTAATCACACTAATAAAATGTACAGCTCAAAACAACATAAATAAAAACAAAACCGTTATAATTATGGCAACACCATTTCATTTAAAAAAATACATTCTTGTAATCACAGAACAGAAAAATAATGGTTAGAAGTGCCTTGTGAGTGGATACAGTGCGAAAATAGCGAAAAAAATTTTTGTTCCACAAAAAACCGTTAACCTGCCGCGATTTCGATATTTATGAGTCCCATAGAGAAATAAAAACCATCAGCGTATTAACACGTTCCGGGGCAGTGAACGAGACACAATAGAACTTTTATTGTTATCACTGCTATAGCCGGTCACTGTCCAGGAACGTGTTAAGGAACTTTTATACGAAGGCCGGTTCAGTGTGATTAAAATGTTTTTAATGGTTTTTTTGGTTATGACGTCACTTATCAATATTTCCCTCTCCCTCTTATCGTCTATTTTGTCTCATTTTACGGTTAATTTTCGAATTGAAAACTCTATTTACTCTACTGCAAAGTTTGGGATGTATTAGGCGGAGCTTTTAATATTATGTCGTAATTAAAAAAAGGTCGACGTCCCTATTCGGTGCGATTACTTCTCATATTAGAGATGCATTTACAACACTTCTAACTATTATTTTCATGTTCTTTGTATTTATTATATCGAGTGATAAAATTCATTTTTCAACCCGTAAATTGTCTTTTATTATTTAAACCAAAGATTTAAATAGATAGACCCTTAGCATACAATGGTCCTCTCTCACTCGCAATGTGGTATGCTTGCGCCGTAACAAACGTAGTTTGGGTCATAAATCATTATAGTCAAAACCAAGGATTTTAGAATCATAAAAGAAGCCACTTCTCCTTACAAACATGGAAACAAGAAAATTGGCCTTGGCGGTCGGTAATGTTTGACCTTTCGTACGTCTCCGTCCTCGATATTTCCAACATTATTGTGTCCCTTTCTATCCAATGACGTGGCGTTATCTATGAAAGGAGCTAAAATTTTTGTCGTTGGATTAGAAAGGGACAAAGTAAAGTCGAAAACAACGACGGGAATTTACGAAAGAAGGACGATCATTAACGACCACCAAGGAGTATTATGATGTTTCACCGCTTGCTAAGACAGTCTATACTCCAAGGTATAGACAATACCTATGCCAGCTTCCTGACTGTTATGGATGTATTGTGGATATTATAAAACAATACCACGTAAAAAATTGGCGAATGTTTCCTTTTTACAAGAAAGTGCGGTTGAGAAAGTAACAATGAAATTAACATTATAATAATTGCAATAGGACATTTGCATCAACTATTTATTCTTTAAAATTTTCCTGCAGCAGTTGGCAACTGTCGGCCGATCTTCTTCTTCTTATCGTGTGGGCAGAGCCGTGGTGTCAGAGTTTTTTCAGACCGCCTTACGGCCTCTGACGTGGTTTTTATGTAACGACTACTACCACCAGAGATAGTAGCCGGGACCAACGGCTTACCGTGCCATCCGAAGCACGCAATCATCTTTCTTTTCACATCTCAGGTGATTCAGCCTGCAATGTCATAACCAACTGGGGAAAAACGCACAAAGTGACATGTCACTAGTTGTCCCCCGTGGGAGTCGAACCCACGACCTCCGTGTCGAGAGCCGATGCTCTTAACCATTAGACCACGGAGCCACGGAGGCCGATTGTAAGCGTTTATTAGATGGATAGGTTAGGTTAATAACGATTTATGACCCAAACTTTGCGTTTGTTTGTCTTGCGTGCCTGTTTGTACGAAGTCAATTTGCGTACCAATACCAGTGCAACGTCACTCGCGTTTGACAACTGCGATAAGTACTCGGGTATCTACTGGGTGAAATTGATATCATTAGCATCCTTTTAAACTAAGAGTCTACCCATCAAACTGAACAACTTTTACTATGGGAGCAAACCAATCGGAGCAACAAAAAAATCAACTGTTCCATACTAAACTGCAATGCCTACGCGACACAAATGTATGCAACATCAGATTTTTTGTTTGCTCCGATCGGTTTGCTCCCATAGTAAAAGTTGTTCAGTTTGATGGGTAGACTCTCAAGGATGGTAATGATATCAATTTCACCCTGTAGATAGTTCTAAGATCAAAGACCTCTTTATTCTCAAGCATAGATTCCGCATCAATTTTAATTCTGTAGTAAGTATCTTTTGTCTTATGACGTACCTTTAATAGTAAAAGGAGAACTATAGATATTTGTTTATGCGGCGGTTTTTTGGCGGTTATTTTTCAGTTACGTTTGGAGTCTAGGTCTAGGTTTATAGTGAGTTTTGGTTCGTAAAATTGGTGTTGTTTTGCGTAACAAAGTATCGTGCAAGTGAACAATATACAGTTCAGTGAAATATGAAGGTGTATGGGTCGTAAACAGGAAAAGTGTTCCGTCATTTTGTAGCGCGGCAAAGCGGCCGGTTCACCTCTTTCCTGTGCACTTCTCTGCGTTTCCTGCGTTTCCCGATTGCCTCCAAAAACTCCAAAGAAGCGTTAAAACATCAAACACCAATGTTTTAATTGCTATATATGAGAGAATTTTATTGACGACTTTGGTTGTATGGGATATTATAAGCCCTTTACCTTGAACTGAATCAAAAAAAAAAATGTTTATGCGGCTGTCTACTTTTTTTGACACGTTTTGACGTGCTAGTGTGTGTTTTAAGACAGACACAACCTGCGTGTTGTGCCCAGAGCTGTACCCAACACTATCACTCACACCGCATGTATCCGAACCGAATTTATTTGAATAAATATATAAGGTCTAACAAAATTAGGTGAAACTATTTTAAGGGGATGATCAGACCATCAAACTGAACAACTTTCTCTATGGGACCAATATCGAAATCGCGAAAAAAAATCACCTGTTCCATACAAACCTACTCGACCTAAATGTATGGGACAGCAGATTTTTTTGTCGCGATTTCAATATTGGCCCCATAGAGAAAGTTGTTCAGTTTGATGGTCTGATTATCCCCTTAAAATAGTTTCACCTAATTTTGTTAGACCTTATATTTGTATTTGATTTTTCTTAGACAAACTAAGACCACTTTACATAACTTTACACACACTAGCACGTCAAAAAGTGTCAAAAAAGTGGACATCCTTGCAATAGTGTAGGTCCCTCTATGATATAGAATAAAGAAATCCTTCTCTCTAGAATAGAGAGATACAGGCTGTCCCGCCTTGACACAAGGCTGTAAAAGCACGCGAAATAGGGACAGTGAAGTATCTCATCATCATCTCAGGCGATGGACGTCCACTGCTGGACATAGGTCTTGCGCTGCCCTCGTCCAACGGGTTCCCGCCGCCTTCACCAGGTCGGCGGTCCACCGTGTGGGGGCTCTCTGTCTACCCACGCTGCGCTTTCCGGTACGCGGTCGCCACTCGAGAACTTTTTGGTCCCATCGGCCATCGGTTCTGCGAGCAATGTGCCCCGCCCACTGCCACTTTAGTTTAGTAATTCTTTGGGCTATATCAGTTACTCTGGTTCTTCTGCTGATCTCTTCATTTCTGATTCGATCTCGCAGTAAAGTATCTGTTACGTTGTAACTATAAAATCATCTGTGCCAAAACTGCGCATTGCATGCCTTGCGTAGGGTCTATCTAATAATTTAAATCATTGATTCAAACGCTAATATTCTAAAAATAGTCTAGAATAAAACCTTTTTGTACTTTTAAGGCAGTAGTTTGTTATTTATTAAATAACCTTAAGGCTGGGCCACACAAAGTGCCACTGCAGAACGGGTGCAGGCCGGCTTAACGTGCCATTCGAAGGACGGAATCATTTCATTTTCAGACAACCAGGTGATTCAGCCTGCAATGTCCTAACCAACTGGGGACAAACGCACAAAGTGACATATCACTAGGTGCCCCCCGTGGGAATCGAACCCACGACCTCCGTGTCGAGAGCCAATGCTCTTAACCATTAGACCACGGAGGCAGTATAATTCCACAGTTTTCAACTACTGCCGGCCTGCCGCCGTTCCGTGTAGCCCAGCCTTTATACTGTACGAAATATGTTGAAAAATTTACACGTACAGGATTATTTTTAGGGGAGTGCATCAGGCTACATCCATACAAGTAAGTTCGATATCAGAATTTATAAAATGAAACGGGAGCAACCGAAGCGAGCTTGAAATTTTTTTGACAGGAAGGTACCTAGTTGAAATATTATACCTGGAGTGACCGAAGCAAGCTCGAAATTTTTCAGTACAATTTCTCGGCTGTGGCCAAAACATTTAGCTATTGCACAGAAAGATATTTGAATGAAATAGATATTTGGAGCGAGCGAAGCAAGCTCGAAATTTTTCAGTACTATTTCTCGGCTGTGGCCAAAACATTTAGCTATTGCACAGAAAGATATTTGAATGAAATAGATATTTGGAGCGAGCGAAGCAAGCTCGAAATTTTTCAGTACAATTTCTCGGCCGTGGCCAAAACATTTAGCTATTGCACAGAAAGATATTTGAATGAAATAGATATTTGGAGCGAGCGAAGCAAGCTCGAAATTTTTCAGTACAATTTTTCGGCCGTGGCCAAAACATTTAGCTATTGCACAGAAAGATATTTGAATGAAATAGATATTTGGAGCGAGCGAAGCAAGCTCGAAATTTTTCAGTACAATTTTTCGGCCGTGGCCAAAACATTTAGCTATTGCACAGAAAGATATTTGAATGAAATAGATATTTGGAGCGAGCGAAGCAAGCTCGAAATTTTTCAGCAATACGAATTCCTCAGCATTATAAGTTGGTTGTAGTCTCAATTTTAAGTTTAAAAACATCATCAATCAATCAATCATTACTAAAAGAAAGTGCCTATGAAGTTCGATGGCGAACGAAACGAACTCGAGATTTCGTAATACTTTGTAGCAAATATTACTAGGCTATGAACCTGCATTATAATCTATCCGATCACATGTGTAAATAAGTTTGCACCTTTTTTCGTGTATTTCTTCCTACTCAAGTAGGTGCAAGCACTCCTTTGCACCCCGCTCCCGGCGCCCATGCAAAAGAACGCAAAAAGTTAATTTTTTACAGCTAATCCGTCTCGAAGGACCAACGCTAGTGGCAATAACTCAAATGTATATAAAAATATATAACTGTACAATTTATCTACGACACGTCTCACCGAAATCCCCGTCAATATGATGTTAACTTTATACAGGGTGTTACAAAAGTAAAAATAAACATTTAAAACTTTTAAGGGGGTTGTTGAGACCATCAAACTGAACAACTTTCACTATGGGACCAATATCGAAATCGCGAAAAAAAAAATCTTTTGTCCCATACAGCTCGAGTAGATCTGTAGTTTAGTATGGAACATCGCAAACGCATCGCATCATGGCGATTCTGGCGATTTATGGCGAACTGCCTCCGTGGTCTAATGGTTAAGAGCAATGGCTCTCGACTCGGAGGTCGTGGGTTCGATTCCCACGGGGGGCACCTAGTGATATGTCACTTTGTGCGTTTTTCCCCAGTTGGTTAGGACATTGCAGGCTGAATCACCTGATTGTCTGAAAAGGAAACTGATTCCGTGCTTCGGATGGCACGTTAAGCCGTTGGTCCCGGCTACTATCTCTGGTGGAAGTAGTCGTTACATAAAAACCACGTCAGAGGCCGTAAGGCGGTCTGAAAAAATTCTGACACCAGGGCTCTGCTCAAGCTCTGCCCACACGATAAGAAAGAGAAAGATGGCGATTATGGCAAATCTCCTCATTTTGGGGGAGGCCTATGTCCAGCAGTGGACGTCTATCGGCTGATATGATGATGATGATGATGGAACATCCGATTTTTTCTCGCGATTTCAATATTGGTCCCATAGTGAAAGCTGTTCAGTTTAAATGTTTATTTGTATTTTTGTAACATCCTATATAACTGCACAATTTATCTACGACGCGTCTCACCGACATCGCTGTCAATATGATGTTATCTTTATATATTAAAAGGGACCTAATCGTCGCTATTATGACGCGATCACACAATCTAATTAATTGAATCAGGCGTTACTTTGCGGAAATCCATGAATAATATGTAGATGACACGATTGTATCAAGACCTCCGCTTCTAAGTACCTAGTAGACAAAGTTGTATTACGTTATGCAACACAACCTGCCCACCAAATAATTTCTACTCTACACGTGTTTCGCTCCACCAAGGAGCATCCTCAGGTGTTAGACCGACGGACAACGTTCGAAACAGAGTTGCGTTTGCATGCATTTACGAATAAAACCGCTAATCGGTTGGGTTCGGCGAGTGTAAGCTCATACTGTATGGCTATCAAAATATATAACAGGTTGCCAAATATGCTTAAAACATTGAATACAAGTTCTTTTAAAAATCATTTACATAAATTTTTAATCAATAAATGTTATTACTCTGTAAACGAATATATGGTCGATGTTCTCGTTTAACCTAACAGACTTGATGTAAATTTTATTTTGTGTGTTTGTCTTGTTTTTAAAATTTGCACGCCATCCTGTGTGGCAGATTATGTCTTGTGCTATATCCTTATGTTAAGATCTTACTGTATACCATAATCTTGCAAATAAATAAATCTTATCTTATCTTATCTTACCTACCTACCTTACTTGTTTGTACCATTAGCGTTAAGTGTTACGATTGTTAATTGTTTGAAAATGTTATCAAGAGCTCATTGTATGTCAACAAACTGTTATGCAGTTTGGCATAAAATGTATCTGTCTAGTGTACTGTGTCTTGTGAGAAATAAATAATTAAAAAAAAATTGTTACTCCGCCGAGCGTCCGACACCGAGGCAAACACGAAACACGTGTAGAGTAGAAATTTATTTGGTGGGCAGGTCGTATTGCATAACGTAATACAACTTTGTCTACTAGGTACTTAGAAGCGGAGGTCTCGACTCAATCGTGTCATCTACATATCACACAATCTAACACAAAAGTGGCGTAAGCAATAAGACCCTTTTTAAAATTTTGTGGACCTTCCATACAAAAGCTGCGATCAGCCAATTTCTATTAGACTGAGATCTCAAAATTGTTCTTTAGTTTCATTATGAAAACACCCTTAAAATTTTGTTGGTAAATCCTGACTAGGAATATAGAAAAAACCAGGTTTGGGGGCGCTGCAATCAACTATAACCTTTAACTATAATACAGAAATTAGTTTCAATGATTTTCCGCAAAATGGCTAGGTTTTTAATTTACAGGGGTGGAAACTGATTACATGGTCAAAACTACTGATTTTACTGACTAAAACTCTCTAAAATACTGACCATTTACTGACTTGCTAAAAGCCGTGGTGGTCTCGTGGCGAGTAACCTTGCCTGCCGTGCAGGAGGCGATGGTTCGATCCCCGTCCAGGCCGACTCGTACCAATGAGTTTTTCGGAATTTATGTACGATTTGTAACACCACTGGCTTTTTCAGTGAAGGAAAACATCGTGAGGAAACCTGCATGCTTCAATTTCGAGGCACGTATTGTACCCACTGTCCATTACAAGTGGCGACGGGCTCACTCCCCGTCACACTGGACATAGTTTCGGTACTACTAGTGAAACGTGGATGTTCTGAGGTTTCAGAATATCTCTGACTACCCCCTCGGGGAATATAGTCGTGAGCATATGCATTTACTGGCCAAATCTCTATATAATCTTATCAAATTTTACCTGAGACTACAAAATTGGACAATGTTTTTCTTTCGCTGCTTTAAATGTTTTGTTATGATTTGATGAATTAATCACCGAAACAGTAAAAAGAACTGTGATATTATACAAATTCTTAATTAAAGGTAAGTTAGGGATCTACCAAAAAGAAAAAGATATGTTAAGAGATATGTGATAAAAATAGGATTCTTCAAAGCGTCATATATCATGAAGTACTAACAGTAGGAGTATGATTAGCGGATATGTGTAAATTGAAAATATAATTGAAGTTTTGATTAGAGCCAAAACACGATTAAGACACATTTTCTCGATAGAAAAACAAGCCAAAGTAGCCTCCGTTTTTATTTATAAACGCTTGGAACTGCTAAACGGTGAATAATAGAAACACGAGACTTGATTTAAAAAAAAGAGATTGATATTTTACAAATTTTGATTAGAGCAGAATTGAACTTATATAAAAAGTACAATCACAATTAAATAAAGTGTGTTTTACGCTTGCGTCGTTTCATTTGCGCGCGCCGCCCCATCTCTTTCTCTCGCATCAGGCAGTAATTAAGCTATCACACGCGCATTTCGCTCTAATTATTTTTCGACATAGGCCCTTAAGAGATTGTTAAGAGACTCTTACTCCAAAACGGAATTTTTTTTCCACCTCAATCTACTGAAACCAGACCACTTTTGTGGGAACGTAGCCTCAAGATACTGACTTTATTGAACATTTTTCGAAAAAAAAACTGACTTTTACTGACTTTACTTCCACCCAAAGAGTAATATAAGTATATAAGAAAAGAGAACCCACTCGTGGCAACATTATGCATCCACCTTATGTCAAATTGAATGCTAGCTAGCGCCATCTATGTTTCACCGACAATAATTCAACCTATACTATACATACCTACTTATATCTACTCATACCGATGGATATTATTGTTTTGAATGCTAGTTTTCGTCCAATCCCGCACCGATCGAGTGAAATTCCAGTATCCTTACTATTCCTGTAATCTAAACATTGGTAAGAAAACAACAGAAACTCCAGAACATCACTAAATCGGCACGAAATTGAACGAAAACTACAAACAACCCGTACATTACGCAAGATAGGTAGCCATTTTGTGAATGAGTCAATTTGACATTGACATAGACAATAAAATCTTTTTTTTCATACTTCTGCGAAATATTTAACAGATGGCAGCACATTCTATGCAAACTGAATCGGAAAAAGCCACCAAAAGGCGACTGTCCTACGCCTGCTTCCACCCCTGTATGTATCTGGTCGGGCTTTAATTAACAAACGGGATTTGAATTTGTTTAAAAAGCGCCAGGGCCGATTTTCTGGTCATTTTTCTTTCTGAGCGAGAAATAGCTTTACAAATAGTGTAGCATTCACAGCAAAACGTGCTATTGTGCGATAAACTTCGAAGTTAAACCTTATGACTATAGATTTGAGGTTGTATTTAGAGCTTGCACTGGGCTCCTTTCCGAGGTATGTTTGTGAATGGGGCCGGGTGGGGATAGAGACGCCGCCGAGACTTGAACTCCACGAGATCCGTTATTTTTGTAGGCTGAAACAAAAATTAATTAACATTAAACTATCATTATCTATTTAAAATATTATAAAACTGTAGCAGAAAGTTTGTCTGTACATTAAAGATATTAACAAAAAAAAGTTACGATATGGTTTTTAGATGTCCCTGATTCCATTTCACCAATTTTTTTATTTTTTGTCTGTCTGTTTGTTTGTTTGTGTGTTTGTTTGTTTGAACGAGTATCACGCAAAAACTACTGAACCGATTTTGATGAAACTTTTTTTGTTTGATAGCTTATGATCTGATTTAAAATCTGGTATATAATTTGTGCGGACAAAGTCGCGGGTTAACGCTCGTACTATTATAAAACTGTAACAGAAGTTTGTCTGTACATTGAAGATATTAACAAAAAAAAAGTTACGATATGGTTTTTAGGTGTCCCTGATTCCATTTCACCAATTTTTGGATGTTTTGTCTTTCTGTTTGTTTGTGTGTTCAATCAATCAAAATCGGTTCAGTAGTTTTTGCGTGATGCTCGTTCAAACAAACAAACACACAAACAAGCACACAAACAAACACACAAACAAACAGACAAAACAAAGAAACAAACAAAAATTTAAAAATTGGTGATATGGAATCAGGGATATCTAAAAACCATATCGTAACTTTTTTTTTGTTAATATCTTCAATGTACAGACAAACTTCCTGTTACAGTTTTATAATAGTATGGATTAGTTCTCCTCTCTCTCCACCAAGGGAACGTAGACAAAACGCGACGGACGGAAAACAACTTTTTAAAAACTAAATCTTAAAATAAAAGACGAACAATTAATTCGATGGTCGATGTTCGACTGATTTTATTTCATCATATCCTTACTGTCTAGACTAAAAGTAAACTATAATGTGCGATCTTGCACTTTTAGACTGCAGCTGCATTAATGCTGACCACATGGTCTTGGTATAGGGTAGAGTCTGTAACTCCGTAGACCTTAGTATTTGGTATTTAATTTCAAGTCCAATGTGTTTCTGTAGGTCTGATTTACATTCATCTAACACTTACCTCGACTCGTTGCTTCTCAATACCGTCGTGGTCGACCTTGTCATTCTCCTGTGTCCCGGCGCCGCCTTCAGCGGTCGATACCACATACACGGCGATCTTCTGTCTGTCTGTCGACGATTCCAATATGTGTTTCTGTTGGTTTCATATTTATTTATTGACATATATGTTGCTAATGTGAGTGAAAGCTTTGGCAGAGAGCGCCCTCGTAGAACGTATGCCCGAAACCGACGGGCATGTATGAAGAGATGTATGGATGTGCATGAGGCAATAGAAGTATGTAAGGATCGTAGTAAGTGGCGCGCCCTGGTCTCTGCCTACCCCACTGGGAAAGAGGCGTGACGTTATAGATAGATAGATATGATGTTAAAATCCATAAATCAATAAAATAATCATTCCAGCGTTTAGCATCCCATCCTAGATAGTTGATATACAAGGTCTAACAGACCATCAAACTGAACAACTTTCGCTACGGAACCAATATCAAAATCGCGAAAAAAAAATCTGCTGTTCCATACAAACCTACTAGACCTAAAGTACAGCAGATTTTTTATTGAACTCATAGAGAAAGTTGTTCAGTTTGATGGTCTGATCATCCCCTTAAAATAGTTTCACCTAATTTTGTTAACATATAATTTTTATTTTGCGCGTTTTATTTTGGCACTAGTTGAACGAGAAATTGACACGTTTTGTTGACTATTTGATATGATATCCGTGCTTACGGTTCCTAGTCGGTTAGGCGCGCTCTATAGCTTGCTTATACATACTCTAAGGGTTAAATCATAAGTGTAGGGTGGCTGAGAGAAAGAGGGTGATGGTTTAACTATTTATATACAATATTGGTACATCAAACACATACAAACATCCCTAGCTATGCATCAGAGTGGACTGCGTGGCTATCTCACTCTTCTGCTTAGAAGACATAGGTTTTGGAACGGACTGCGTGGCTATCTTGATCCTCGACCTGGCCAGCACCTGAGGACTGCAGTGGCTATCTCTCAGGCGAAGCCGCCTAGCTAAGTGACATTCGCTGGCCGCGTCGGGTCTTATATATATATATATATAAATATTATATATATATATATAATATTTATATATATATATATATATATATATATATAATATATATATATATATATATATATATATATATATATATACGATCCTCGGAGCGCGTGCCGCGTATAACGATGGATAGGGGCGGTGACAAGGGCAGCTAGATGTGTGCGAGCGAGAAAGCATTCGGGTCCGTGCGCCTCTCGCTACATAAGTAGTTTTGGTAGCTCATACGTATCTTAGGTGACTCATAGGTAGTTAGGGTAACTCATAGGAAGTAAGGGTACAGTACGACCAGGAAAATAATTCCGCTCGTCAATCTTCGTTTGCGCAGAGCAGGCCCGAGTCCCCGACAAAACCAGAAGTCATTTAGTAATCAAAGGGTGCAAAGTTGGATAGCAGCGAAAAGGGCGCGAAACCTATTAGCCAATAGCGTTAACAGATTGAAGGTGGCACATCCCGATTGGTCAATATAATTTCGCGCGCTATTAAAATATGTTGTTGCGAATGCATCGCATTGCAACATTTAACTAATATAGAACGCATCCAAAACGTAACCGCAACTGTCAACGTCATGTTTGACAGTTCCTTTTCCGGGATAAAATTAGGACAAGAAGCATTCAGTTTTGACGCATCGGAGGTCGTCGCGACATCTACTCGTCTCCGGACTTTATCAGCACGGCCGTGCTGGCAAGAAACCCAGGTACTTCAAGAGAACGACCTTTCGGATTACAAGTGCATTTCAACTCAATCAATCGACGGCATCCCACACCCTGGAGCCACAGGTATGAACATATGTCAACTGCGCAGGTACATCGGTAAGACTTATAAACCTGGCACTACTGTAACTCATAGGTAATTTGGGTAACTCACCTTCGTCGCCATCTAGGTGGATACATAATAACACCTACTGACATTAGGGACCTCCCCTCCAAAAGCATAACACGGTTCATGAAGTCCGTGGGCCTAGGAAATGACCTTTAGGTCTAGGGTGACAGCTACAATAGATCTATCTAGGTCGCAGTAGCTATTTGGTCATTGACCAAGCCCTTATAACCAAATAATAAAACTCACCTTATAAAACTGAATTAATTCATCTTTCGTGATAGTATTAAGTTGTTCGACTTCCACTCTGGCACGATCAAAGTTGTATACCTGTAATTAAATTAAGATTTATGTAAGATAGTTATTTACATACAAATAACTACAATATGTAAGAACAGCCTTATTGTGTAACTACTCGACTAGATAGGTATTAAATTGGCATTGTTTTTTTTTCATGTTCCTAATTTCCACAGAAACAAAATTATGGAGGTGCTACTGGGAATGTTCCTCCATTGAAAAGGGAAGATCTTCCACTAGGCTAAACGTGAAGCCTAGAGACCGGCCGTGGTCCAACAGTTCTTAATTGGACCTTGTATATGTATCGAATCTCTGTGATTATTTCTCTTGCGCGATTCATGTCTTGTATACGATTGTGAACCTTATGTGTAGCCGCTAACGGGCTACCAATGTGACGTCGCAAGTTGTCTTGCGTGCACATTAGCGAGTGCGACCCTAGCGCCATCTGTTAGCTTCGTTGCTATAACTTGTGGGTGTTGACATCTGTGACAAGTCCCCACAAAATATTACTTAATAATATCGGTCAATTGCGAGTCGGGCTACTCGCGCACCGAGGGTTCCTTACCACACACACAACATATTAACTTACAAAAAAAAAATTTTTTCTCCGTTACCTATAGCACGAGACCGACTCACACTTGGCCGGTTTTTATTATTGGTTGTTATTCTGTAGAGTTTGGTCTATAATCACACCAAGTGTGACGCTTGTATGTATTACCGTTTTTACGATATAGCGAGAAGAAAAAACGTTGATAAAAACTAGTTTCTTGTATGAAGACTTTTATTACTTTTTGAAATTATTATTATTTGTACAGTAAGGCCGCTTGACGAATTGAAACTGTCATCAGACTTTGTTTTGAGGAGTCCAGGTAATATAAATGAAAATCCAAAATTAACTTGAAGAGCGAATATATTAGATCTTAACTGTGTGAACAGAAGAGTGGAAGTGGAAGGAACAAACCTACTTTAAAAAAAAGAGTGATGCATTTCGCGCGTTCGCGTTGCTATGGTACATTTGGTAGGCGCTAACTTATACTAGTAACTTATTCTAAAGAGTCATTCTAAAGAAATCTTTGTAAGATTTAGGGTGCAATTGGTCAAGTCTGACGATGATGACAGTTCGAATTCGTCAAGCGGCTTTTAACCGCCCGGTTTTGTTTTGATTCGTCAAGTGCTTTAATGGTTCTAATTGGCCAATACGTTATCGATGTCGTATCAATACCAGAACCAAGTGCGGGGATCCCGGCATGCAGCATAAGAATGGCCATGAAGGAATGGGCTGATAAAACACACAGGCTGGAGTGGTCTGGCCTTGCAGGTCTACAACACTCAGAAATTTATCAGCAATGTGAGAACTCGTGTTTCAAGGTTCATACTGAACAACAGCAGGAGCAAGGCTCGTGCCATTGTCGGAGCCCTCACTGGGCACTACGCCACAGGCACGATGATGCACAAGATGAAACTTACCCTAGATCCCAGCTGCCGAGCGTGCGGAGAGGATGATGAGACCATGGAACATACCCTTTGTGACTGTGATATCTTGGCGGCAAAACGCATGAGCCTTCTCGGAGATGGATATCCAAAACCGAAAGATCTTAGGTTTCTTCCCCTCAATGGTATCGCCTCCTTCATTGACCATGTGATGATGATGATGAGTTCCTGACCGATTTCGGCCACGGCGACTGCTTCAGCTCCGATTTTGGCGCTCATGTGCTCGAATGTGACTCACGAAGCCTATTTTGTGAGTGAAGGTCCTCGCACATTGCGGACACGAGAGTACACCATTAATATATGTGTAATTGATCGCCGCAGGTAGTCGGGCTTTCAATTCGTCGCGCTTTGAGTCAAGGTCAGAGCGGCGTTGAGCTTCAAAGTCAAATACATTCGATTTAACTCCATTCTGGCCGCTTGACCGCTGATCAGATGCAATGTTGCATTTTTTCAAGTGACGCTTCAGCACATCTTTGTACCTGAGGATTTGTCCGCCATGCTTACGCTTGCCCTCCTCAAGTCGACCATGTATTTGAAAAGTGAAGAAAACAAAAAGTATTGGGGCTAACACAAAAGATCCCACTGGGTCGAAATGTTGCTGGCTTACCGGCCCCCACAACAAGATAAGATAAGATGTTGTATCGACAATTGCCCAATAAATAACCTATTTCGTCCCACTCGCTGATGGACAAAGATCTCCACCAAGGTTTTCCAGCCAAATAGTCCAAAAAAGGACATCATAGGCGATTCATATATTTTTGGTACAAATGTGAATGTGAAAGTGCCGGCCAACAAGAACGAATGCTATATTCTGTTGACGAACTCCTCCACCGACATCTTTTCTAAGTATTCGAGATATTTGTGTTATTAGTACGGTACCTGTGTAGTGATTTCGCTCAATAACTGTGAAGCCTTGCTGGTCAAACGTTTGGGCTTCTCTAGCTTCTGAGCTGCGAGCTTGTCTGATGTTTGATGAACTCCTCCACCGACATCTTTTCTAAGTATTCGAGATATTTGTGTTTGTGGGGACTTGCTACAGATGTCAGCACCCACAAGTTATAGCAAAGATGCCAACAGATGGCGATACCGTCGCTCTCGGAAATATGCTCCATTCATAGACAACGTTCACCGTGAATACGTAACTCGTAACCTACTACAAATAAGGTTCACAATCGAATACAAGACATACATCGCGCAAGAGAAATAATCACACAGATTCGATACATATACAAGGTCCAACTAAGAACTGTTGGACCACGGCCGGTCCCCAGGCTTCACACATAGCCTGGTGGAAGATCTTCCCTTTTCAATGGAGGAACATTCCCAAGTAGCACCTCCATATGTTATTCGTACGGTACCTGTGTAGTGATCTCGCTCCATAACTGTGAAGCCTTGCTGGTCAAACGTTTGGGCTTCTCTAGCCGCTGAGCTGCGAGCGCGGACCGATGCTTGACAAACTCCTCCTCTGACATCTTCTCTAAATATTCCTGGAAGAAAAGTAAATCTGATATAACTTTAAAACAACATAATTCTCACTGTAAATACTGACAAAAATTACAGTTGGAATTAGAAACATTATCGCTAAAAACGTTCTTTTTGAAAGTATCGTAATGTATAGAGCGATGACCTCTCACCGATCCCCACTACCCAATCGTAGCCCGCGTAGTCCCAGCAACGCCCATTACCGAGGTCCGTACCCCTTAGGGGTGGCCCTTGGGCAGGTTGCTTAAGCTCATGCATTGGTTCGGTAGACCTACCAGGGCGCTTCGCCGTCACTGGTGTGGTCCCCCCATAGTCCGCAGTAATAAGCAGTCGATGCTCCCTGAGCAATGCTGTATTTGTCAATTCGAAAAAAAAAATAATAATAATAAGAGCGATGATAGTCCACACGGAAGAGAGCTAGCGACTCAATAATGAGGCGGCGGTTCGATTCCTGGCCTGTACCACTAAGTTCTAAGGAATTTATGTACAACGGTACATAAATTCCGTAGAACTTAAGTATTTATTATTAACGAGCGTTAACCCGCGACTTCGTCCGCACAAATTATATACCAGATTTTAAGTCAGATCATAAGCAATCAAACAAAAAAAGTTTCATCAAAATCGGTTCAGTAGTTTTTAGGTGATACTCGTTCACACAAACAAACAGACAGACAAAAAATCCAAAAATTGGTGAAATGGAATCAGGGACACCTAAAAATCATATCGTAACTTTTTTTTTGTTAATATCTTCAATGTACAGACAAACTTCCTGTTACAGTTTTATAATAGTACTAGCTTTTGCCCGCGACTTCGTCTGCGTAGACATGTAATTTTGTCTAATGTCTCGTCTAAGGTCATGAAGGTCATGGCCCGAACCAAGTCTAGGAATCCTGGCATGTAACATTAGAATGGCGATTAAGGAATGGGCTGATAAAAGACACAGGCTAGAATGGTCTGGCCTCTCGGGTCTGCAACACTGCAGGAAATTCATCAGCAATCTTCTTATTATCGTGTGGGCAAAGCCCTGGTGTCAGAGTATAATACAACACCACGAATCCCACAGTTCATACTGAACAACAGCAGGAGCAAAGCTCGTGCCATCGTCGGAGCCCTCACCGGGCACTACGCAACAGGCACGATAAAGCTCACTCTAGATCCCGGTTGCCGAGCGTGTGGAGAGGAGGAGGAAACCATGGAACATTTGTACTGTGTGACTGCGATGTCTTGGTGGGTAAACGTATGTGGATGGTTATTCATTACAGGTTTCTTACCCTGAACGCTATTGCCATATATATTCATTTTCCAAGTTTTTCAAGGATGAAGAAAATAATATGTAGGGTTCAATACAAAAGATACCATTGGGTCGAAGTGTTGCTGGCTTGCCATTTCCCATAATAAGATAAGAAAGTCATGAACTTAAGCTAAATCAAAATCAGAAAGTACCCCAAGTAATTCTGTAGGTATCAGATTTAAAAGTCATTCACTGGATCCATCACTTTAATTTTTCTACTGTTCGTCGTTTATTAGTTTTTTATTTATGTCGAGCAGCATAATAATCATCTTACGACCCACTGCGGGTCACAGACCTCCACTCACGTATAAACGTTAGAGGATACTCTACCACGCGGGCTACTGTAAAATGGTAAAGGCAAGAGCTAAAACGATAATATTCTAGGAAGCTAATGGTCAATTTGCTAAAAAAGATATTCAATTATGTAAGTAGCTACATTACCGACCTGTGGTGTTATATTATAAGGACCTTTTAGATACGTAGGTACCTTTTTATACGTTGTGGTAGAATGATGTTCTATAGTGAAGTTGCATAAGCCCTCAAAAAATCATAATTGAGACCGAAAATCAAACAAAACAAAAATTTGGCAAGAATTACTGCAACAAAATTCGTCCTTTCTGTAAAATAAGGTTATCATTCCGTAGCATTGGCTCAGATTGGACTCAAACAATCAATATACTTACAACGATGTATTACAAAGATAATATAATCAACTACATCTGTAAGCTCCTGCCATAGCTAGGTTTTTGAATTAATAATTGTAGCACACTTGCTTTAAAAAAACTCCCAACGCCATCTATTAAGATAAAAACAATACTACGATTAAATTTTTGAACACTTGATTTTTAATATTTGACGACCCAGTTGGTGTAATGTTACCTCGCCGGACTGCCAAACCAGGGTCCTGGGTTCGAAACCCGGTTCAGTCATGGATGTTATAAATGTTTGTGCCGTTGTTGTATGGTTTCTACAATAAAAAGCCTATAGTGCTTGCTTGGAATCATAACAATGTCCCTGTAAGCGTTATTTATTTATTTAATTATTTTTCTAATTCAGCCGGTAAGTAACTATACAATCAAATCTGTAAGACCGAATATCTGAGATGTCTTGAGCGTGAATTGAGTATGGTACTTGCTTCAAAAAAACACGCAACGCCATCTATTAAGATGAAAACAATACTACGATAAAATTATGAACACTAACTTTAGAAAAGGTTAAAAGAAAGAGGATTTTTAGTATTTGCCGACCCGGTTGGTGTAATGGTTACCACGCCGGACTGCCAAACCAGAGTCCTGGGTTCGAGTCCCGGTTCGGTCTTGGATGTTATATGTTTATGCCGTTGTTGTATGGTTTCCACAATAAAAAGCCTATAATGCTTGCTTGGGATAATTAAAATAATGTTTGTGCCTGTGAGCGTTATTTATTTATTTTTCTCGCGTTCTTCGCTGGAGAATACGCTTGCCCGGTGTGGGGCCGATCTGCCCACGCCAAGCTGGTGGATACCGGCACTAAACAAAACGTGTCAGATTATAACTGGTTGCTTGAAACCGACTCCAGTACAGTTGCTTTACCCACTGGCTGGCATAGCGCCCCCAGATGTAAGTAGGGCTGTGGCAGGTTCCTCAGAGAGAGCCCAAATGGTGGACGACACACGACATCCCATGCATGGCTTTATTCCTGCGCCGCAAAGGCTGCCAAGCCGACGCAGCTTTATGAAGTGTGTCGACCCCCTGAATACTGGCCCAGCGCAAGCAAGGTGTACTCTATGGCAACAAAAAGTGTCCCTCCCAACTCCATTTGTGTCGCCGTCTGAGAGCCTCACGCCTAGACATGACTTGCCTTGGGCGACCTGGAAGTCTTTAAACCGACTTCGAACCCAGGTCAGTCGCAGTAAGGACAACATGGTCAGGTGGGGATACTCGGATGCGCAAAATGTGACTTGCTTGTGTGGAACTCCACAAACGATGGCCCATCTCACATTGTGCCCTGCGTGCCCTAACATCTGCACGCAGGAGGAGCTCATGACTGCTAGCGACGGTGCAGTATCGGTTGCCCGATTCTGGCAAGCTACTATTTAGCGACTTTGTTCAGAATTTGAAGTCGACACGATAAGAAGAAGATTATTTTTCCAATTCGCCCATTACCTATACAATCAAATCTGTAAAGCCGAATTTCTGAGACGTGTTGATGATAGAACCACAAACATAATATTAATATTAGTGAGATACCTGGTAGGATGGTAGGATTAAAATTAGAAAAAAGCCAAAATAAAACATCCTGCGCTAATATTAGATCTGATATGATCTCAGGATATTATTATGATTGAAGGTCATGCCCTTAACATATCAAGCCTAACTGCTTCTGTCTAATACGGTGAAAAATGGATATAGTCGTTGAATGTATTTAAAAAAAAATAACAATAAACATTCTCGACCAAGAATCGAACCTCCACCTCATGCACGAAAATCTAACCATATACCAAATATACTACACAGCTGTTGTCAAAACTGTTGAAAAAAGTAAATACTATTTTTATCACTGCAATCTACACAAATGCATCTGTCAGCGTCAAATTGGCGCTAGTGAGCATAGAATAAAAACGTGGTACATGTTTCAGCATGATAAAACATTGTAATTTATCCCACAGGAACCCATTGCTAGGATAAAAAGTATCCTATATCCTTAATCCAGAACACATTCTATCTGCGTGCCAAATTTCATCAAAATCCATTCAGCCGTTTATGCGTGATTGCGCCACAAACATACAACATTACAACTTTACAAACATCGTCACAAACTTTCACGTTTATAATATTAGTGAGATTATTAGTTCTTCTTCGTGATGGCATTTTTCATTATTGAAAACAATCAAGTGCACTGGCAGATACAAAATTATTTTTTAAGTATGATTTTATCACTGAACGGAACGCGTCGGGGCGCATTATATATATATATTACATTATTTTTTATATATTTAACTTAATATGCTGACACTTTTTTAAGAGGATGATCAAACCATCAAACAGCTTTCTCTATGGGACTGTCATCGATATGGCGAAAAAAATCTTCTGCCCCATACATTTTTGTAGAGTAGGATTGCAGTTTTGTATGGAACAGTTGATTTTTTTTCGTGATTTTGACTTTGGTCCCATACAGAAAGTTGTTCAGTATGATGGTCTGATCATACCCTTAAAAAACTGTCTGCATATAAGAAGGACCATATACATCTTGCAATCCGGTCAGATGCGCGCGAAATCGGTGACGGCCGCATTCCACTGCAACATCGCCTGGTCAGCACTCGCTGTCAATTTGCGTGCATTTGAAACAACGGCTGAGGCGCACGTATGCGCCTGGATTCCAGCGAATAATTTCGTCCGGAAGGACGCAGTCTGCTATTGCCGAATGTTACA
This sequence comes from Agonopterix arenella, assembly GCA_927399405.1. Lineage (NCBI taxonomy): Eukaryota > Metazoa > Arthropoda > Insecta > Lepidoptera > Depressariidae > Agonopterix > Agonopterix arenella. Next base: position 926,694 of record OV656715.1, read on the forward strand.
TTAATTTATGTAAAGCTCATATCAAGCGACAGTCCGTAGGTCTGTGGCAGGTTCCTCAGAGAGAGCCCAAATGGTGGAGGACACACGACACGGACGGACCGCAGCACGGACTACAAACTTTCAGTCAAGATAACTTTAGAACTAAACATTTAAAAGGAAATCACAGATATTGGTTTCTAGATTGTTTTAAAACCATTCATTTTTTACTTTAATTACTAAATGTTCAAACTAAGCTTCGTTTCGTATGGAGCGCCGTAGAAAAATGCGCAAAATGCACGGCGGCACATCGCATCGGCGGCATAAAAAACCGACCCTTATTAATTTGTTAGAGTTGTTCGTTTGTATTTTAGTAATAATTTACGGTATTTCAAAATAGTTCCTTACCTGTCTTATAATTGCTTTAAAATATTAGCTACTATCCAGTCTTGCGTAACTGTGTGATTACACCGTAAATAAAACATTCCGAATTAAAAATCGAGTTTTAGACATCTTTCGGCTGCTGATTTGAAATCATGATTATATTCTCTTTGTTTGAAATTGGCGTGCAGTTTTTTTTTCTTAATATTTACTCCTGCTTTGTTTGCACTGTAATTCTACAAAATGTCAAGAAATTTGTAATTCGAATCTTGTTTTCTTGTGGCCAGTACTAAGGTTTTTTTTGTTATGCAAAGGTTTTCTCCATGGAGTTTGAAAGATTTTATAGCCAAAAAGAAAAACAATGTTATACCGGTGCAGTCATCAGCACTGGACAATGATAAAATTTATAATTATTGGTATTTATTTTGTAATTTATTGTTATTTTCGTTATTTATAAATCAAACAGTCTTCAGAATTAGCTTACTTTATTACAAGTCTTTTAATTTTAATTAGTGTTACTTAGTTGAAATTGAAATGGTACCGTACATTGGTTGCACTTGCGGTTATATGTTTATATCTCCGGCTCCCGTCAACGTAGCGAGATAAATTATATACCAGATTTTAAGTCAGATCATAAGCTATCAAACAAAAAAAGTTTCATCAAAATCGGTTCAGTAGTTCTTGCGTGATACTCGTTCAAACAAACAAACAAACAAACAAATAAACAAACAAACAAACACACAAACAAACAGACAGACAAAAAATCCAAAAATTGGTGAAATGGAATCAGGGACACCTAAAAACCATATCGTAACTTTTTTTTTGTTAATATCTTCAATGTACAGACAAACTTCCTGTTAAAGTTTTATAATAGTATAGATAGATAGATTAACTAGCTCGGCGGTGAAGGAAAACATCGTGAGGAAACTTGCATACCCGAGAATGAAAATAAATTACCATAAGGTCGGAGGTATAGGTATCTCTTGCATCTGCTATGCAAATGTTACCCACTCATGTACAAACGAAGTATCCATCTAGGTAGACAGGTTATGAGATACCCTCCCTGTTGGATATCTACTGCAGTTTTTGATTGAAGCGGGGATCAGTAGGGAACTGTAAAAGGGGCGTTCACAAAAGACCAGCGATGGTTGCAGTGGCACAGGTGTCTGTTAAAGGAATATAATTCGGAGCGCGCTCCATACTAATGAAGTCTCTTTATATTTTCAATATTAACCAGTGAGGGATTTTCCTAAAGCAAATAAAGTAAAAAAGTTAGTTCCTAATTTCTCGATAGATGGCGTTGACCAGAGAGGGGTCCAATAGGAAAGAGCAAAGATATTAATTATTATTAATAGTAAAAATACACAGTTGCGTAATACATTATTTAATTAGATCACAGTATTCTTATGATCAAAAACGCATTAACACTTTAACAGCTAACAATACCTTGTAGTTTATTATTCATTTTACGGTTTGAGCCGGGACTAATTAATAATTGACATTTTCTTTCGGTATAATATTGAAGAGCCAATTTGAGCCTAGAAATGTACCAAAATAAAAATAAAACCACGTCAGCAACAGTTCCAATTTTAAAATTTTGCTATTATCTCGTTCTAAAAAACTTAATGGTAAATTTCTTTTGCACATATTTAAGGCTTTACCATTAGTTTTGTCGACTTAGAAGGTTTTGAAAAATACATTCGTATTTTTTAATAAATACCTCATTTTTTTAAAAATACGTTCTTATTTTTTAATAAATACCCAATTTTTTAAATTTTAATAATTAATAAAATAAATAAATAATAATTAATATCTTAGACATTGTCACACAAATTATCTAGTCACATTTAAAGTACCTGGACTTGTATTATGATGACTAGACAACGATATAGAATACATTATATAGATACAAACAAAAATGCCTATGTTATTGCTAAAAAATAATGTATATTGTTAAATCTAAGTGAAATGAGTGCATTGGTATTAATATTATTAATTTAAAAGCATTCTGGGACACACAATTTTGATTTCTATGTTGCGTGGCGAATTTTTTTTTAATGTGTTTTAATGTGTGCCGGTTACAGTTCAATAGTCCAATTAATAATTACTCCCTACCCCGCCTAACAAAACTCCGTAAAATGACTGGGGTATATACTCACCAGTGAGCTTCCGATGAAGGCTTCTATCCTCGAGTCGAGGTAGAGCGGATGTCGCTCGCTCTGCACTATGAGGCGAAGTCCTTGAACACCGTTAGAGCGACGCACTCCGCTGAAGACTATGTAGCCAAGTTGTTCCTGAGGACAATAAGGGCCGTGTCACACAAGCGATTTTTGAGCGTACGAGTCGACCGTAGCGGCGGAATCCCGGCGATAGCGCCTGTGCTTATAGATCGCAGCGATCCAGTTATGACGTCGCGGCGGCGGTGTGGTTGCGACATCGTTGCGGTATCGTCACGACATCACCTACGCTCGAAAACCTAGGTCTCTAAGTAAATTAATATCTTGGTTAACGTTTGAAATAAACTTTGCATTTGAGTTTACACCAGTATACGGTTTTGCTTAACACGTTCCGGGACAGTGACCGGCTATAGCAGTGATAACAATAAAAGTTCTATTGTGTCTCGTTCACTGCCCCGGAACGTGTTAACATTATGGCGTTGTTTAAGGGGATGAACAAACCGGTGAAGGCAGTTGATTCCGAATTGTCCAAGTTCTTATATTATCCACATTATTCCACCTTAGGGACAGGTTTATCGAGTTTTGCGACAATCTCAACTAACTCTGGGGCAATTTAATGTATCTTTGGGGCCATTTCACTTAACTTTGGGGCAACTAAATCTAAATTTCAAATATGATTTATTTTTAAACATGTTACAGCCATGTTGTGCTATTTCGAATCAAATTAAAGACAGAAAAATTTGTCTCTGGCGTGACTTGAACCCGCACTTTTCCGAAACGGGGAACTGCGTTATCCAAAATCGTTGTTTCAAATCTAAATTACCTTAGTCCTCAGTACATTGAAGCAGGGCTCGCTCAACGTTTGTGCCAGCGGTTCACAAGCGTAGTAAACCGACGCGTGTTATGTATACTCTACAATAGATACAGTCTCTTTTCTCTATAGAATTAATTTCATTCGATTATAAGTACATAAGTAGTACCTATAACTAAAACACTTTAGAAATGCATCGGCGCCGTGGTCACCGAGCGCCCAGACGCCACGTATGCGCATTCTTCTGATAACCGTACTCGGTATAGCTAGAGTAGTTTAGTCTAAGCTAAGACACTATGTAATCAACTAGTTTTTATTAAATCTAATAAATGATTTAAAACTAATATTGTTTGGAAAGTTTTAAGACTTGGTTGCCCCAAAGTTAGTGGCCCCAACGTTAAGTAAATTGGCCCCAAAGTTAAGTGAGATTGCCCAAAATATAAGGGAAATAGCCCCAAACTCTTATAATATGCACAAATCATTTTACGCGAATTATCCACTTTAGGGAAATAGAGTCTATTCTCTAGTCTAAATCTCACTTAACTTTGGGGCCAATTTACTTAACGTTGGGGCCACTAACTTTGGGGCAACCAAGTCTAAATTACCTTAGTCCTTAGCACATTGAAGCAGGGCTCGCTTAAAGTCTGGGCCAGCAGTTCAAGAGCCACGTTGTGTCGTGTAGCTCGCGGTCCACACGCGTAGTATACCGATGCGCAAGACGATTTGTGAACACTGTTCGTTGTTTCACGTAGATACGATGCCCCTGTTGGGGAAACAAACTTTAAAACTAAAGCCTGACCAGAACAAAAGTAAAAATAAATATGCCTTTCTTAAGGTTTACTAAAAAATTTATAAATAAGTAAAGAATTAATTCTATTGGGGAAGTGCTAAATGCCATTTGTAGTGGATATAATTTTGACGACCCGTTTGTAGTCATGGTAAGGTTACCACGCCAGACTGCCAAACCAGTGCTCTGGGTTCCAAACCAGGTTCGGTGATGGATTTTATGTGTGCCGTTGTTGTATGGTTTTTCTATACATACAATAAAATCGTAAACGCAAGTCTGTTTGAACGCTCATCACGCAAAAACCACTGAACGGATTTGGATGAAAGGACAATGCTCACGAAGTATGGGAAAAAACCCAGGCTTGGCGACAATGAAATGTATCTCAGTGTTTTAGTATTAATGTGCAATTAAATGCCACATAGGCGGCATCTTCGAAATCAGTGGCTAAATGTAAGAAATTTCTATTTATTTTTTGGCAGGGATTATTTTTATTCAATTGTTTTGATGTGAGTACTTGTAAATGAGAAAGGTAATTTAGACTTGGTTGCCCCAAAGTTAGTGGCCCCAACGTTAAGTAAATTGGCCCCAAAGTTAAGTGAGATTGCCCAAAATATAAGGGAAATAGCCCCTAACTCTTATAATATGCACAAATCATTTTACGCGTCGGTTTACTACGCTTGTGAACCGCTGGCACGAACGTTGAGCGAGTCCTGCTTCAATGTACTGAGGACTAAGGTAATTTAGATTTGAAACAACGATTTTGGATAACGCAGTTCCCCGTTTTGGAAAAGTGCGGGTTCAAGTCACGCCAGAGACAAATTTTTCTGTCTTTAATTTGATTCGAAATAGCACAACATGGCTGTAACATGTTTAAAAATCGCACATTAATACTAAAAATCTGAGATGCATTTCATTTGCGCCAGGCCACATCAAAACAATTTAATAAAAATAATACCTGCCAAAATGCCAAATAACAATCTCTTACATATAGACACCGATTTCAATGATGCCGCCTATGTAGCATTTAATTGCACATTAATACTAAAAATCTGAGTGTCTTAAAACGAAAGTCTTCGATCAGCGTGTGTTGCCAGTGATGACATATGGAACAGAGACGTGGTCGTTCTCTCAAGGCCTCATAAAAAGGCTGAAAGTCACCCAAAGAGCAATGGCTATGATCGGAGTTTCCCTGCGAGATCGAATCAGAAATGAAGAGATCCGCAGAAGAACCAGAGTAACTGACATAGCCCAAAGAATTGCTAAATTAAAGTGGCAGTGGGCGGGGCATATTGCTCGCAGAACCTATGGCCGATGGGGCCGAAAAGTTCTCGAGTGGCGACGACCTTGTGAAGGCGGCAGGATCCCGTTGGATGAGGGCAGCGCAGGACCGGTCGTTATGGCGATCCTTGGGGGAGGCCTATGTCCAGCAGTGGACGTCCATCGGCTGAGATGATGATGATGACTAAAAATCTGAGATACATTTCATTTGCGCCAAGCCTGGGTTTTTTTAGCATTGTCCTTTGGCACACATATAGAATATGATATGTATTAGCACATAACACTTTTTTAAGTTCTACGCAGCCAAAGCGTTAGCTTACGTTTGAAATCATTACAATTTGTGTTCCTACGTAGGCGCACCTAACTTTATTTCTAATAACCGGTTGCGGTAATGAGAGAATTGATAAATTTATTAATCAATGCATCATCAAATCCTGGCATAAATAAATAGGGTTTGAAGATGGAAACAGAAGACAATACATACCTTTCTCTAGCTCCACTTCTCTGTAGAGTAACAACTGCTGAGCTAAAAGCGGCGTGGCGTCTTTAGGCAATCTGTGAAGGAAATAATCTATACTTATAAGTTCCGTGACCATGTATTTAGAACCAATGGATAACAATCCTCCTTAGAAGCATGGAAACACGAAATGGCGCTCGGTAATATTCGTACTTCTTTCGTATGTGTCCATCGTCGATGTTTCCGACTTTACAGTTCAAAATTTTTTATTAAAAATAATATCACATAGATAGTTTAACGTCATTTTTTGAGTCTACTACCGCGTCGGAAGGTGTTCCGTTGAGAGAAGATGCGGCCAGAAACTCTACAACACACATCTTTTAAACAAAACAAAATATACAAAGTACAATTAAAATACAATATTGCATTACATAGAGTAACATTGTCAAGAATAGACATTTTGGTCATTCAAATAGTCATCGAGTTTATAGTAGCCTTTTTTACAGAGGACTTGTTTAACATGGGACTTAAACTTTTTGTCTGGCAAGTTTAGAATATCCTCTGGTATCTTATTATAATAGCGTATACAGTGCCCCATGAAAGATGTGTTTACCTTACTGAGTCGAAAATGTGGGAATACTAATTTATTTTTATTTCTTGTATTCTAATTATGAACGTCACTGTTTTTGGGTATTTGGGTAATTGGAGACATGTACCTAGAGGTTGATTATGATGCAATAATAGGTACAGGGCGTAAAATTAAATGGGACACTTACTTAAAGGGGTGCTTCAGACCATCAAACTGAACAACTTTCTCTATGGGACCAATATCGAAATAGCGAAAAAAAATCTGCTTTCCCATACATTTAGGTCGAGTACGTTTGTATGGAACAGTTGATTTTTTTTTGCGATAGAGAAAGTTGTTCAGTTTGATGGTTTGATCAACCACTTAAAATATTTTCACCAAATTTTGCTACACCTTATCTAAACTATTATAAAACTGTAACAGCAAGTTTGTCTGTACATTGAAGATATTACAAAAAAAAAACTTACGATATGGTTTTTAGGTATCCCTGATTTCATATCATCAATTTTTGGATTTTTGTTTGTGTTTGTTTGTTTGAACGAGCATCACGCAAAAACTACAGAACCGATTTTGATGAAACTTTTTTTGCTTGATAGCTTATGATCTGACTTAAAACCTGGTATATAATTTGTGCGGACAAAGTTGCGGGTTAATGCTCGTATTTTATCATCATCATCATCATCATCTCAGCCGATGGACGTCCACTGCTGGACATAGGCCTCCCCCAAGGATCGCCATAACGACCGGTCCTGCGCTGCCCTCATCCAACGTGTTCCCGCCGCCTTCACAAGGTCGTCGGTCCACCGTGTGCGGGGTCTACCCACGCTGCGCTTTCCGGTACGCGGTCGCCACTCGACAACTTTTCGGCTCCATCGGCCATCGGTTCTGCGAGCAATATGCCCCGCCCACTGCCACTTTAATTTAGCAATTCTTTGGGCTATGTCAGTTACTCTGGTTCTTCTGCGGATCTCTTCATTTCTGATTCGATCTCGCAGGGAAACTCCGAGCATAGCCCTCTCCATTGCTCTTTGGGTGACTTTCAGCCTTTTTATGAGGCCTTGAGTGAACGACCACGTCTCTGTTCCATATGTCATCACTGGCAACACACACTGATCGAAGACTTTCGTTTTAAGACACTGCGGTATTTCGGACGCGAAGATACTATACGTAGCTTCCCGAAAGCTGCCCAGCCGTATTTTTTATTAACGTATTATTGGGTGTTCTATTATTGAATGTACTAACTTGGCCTCGACGGTGTCAGCGACCCGTAGAGCTCGGTCCCTCGTCAGGTTACCGAACATTAGCCCCTCCACGTGTACTTTCCGAATGAATCGACCCGCGAACTCGTCCAGTAGCTCCGGCGTTATATCTGCGTATATACAAACAATCAATCAATTATACTTTATTTTTTGACGGCCCGGTAGCACAGTCTGTAGTGAACCTGCCTGTTGTGCCGAGGGTCGCGGGTTCGAGTCCCGTAAGGGACAAATATTTATATGATGAATATGAGTATTTGTACCCGAGTCATGGATGTTTCTATCTATATATGTATTCTATATCGTTGTCTAGTCATCATAATACAAGTCCAGGTACTTTAAATGTGACTAGATAATTTGTGTAACAATGTCCGAGATATTTATTATTATTATTATTTGACACAAAAAAAAAACAGTATACAGAGAGCAATCAATCAGGAAATACAAAAGGCACAAAAACAGGCTGTCTTATCGCTAAAAAGCGATTTCTTCCAGACAACCTTAGGGTAGAGGTAATAGTGAAAGAAGATTGGTTGGCGGTGTAGATCACAATAACACAATATAGATAACATATACAAATAAAGCTATACAAATACAAACATACTGTAATCTATACAATTATAAAGCTGTAACAGAAGTGTGTCTGTACATTGAAGATATTAACAAAAAATAAGTTACGATATGGTTTTTAGGTATCCCTGATTCCATATCACCAATTTTTGGATTTTTTGTCTGTCTGTTTGTTTGTGTGTTTGTTTGGGTGTTTGTTTGTTTGTTTGAACGAGTATCACGCAAAAACTACTGAACCGATTTTGATGAAACTTTTTTTGTTTGATCTGACTTAAAATCTGGTATATAATTTTGTGCGGACGAAGTCGCGGGTTAACGCTCGTATAAAATATATATATATAATATAAATACATATTACGAATACATATGTGAACAATGTGTGATTCCACTTGAAAAGTTACCTTATCAGCCCAGTCACTTTACGGTTTGATCCCGGACTAATTAATAATTGGTTCAATTAACTATTTTTTGTTTATACCTTGTCCCAGTCATTTGCATAAAATTCTCTCAATGATCAGGTTCAGGCTCAAGCTCAGGTTTTGCTTACCCCAAAAATTAATGTTTGTTGAATAACTAAGGATTCCATTTATTAAATACATATACGGTTTTGAAAAATTACTTGAACAACTTTTCATAGTACAACTCAGGCGGAGGACAGGCGCCTTTTGGTGGCTTTTTCCGATTCAGTTTGCATAGAATGTGCTGCCATCTATTAAATATTTCGCAGAAGTATGAAAACACGGTTTTGCAAAATTACTTGAACAACTTTTCATAGTACAACTCAGGCGGAGGACAGTCGCCTTTTGGTGGCTTTTTCCGATTCAGTTTGCATAGAATGTGCTGCCATCTGTTAAATATTTCGCAGAAGTATGAAAAAAAAAGATTTTACTGTCTATGTCAATGTCAAATTGACTCATTCACAAAATGGCTACCTATCTTGCGTAATGTGCGGGTTGTTTGTAGTTTTCGTTCAATTTCGTGCCGATTTAGTGATGTTCTAGAGTTCCTGTTGTTCTCTTACCAATGTTTAGATTACAGGAATAGTAAGGATACTGGAATTTCAGTCGATCGGTGCGGGATTGAACGAAAACTAGCATTCAATACAATAATATCCATCGGTATGAGTAGATATAAGTAGGTATGTATAGTATAGGTTGAATTATTGTCGGTGAAACATAGATGGCGCTAGCTAGCCTTCAATTTGACATAAGGTGGTTGCATAATGTTGCCACGAGTGGGTTCTCTTTTCTAATATACTTATAATACTCTTTGGTACAACTGTCGGTCCCCAAGCAATACTAGTTAACAAAACTTTATAAAGTGAACAAAATTACTATTGCCGCCCAAAAACTGATTTTGCTATAGTATTTCACTCGGTGTCGGACGCTCGGCGGAGTAACAACTCTGTTTCGAACGTTCGTCGGTCTAACTCCTGAGGATGCTCCTTGGTGGAGCGAAACACGTGTAGAGTAGAAATTATTTGGTGGGCAGGTTGTGTTGCATAACGTAATACAACTTTGTCTACTAGGTACTTAGAAGCGGAGGTCTTGATACAATCGTGTCATCTACATAATAGTATTTCACCTTATTGTTTAGTTCTCAAATCGTACAAAAATGTCTTTGTTCTCCACCTTTTGGATAATTTCTGAATTATTTCGTTGTCCCCAAGCTTGTTCGTCTATCGGACTAGTTCAATGCAAATGGTGTAATGCGGATGCGTGTAGAAGAATCATAATATTTGATAAATTATCTATTTTTCAAAATAAATTAATGTCAAGAAAAAAGAACTAAAATCTTTTTTTAAGACAGTACCAACAGGACAAAAAATAGTTCATTGATCCAATTGATATTTTTTTTTTCGGTATAATATTGAAGAGCCCATTTGAGCCTAGAAATGTACCAAAATAAAAATAAAATCGTCAGAACAGTACCAATTTTAAAAGTTTGCTATTATTTCGTTCTAAAAACCTGATGGTAAATTTTTTTTTGCACATATTTAAGGCTTTACCATTATACATAATATAAACATGGTGTGAATATTTTTCTCTACTTAAAAGGTTTTAAAAAATACAGCCAAATGAGTGCATTGGTATTTTTTTAACCTACTTCGTCCCACTGCTGGGCAAAGGTCTCCCCTAGACTCTTCCATATATCTCTATCCAAAGCGGTATCCCTCCATTCGTTTCAATAGGCATCTAAGGCTCTAGACAGACAGACTGCATTCCGACTGCAAAATTGCAGTTCAGATGCAGTTTGAATGCAGTTGACACGACTGCAATAGAACTGCAAACCAAACGCGCAGTCCGATTGCAGTTTAATTGCAGTCGTGTCAACTGCATTCAAACTGCATCCGAACTGCACCATACACACCCGCCCGCACGCTCCGCGGGTGGGTATGGTGCAGTTCGGATGCAGTTTGAATGCAGTCGGTGTGCAGTTGACACGACTGCAATTAAACTGCAATCGGACTGCGCGTTTGGTTTGCAGTTCTATTTGCATCTCTAATAGCCATGTTTTTTCCTTCTTATTGCTGTCTCCCGTTTGCAATGGAGGGAAGTCGGATATTTCGTTTTCCTACTCCTCCTATCTTCTTTGATTAATTCATTGCGGGTTCCAAGACAGATTAGAGTCATCCCCCGGGCTCGCTGGACTTCATTGTCCAGTGTTGTGAATGGTCGCCGCTGTTGATTCTGGCTTACAGGAGTTACAGCGGTGGGAATGTGTGGTGGGCCTATGCCCGTTAAAAAAAAAAAAGTTCTATAGCAGTCGTGTCAACTGCATTCAAACTGCATCTGAACTGCAATTTTGCAGGCGGAATGCAGTCTGTCTGTCTAGAGCCTTTCTCATTGGTATTAATATTATTAATTTCAAAGTCCCAGAAAGGACAAACAATTTTGACTTCTATGTTGCGTAGCGATTTAAAAAAAAATATGTTTTACGATACTCTTTTTGTCACTAAATGGTGCCGGTTACAGTTTAAAAGTACAATTAATAATTACTACCCACCTCACCTAACAAAACTCCGTAAAATAACTGGGCTATTGTGGACGGTCGTCGCTTACGATGTTATCTTCTGAATAGATAGCTAAATTCTTTATTGTACACAAGAAAACTTACTAGAAATGAGTAAATAAATAAGCATGTGTTTGAAATAGGAAGTGGGCTTTATGAAGCTAAGCTAAAAACAGGTACAATCATCATCATCATCATATCAGCCGATAGACGTCCACTGCTGCCTAGCTAGCATGCCACCCACGACAAAGCGTTTAAACGAGAAAAACATCATGCGCGCTCTTTTTGGCATACGTAAAATAATAAAGATGGAGGCACATCTCGATTTTTGTCGTTTTCTCGGGGGTGGCATGCTAGGTCTACAGGACATAGGCCTCCCCCAAAACGGGGGGATTTGCCATTATCGCCGCGCTTGGCAGGCGGGCTGGCGATCGCAGTTGGATTGAATTTGTGTACTGTAAGGAGGTTGTACAGCCATAGCTTGCTAGCTGGTTTTTATTTGAATTAAATTTGGAACGTCGTGGAATCCCGTGATGGATTTCAATTATCATTGAGGGATCGAGGGATGAACATCGGTTCTAAGATATAAACAAACAGAAAAGCTTTATTTTAAACTACCATCTGGGTTGCGTCTCCACAGTACTCAGAGGATGCTGCTGCCCATCCTCCGGTAGATCCCTTAGTCGCCTTTTACGACACCCACGGGAGGAAATGGGGTGGTGCTATTCTTAACCACACGGAAACAATAAACACACACACACACACACACACACACACACACACACACACACAAACAGAAACACGGAAAGAATTTTAAAACATATTTTACCTTCAGCCGCATCCAGGAGTTGGCATCTTGTCCAGACAAGGTCAGAGAGGCACAGGGCTTGTTGATACACGGCATGCTGTTGTAATGGAAAAATTTTAATTAAATTCGAATTGTCTCGATCGTTACCTCAGCATTGTTGCTTAGTCAGTCCGTCCGTTCCGTCCGCTGGGAACGTGCCGAAAGAGGCGCATAATTAGAATTTCAGAATTCGTTGTTTGAAATCATATTTCTTTCTTTCTTATCGTGTGGGCAGAGCCCTGGTGTCAGAGTTTTTTCAGACCACCTTACGGCCTCTGACTTGGTTTTTATGTAACGACTACTACCACGAGAGATAGTGCCAACTACACTGAAAGATATAAAGCTTTGAAATTTTTCATACAAATTTTTAAAAGCTTTGTATCTTCGTAATCTATACTATACTATTATAAAGCTGTAACAGAAGTGTGTCTGTACATTGAAGATATTAACAAAAAAAAAGTTACGATATGGTTTTTAGGTGTCCCTGATTCCATTTCACCAATTTTTGGATTTTTTGTCTGTTTGTTTGTTTGTTTGAACGAGTATCACGCAAAAACTACTGAACCGATTTTGATGAAACTTTTTTTGTTTGATAGCTTATGATCTGACTTAAAATCTGGTATATAATTTGTGCGGACGAAGTCGCGGGTTAACGCTCGTTATATTATAAATTGCAAATGTTATTTGTGACGCGGCAACTAGATTTTCTAAACTATTTTTCCATATATAAAATATTACTTTTATTAATTTCGTCTACGCGTATTGTGCGTCAAACTTTTGTATGGACTGAAACCACCTTAATGGGCGCGGTCGATTCTTTCGATGTGCCATTAGGGAACAGCTTGGGCTGGACGGAACTCTATCCTTTTCCTATATATTGTAAAATTTTGCTTGATACCTGTGACAGCGGGACGGAGAGATAGAAGAGAAATGAGAGCGACAGAGACATATCTTAAAAATAAACGTATTGTGCCAGATGTCAAAGGTATCGAGCTAATTTTACTAACTATAATCTAAACTATTATAAAACTTTAACAGGAAATGTGTCTGTACATTGAAGATATTAACAAAAAAAAAGTTTCGATATGGTTTTTAGGTGTCCCTGATTCCATATCATCAATATTTGGATTTTTTGTCTGTTTGTTTGTTTGAACGAGCATCACGCAAAAACTACTGAACCGATTTTGATGAAACTTTTTTGTTTTATAGCTTATGATCTGACTTAAAATCTGGTATATAATTTGTGCGGACAAAGTCGCGGGTTAGCGCTCGTAATAATTATTTTCTCTATCATTATGGGTTATCGAAATCAAACAGCAAATTAAAATTTTAAACGCATAGGTACCTGATAAGGCTGTTCTGCTTCAAAGTTCTTAATGGCCCTGATGTGGTTCTCTTTCATGATGCTGAAGCGCTGCGGGTCCGCCTTGAAGTTCACGATGTGATCCATTATCTTCTCCAGCAGCACGTGCTGCTTGTCGTCGTACCCGTCTATTGTTACCTGTCAATCAATCAATCAAACTTAGCACCAGTTTCACCACTTCTGAATAAGTTCTCGATTAGCCCAGTCATTTTTCGGAGATTTGGTTTTTTCACGGAGGTGGGAAGTAATTATGAATTGGACTTCTAAACTGTAACCGGCACCATTTAGTGACAAAAAGACTATCTGAAAACATATTTAAAAACAAATTTCTACGAAACATAGAAATCAAAATTGTATCTCCCAGAAGGCTTTTAATTAAATAGTATAATACCAATGTACTCGTCTTAATTAGATTGAACAATAAACATTATTTTTGAGCAATAAAATAGGCATTTTTAAAAATGAGGTATTCCTTAGAAATAACTACTTTATTTTTCAAAGCCTTCTAAGGAGAGAAAAATATTTACACCATGTTTGAAGTATGTATGGTAAAGCCTTTGACTACTTATATAGGGACTAGTTACGCGTGTAATTCTACTAACAAACATTTCTGCCACTTTTTGCGGGGGGCGAGGTATCATGAAATCTGCAACTTTGGATTTTATTCCCCATAGGTAACTTTAGATTCTAATTTTGGACGTTAAAAATCATGAAAAGTAGTCTCGTGTGAACCCCAAACGTTCTAAGTTCGAAATTATTGTTCCGCAATTATAGGCTGTCTCGTTTAGTGATAAGGTATAAAATTGAATGTAAATGCACATGATCAATTAATCTTATACCGTGGCAGAGGGGAAATGCTACCGCAAGGCTAGTCCTTATAATAAATAGTCAAAGGGAAGCCTTAAAAATGTGTGAATAAAAAAATTACCATCAGGTTGTTTAGAACGCGATAAATGCTAAATTTTAAATTTGGAGCTGATGCTGACGTGATTTTTTTTTTAATTTTGGTATATTTCCATGCTCAAATTGGCTCTTAAATGCAATACCGAAAAACACATCAATTATTAATTAGTCCCAGCTCAAACCGTAAAATGATTGGGCTAGATAACTTTTTCGTCATTTTTTTCATACAAAATATGTTGAGCTGTCAGATAAAGCAAACAAGAACTTATTCAAGTGGTGAAACAGGCCCTTAATCTATAAATTATCAACAACATTTCAAAGATGTATTCTGATAATAAAACTAAACATCATTCCCTAAGTGCGTCCGCTACGTGAAACGGGACCCGCGCGCGGGTCGGCATAGATTGCGGGTTACCCATACATTGCAAGCATCTCTCCCTCTGACATACACGAGTAATAAATGCCGACCCGCGCGCGGGTCCCGCTTCACGCAGCGGACGCACTAAGGAATATGGGTGGTTGCGGATCTGTCAGTCGATTTTCAATGGGAGGTGTTCGGTCTACAACGGCACGGTGTTTCCGCGCGGGTCAGCATTTTTACCTCATCATCTCAGCCGATGGACGTCCACTGCTGGACATAAGCCTCCCCCAAGGATCGCCACAACGACCGGTCCTGCGCTGCCCTCATCCAACGGGTTCCCGCCGCCTTCACAAGGTCGTCGGTCCACCGTGTGCGGGGCCTACCCACGCTGCGCTTTCCGGTACGCGGTCGCCACTCGACAACTTTTCGGCCCCATCGGCCATCGGTTCTGCGAGCAATATGCCCCGCCCACTGCCACTTCAATTTAGCAACTCTTTGGGCTATGTCAGTTACTCTGGTTCTTCTGCGGATCTCTTCATTTCTGATTCGATCTCTCAGGGAAACTCCGAGCATAGCCCTCTCCATTGCTCTTTGGGTGACTTTCAGCCTTTTTATGAGGCCTTGAGTGAACGACCACGTCTCTGTTCCATATGTCATCACTGGCAACACACACTGATCGAAGACTTTCGTTTTAAGACACTGCGGTATTTGGGACGTGAAGATACTACGTAGCTTCCCGAACGCTGCCCAACCGAGTTGGGTTCGACGGTTTTTACCTCATTGCATTATATTCGTATAGACAACCCAACCAACAAGATGTATGAGCTTGAGTCACACAACCTTTAGTGATAGAGATGTTATGAAATGATATTGATACTGTTTACGATGTATTTATTTATTGATAACTGATAGATTGTATGAAAGGAAAGGAACTGGAAAGGGCTAGGCATCAATATAAATGGCGAGTACATCAGTCACCTTCGGTTTGCCGATGATATAGTCATCATGGCCGAGACTATGGAGGAGCTCAGTCGAATGCTCGATGATCTTAGCAGAGCCTCCGAACGAGTTGGTCTGAAGATGAACATGGACAAGACGAAGATCATGTCAAATGCCCATGTTGTACCTACTCCTGTAATGATCGGAAACTCTGCGCTCGAAGTTGTTGACGATAATGTTTACCTGGGACAAACTATTCAGTTAGGTAGGTCCAACTTCGAGAAAGAGATCAACCGTCGAATCCAACTCGGTTGGGCAGCGTTCGGGAAGCTACGTAGTATCTTCACGTCCCAAATACCGCAGTGTCTTAAAACGAAAGATGACATATGAAACAGAGACGTAGTCGTTCACTCAAGGCCTCGTAAAAAGGCTGAAAGTCACCCACAGGGCAATGGAGAGGGCTATGCTCGGAGTTTCCCTGCGAGATCGAATCAGAAATGAAGAGATCCGCAGAAGAACCATAGTAACTGACATAGGCATAGCCCAAAGAATTGCTAAACTGAATTGGCGGTGGGCGAGGCATATTGCTCGCAGAACCGATGGCCGATGGGGCCGAAAAGTTCTCGAGTGGCGACCGCGTACCGGAAAGCGCAGCGTGGGTAGGCCCCGCACACGGTGGACCGACGACCTTGTGAAAGCGGCGGGAACCCGTTGGATGAGGGCAGCGCAGGACCGGTCGTTATGGCGATTCTTGGGGGAGGCCTATGTCCAGCAGTGGACGTCCATCGGCTGATATGATGATGAGATTGTATGATAATGTGATAGTTGAATGCACAGTACGGAGGTGCACGGTACACTGATTGATTCTATACTAATATAATGCAATGAGGTAAAAATGCTGACCCGCGCGGAGGCACTGTGCCGTTGTGGACCGAACAGGAGGTCAAACCATTTATCTCGTTTTTCACCCATGTTCCTTAGGAAAAGTTGTTTTTGTTTCATTCGGTTGTTTAGTATCAAAAGGAAGTCTAGGTCACTCTATACAAAGCTACTAGCATTGGTGTCTTACAAGGGAGTACCCTAGGTCCGACTCTCTTCCACGAATATAAAGCTAAACTCACACTGAGTCCAAACTTGGCGTTACCGATGCTCCATCGCAATCCGGCGAGCTCGGCCGCGTACGCGAACTGTTGCAGGCTGTCGCGCAGTAGAAGCACCCACACTGACGTCAGGTTACAGTTCAGAGGGTCCGAGTATGCTAGCGGGCTAGGAAGGCAGAAGAACGAGGATGAATATGTGATCTTTTTCGTAGAATATGACCAATCAATCAAATCAATCAATCAAAATTATTTATTTGTATATCACAGGTAATACAGAGGTGTGTTGGTGCCTACACTTATGTATGGCAGTGAGTGCTGGGTATGGCAGAAGAAGCATGCAAGTAAAATTAATGTTGTCGAAATGCGTTCCTTGCGAAGTATGTGTGGTGTCACGCTGAGAGATAGAGTGAGAAATTGTGTAATAAGAGATAGATGTAAATTAAAAGAAGATGTAGTGACAAGAATAGAGAAAGGTATGCTTCGTTAATTTGGTCATGTGAAGAGGATGAGTGATAGCAGATGTACGAAAGAGATATATGTTGCTAATGTGAGTGAAAGCGTCGGCAGAGGGCGCCCTCGTAGGACGTATGCTGATCAAATCAGTTGCGTCCTACAAAAAGGGGAGGTGCGGAGTACTCGAAACCGACGGGCATGTATGAAGAGATGTATGGATGTGCATGAGGCAAAAGAAGTATGTAAGGATCGTAGTAAGTGGCGCGCCCTGGTCTCTGCCTACCCCACTGGGAAAGAGGCGTGACGTTATAGATAGATAGATACAGAGGTAGAATAAACTTTGACAATAGTCGGGTTTCCGCTGTGATCCGCCAACAGGCATACAAAACAAAGAACAGCTCGGTAATTAACATTAATAAAACAAAGTTCTGATTAGAGTTACATGTAATAACATTTTAAAATGTCAACAGTTTATAAACAATAAAAATATCGTAATCATGCATAACATTAATAGGTAACTATTATTATTATTTGGTTATAAGGGCTTGGTCAATGACCAAATAGCTACTGCGACCTGGATAGATCTATTGTAGCTGTCACCCTAGACCTAAAGGTCATTTCCTAGGCCCACGGACTTCATGAACCGTGTTATGCTTTTGGAGGGGAGGTCCCTAATGTCAGTAGGTGTTATTATGTATCCACCTAGATGGTGACTCCTGCTGTGAATGAGCACTTCGCATTCGCAGAGGAGATGTATGGGCGTTTCCTCTGCTTCACAGCAAAATCTGCAAGTGGGTGAGTCTACAAGCCCCATTCTGTGTAGGTGTTTGTTTAACTTGCAGTGTCCTGTTAAGGCTCGTACTAAGAGCCTTACTAAAAGTAAATAGGTAACTAACTAAAAGATTAAATGTCAAAATAAATTACATGAAATACTGGTCAGTGTCATCTAAAAATTCCTTAATTGAGTAAAAAGTCTTGTGAATGAGGTAGTCAAAAAGTTGATTTTTGACCTCCATGTAGTTATTACTGTTCCTTATATCCTGACGTCAGGCACAATGGCTAATCTGTAACGTTGATTCGTTCGAGGTGCTTTTAGTTTACTTTTTCGTAAGCTTCTGAAATTATCTCGGCTATAATTTGGCGGTTGTAATTTCTTAGATGTTAGATTCTTCTTCTAAACGAATTACTAGAATAATAATGCCTCTGTAGTCTAATGGTTAAGAGCATTGACTCTCGACACAGAGCTCGTGGGTTCGATTCCCACGGGGGACACCTAGTGATATGTCACTTTGTGCTTTTTTCCCAGTTCGTTAGGACATTGCAGGCTGAATCACCTGATTGTCTGAAAAGAAAAATGATTCCGTGCTTCGGATGGCACGTTAAGGACCAATGTCGAAAAATAATTGAAGCGAAATGGGCGTGTGACAGCTTATATTACTGCCTGATGCGAGAGAAAGAGATGGGGCGGCGCGCGCGCCTGAAACGACGCAAGCGTAAAACAAACTTTATTTAATTGTGATTGTACTATTTATGTAAGTTCAATTCTGCTCTAATCAAAATTTGTAAAATATCAATCTCTTTTTTTTTTTAAATCAAGTCTCGTGTTTCTATTATTCACCGTTTAGCAGTTCCAAGCGTTTATCGATAAAGTCGGATGCTACTTTGGCTTGTTTTTCTATCGAAAAAATGTGTCTTAATCGTGTATTGGCTCTAATAGAAAGATTTTACCTTACAATAAAATCAATATTGTGATCCTGAAGTCCTCTCTGGGTTTGTGAGAGCGTGTTTGCTGGATTTTACTGCATGTTTGCCTCAAAAGCCCATTTATTGACCGCTTCCGTCGTAATTTTCCTAGATTTCATAAATAGAACACTAAACGATAACTTCCGCTTGTCACCTTTCCCGCCATTCGCCAGCGTGCTTGTTTGGCGCTGCCGCCATTTTCTTCATTGCGCCTCACCAGGTGGCCTTAAATAGGCCCAGAGAGGACTTCAGGATCACAATATTGATTTTATTGTAAGGTAAAATCTTTCTATTGTGACCCTTTCGTCCTCTCTGGGTTTGTGAGACGTGTCTGTTATCACCTGGTGAATGGCAGGGGTGAAGTTATGATAGGTACTAGATTCAAGAGAATAAAGAATAAGTATATTGTTATTAAAAACAAAAACATAGTAAGTACTATTATGGTAAGAAAAGAAAAAACAAAATAATATAATTAATTGAAAACTCTTCAATTATTAATAATAATACATATAAGAATGCATTGATAACTTTGTATTTTACTGTTTATGTTTTGGTGTAAAATAAAGTATATTTGATTGATTGATTGATTGATAACCTAACAAAGTTATACATATAATTTTCTATTAAAAGTTATATGTCTGAAAAGAATATGATAAGTTTTGTCTTTATTCAACCTATTTTGTTTTCTGTAGTAACTATGGAAGTTTCTACTAATCCCTTTAATACATCATCGAGGGAGAAATCACTAATCAGACTTGAGACGTCGATTCAATTTTATAATAATAATACTCTCCGCTTTCCCCACTGGGAAAGAAGCGAGACTTTTTAAATAGATAGGAAAATAAAGCTGAAATTTGGCTCAATTATACCGAATACCTATAATGTAATCAAATACTTGTCAAAATTAAATTTCGTAGTTAATACTTTGATCGGGGCAACCGAACAGTCGATCTGTACTTGCGAAATGACGCTAAGTTTGTTTCAAGCTAATAAGGAAAACATGTCACATGAAGATCATTACCAATCACGATTTGATATTTAAATTTAAGATTTATACCGGCCGCGCCGATGCCTACAACAAAAAAAAAATCGTGTTGCACCGACGCAACGAATCGCATAATGGCCGTATCTATCATCTCTAGCAACTTAGATCCTAAATCGAAGTTCACACAAACTGTGGTTTGTTTGAAAAGAATGTTTGTTAAGCGCTCTATTCCTAGCCCAGGTAAGAAAGTTGAAGTTATGAAAGTTGAAAGAACACGGTAAACGTGCTTCCTGTTTGGTGCGCAAGTTTCCGCAGAACAAAAGTAAGAGAAGAATATTAACAACCTTAAATTTTAGACGATGGATACGAAATGACAATATTATATTTTATATTTTTATGTAAGCGCCACTTATTCATATATTATTATATTATAATTATGGAGTTCGACACTGGACAGAGTTTGGGTACTACTAGTAAAACGTGGATGTTCCGAGGCTTAAAAATATCTCTGACTACCCCCTCGGGGAACATAAGTCGTGAGCATATTCTATGCTTGCTATGGAGTTCTATGGAAAAATAATGTTTAAAACGTCTTCTTTTCCACTCAGGCTTATGGGGACTCCTGCGATCAACCATGCTTCCAGTTTCAGATCCTCCAAGTTTGGACGAGGTTACCCCGTGGTGATGTGTTCGGGTTGGGTTGTTCGGCGTTGATGTTACACATCTGTGTCCACTGTGTATGAGCTATTCGGTGTGCGATTTTACTTTTTCAGTTGTATTGATGACTTTACTGACGTCAAACTTGCTATTGATAAAATAGTAATACGAGGATTGAATGAAGCATTTCATAGTCATACTAAGTACAAAATTTAAATTGACTTCTAATTATTATTATTATTATTATTTTTTTTTTTTTTTTTTTTTTTTTTTTTTTTATTTATTCAATACATTACTTTATAATCACTTATATTTATATTTATAAATATTAACCGCACTTCAGAAACCATAGGGTTTATATGAAGTGCGATGTTGCGGTTGAAGTGCGGGTTTATATGAGGTAGCTTTCAATATAGCGCTTAATACATAGATAGGTATATAATTGAATTGTACTCAAAAAAAAAATAGCACTCTGATAAACCAGCTATTATGTTTTGTTATCAATCACAAACAAACAAAAGGTATAAACGAAGGCCAATATCTCCACTTTTATTATACATATTAGCCACAGCAGAACACTTGTCGAACTATAGTCAAAGCTGTCAAAACGCGGATGAAATTAAACGCTGCTCACGTTTCTTATTTATAATCGTCTATGAAGAACGCTAGAGGCCGTCGACTCCAGGGACTTGACCACTGGGACTCACGTCTCAATATCCTAAGCTCTGCGACAGTGTAGGCGGCCCAGATGACACGACGAAGCCCGCAGAGCTCAGCCTTCCGTTCCAAGGAGTGACTACACACACCTGGAAAGGATTTTACTTCCAAGGAGGGACTTTACACGCCTGGAAGTGTGCACAAGGAAACTCGCAAAGATTTAACTTCAGAGGAGAGAGTTTAACCACCTAGAAGTAAGTCTAAAGAAGCTCGCAAAAAAATCTAATTTCAGAGTTTGGACTTTACCCACCTGAAAGTGTTACTCATCTGGAAGTGTGCACGACGAAGCTCGCAAAGATCTGTCTTCCGATCAAGGACTTTACCCAACCGGACGTGTGCATGACGACATTCGCAAAAATTTGCCCTCTAAGGAGGGACTTTACCACCTGGAAGTATGCAAGACGATGTCTTCAGAGGAGGGATTTTATCCACCTGGTTTGTGCACGATGAAAATCGCAAAGATCTGTCTTCCGAGACACTTTATACCCAACTGGAAGTGTGCACGACGAAGCTCTTAAATATCTGACTTTCGACAAGGAACTTTACCCAACTGGTAGTGTGCACGACGAAGCTCACAAATTATAAACATCTGACTTCTGGCAGGGAATTTTATCCAACTGGTAGTGTGCACGACGAAGTTCGTAAATATTTTACTTCCGACAATGGACTCCAAATAGGGACTTTACCCTCCTGGAGTTGTCCACGACCTATTGTGAGATTCCACTCCTTCCTTTTTTTTTTTGTCCGCTTTTCGTGAAGAATTCTTGTTTCAGGTCATGTTGCAGTAGACAGGCACCAAGAAATGTTCTATTAGTTTTAGAAAAATTATTTACTTGTTTTTTATTTATTTACGTAATTAAAT
This sequence comes from Agonopterix arenella, assembly GCA_927399405.1. NCBI lineage: Eukaryota > Metazoa > Arthropoda > Insecta > Lepidoptera > Depressariidae > Agonopterix > Agonopterix arenella. The sequence goes on from OV656715.1 coordinate 948,915, forward strand.
CTCTGTCCAAGACATTTCATAGCATTTATAATCAATTGAAGAACACGATGATGTTCGATGTAGCGAAGCTTTCTGGAGAGGGTTACGCCAAATGATATGATGATATGTACGCAAACTGTCTTTTGGAAAAGTCTTGGTAAATTTGCCGAAGAATCTAACGAAGTGTTAGAATTGCTATAAAATTTAAATTACGTTCAATTTATACCTTCTTTGGCTTACCAATCGCTGTAGAAAATGTACATGTCGAATTTAATATTCTTGTGATTCGACACCCACCTGAATAAATCTATGTACACATACTTACACGTACTTATACGTACACATTTTCTCAGGTTTTATAGATAATTATATGGACGGGATTGGGAGTTCCCGCCTCCTTTGATGAAAATCACACTTATATGTTGAACAAGTCGTCGTCTACTGTGGAAACGACGACGCGACGACGGTAGAATCTCGAAGAGTTAATAATATTTCAGAATTTAACCAAAACAAAGGTGGCGTTTAGTAAAATATCAAGGTTCAGACCAAAAACAATATTCAAATCATTTTGGCTCCTACTGATCGATGACGGTCATTCGCTAAACATTCCGATAAGTTGGCTAGTAAAATAGGTCTATCAACTCTTTGAGCCGTTAAAATATAAAGTTACCAAATGTTATAAATGTTATACAAGATAATTTAAGACCTTTCTTATTCGGTTTTAATCATTTTGGACAAACATTTTACCGACGCCCCCCTTTTTTTTAAATTATCGATCTACTACTCGCAATATGCAACCTTGGAAGATGGTTGATAGCTATTGCGACAACCTTTCCGAAATGGAAGTACGGTTGTGAGCTTATGTACATAAATATGCATGTATGAAAATTAAATAGATTGGAAATCTTCGAAATCCCGCCGCCCCTGCTCCTGTTACAGGTCTGACATTTGAAAATCTCGTTCTAACGGGTTTTAAGACATCGGTCAAATTTGATATTGGTCAAACCGGTATTTCGTCTGAAACGAACCGCAATAATGTCAACTCATCAACGGAAAGCTTATTTATTATGTAACAGTCACAATGCAAAAGAGAAACGTTTTAGGGCATCCAACTTTTAGATTTATCATGCATGACACACTTATTAGTTACACAGTAAGGCTACCCTAGCCTCAAGTCGTTATAATTTGGCCAGATGCCGCGCGGAAGAATTCCCTCGAAAATGGAGGGCCAGCGCGGTCGAGCGCTCAAACGTTGTACAAATTCAAAACACAAACCTGGCCCGCGAGTTATCAAACCTCAACTCGCATAAATCTATAGCTGGCGCTGGAGCTGCGCCTGGAGCTGGGGCCGCACGGCGCGGGACACGAGGCGCGGGAGCAGGACACGAGGCACGGAGACGCGGCGCGGCAAGACGGTCGCGGCGACAACACTCGATTCGACGAAATAATGATTCTCGAGAACCATCACGAACCGAATTCACTAAACGGGCTTTAAATTTAACAAAACTACACTATACGAGTGACTTAACGAAATTATTTCACATTATTATCGTTAACGGAAATTTCGAACTTTTCAAATTATTTTCACTCGCGATGTATTGAGGCAGGACTGCACCCAATAAAATCCGGAAACACAATGAAGAAAATGGCGGCAGCGCCAAACAAGCACGCTGGCGAATGGCGGGAAAGGTGACAAGCGGAAGTTATCGTTTAGTGTTCTATTTATGAAATCTAGGAAAATTACGACGGAAGCGGTCAATAAATGGGCTTTTGAGGCAAACATGCAGTAAAATCCAGCAAACACGCTCTCACAAACCCAGAGAGGACGAAAGGGTCACAATTAAAAGATACACGATAAGACTAAGACTTTCACTATGGGAGCAAACCGATCAGAGCAAAAAAATAATCAGCTGTTCCATACTAAACTGCAATGCCTCATCATCATCATCATCATCAGCCTACCATCGTCCACTGCTGAACATAGGCCTCTCCCAAGGCGCGCCACAAAACTCTGTCCTCGGCCTTCCTCATCCAGTCGCTCCCCGCTACCTTTTTTAGGTCGTCTGTCCAGCGGGCAGCAGGACGTCCCACACTACGTCTACCAGTTCGCGGTCTCCACTCCAACAACTGACAACCGGTGGGGTGTCAGGGTTCTGGAGTGGAGAACTGCAATGCCTACTAGCATAATTATGCTCTATGGAGATAATGTAAAATGAACGCTCACCTCACCAAGTCGAATGTGACGAATGATTTAGGAAGCATGAACTCTTTGTCTTGCTTGAACCAAATCCTCATCAGGTGAGTGTCCTGTGAACAGAAGAATATGAATAATATTTATTAACGAGCGTTAACCCGCGACTTCGTCCGCACAAATTATAAACCAGATTTTAAGTCGGATCATAAGCTATCAAACAAAAAAAGTTTTATCAAAATCGGTTCAGTAGTTTTTGCGTGATACTCGTTCAAACAAACAGACAGACAAAAAATCCAAAAATTGGTGAAATGGAATCAGGGACACCTAAAAACCATATCGTAACTTTTTTTTTGTTAATATCTTCAATGTACAGACCAACTTCCTGTTACAGTTTTATAATAGTATAGATTCACAAAAAGCCATTTGACAAATGGAATTTCTAATAATAGCCCAGTCAACGGGGCGCACTCAAAATGGTTTAACATCACCAGTGGTGTTAGACAGGGTTGTGTTGCGTCCCCTTGGCTTTTTAACCTATATATGGATAGCTGTCTGACTGATCTAAAAGAATGCGAAAACGGTTTAAGAATGGGAGAGTTACTAGTCAAGTGCCTCCTGTACGCTGATGATCAAGTGATACTTGCATCGTCAGCGGGAGAGTTACAAGACATGGTAACTCTCATGAATACAGCATTGAAGAAGAAAGGAATGAAAGTGAATGAGAATAAAACTAAAGTAATGGTAATAGAGAGGGATGAATGTGTGACTGATTGTTGTATAATGATTGAGAATGAAAAGTGCTACAAGTGAATGAATTTGATTATTTAGGATGCATGTTTACTAGAGATGGGAAATGTGAGGGTGATGTGCATAGGCGAGTAACAGCGGGAAGCAAAGTAAATGGTGCTCTACATGCCATTGTGGCTAGCCAATTAGTGTCGAAAAAGGCGCGACTTGCTATACACAATGGTGTGTTGGTGCCTACACTTATGTATGGCAGTGAGTGCTGGGTATGGCAGAAGAAGCATGCAAGTAAAATTAATGCTGTTGAAATGCGTTCCTTGCGAAGTATGTGTGGTGTGACGCTGAAAGATAGAGTGAGAAATTGTGTAATAAGTGATAGATGTAAATTAAACGAAGATGTAGTGACAAGAATAGAGAAAGGTATGCTTCGTTGGTTTGGTCATGTGGAGAGGATGAGTGATAGCAGATGTACGAAAGAGATATATGTTGCTAATGTGAGTGGAAGCGTCGGCAGAGGACGCCCTCGTAGGACGTATGGTGATCAAATCAGTTGCGTCCTACAAAAAGGGGAGGTGCGGAGTACTCGAAACCGACGGGCATGTATGAAGAGATGTATGGATGTGCATGAGGCAAAAGAAGTATGTAAGGATCGTAGTAAGTGGCGCGCCCTGGTCTCTGCCTGCCCCACTGGGAAAGAGGCGTGACGTTATAGATAGATAGATAGCCCAGTCATTTCACGGTTTGAGCCGGGACGAATTAATAATTGATATTTTTTTTCGGTATAATATTGAAGAGCCAATTTAAGCCGAGAAATGTACCAAAATTAAAAAAGATCACGTCAGCAACAGTTCCAATTTTAAAATTTAGCCATTATCTCGGTCTAAAAAACCTGATGGTAAATTTTTTTCACATATTTAAGGCTTTACCATTATTACATACTTCAAACATGGTGTAAATATTTTTGGCTACTTAGAAGGTTTTGAAAAATTCATTCGTATTTTCTAATAAATACCTCATTTTTTAAATTTCAGTGCCTATTTTATTGCTAAAAAATAATGTATATTGTTAAATCTAAGTCAAATGAGTGCATTGGTATTAATATTATTATTTAAAAAGCATTCTGGGAAACACAATTTTGATTTCTATGTTGCGTAGCGATTTTTATTTTAATATGTTTTAAGATATTCTTTTTGTCACTAAATGGTGCCGGTTACAGTTTAAAAGTCCAATTAATAATTACTCCCAACCCCGCCTAACAAAACTTCGTAAAATGACTGGGCTATAAAATAATTAAGCACTAAATGTTAGAATAGTAGGCTAGGCGTATTGGTAGGTACAACTGATGCCATGAAAGGTAGGAATTACCTGCCTGAGCTATTGACATCAGTTACAACCGTAAAACTTATTGCAAATTAAATGTACAAACGTACTTGTAAGATGTGTGGTTTGTAGGTGTGTGTGAATAAGTAGGAATAGAATGCAATAGTAGATTACACACCGAGGGCAAGAAAGTAAGAAAAGCCTCAGATCTCATGTAATCGGCTTGCTTTGCCTCTGCCAACAAACATTTATGTGATCTGAGGCTTTCTTATTTACTGCCCGAGATTATTACAATATTTTTCTCCCCGACTGAGCCGGAAAGCGGCAACTTCGTTTAGCGAATTTTATTTTATAACTTTTTAGTTTTTTTGAAGGTGGTGTTAATTTTTTGTCAAAATTTTGTTTATTTCACAATTTTTCCATCATCCCATTATCTGACCCCCTAAAGTGGTGACCCCGACACTTTTTCTAGGGTTGATCAGACCATCAAACTGAACATTTTTCTCTATGGGACAAATATTGAATTGCAAACCTACTTGACTCAAAAGTATGGGCAGCTGATTTTTTTCGCGATTTCGACATTATTCCACAATGTGAAATAGACTAAGAGATAAGTGTACTTTTTGCAACCATCAGCAGCAAGGCTGATTCAGTGTTTATGAAGTGTAGAGCATCTCTGTGATGGGGATGGACCAGGTCTGCCTGCATAACTTCAGTCGGTTTAGAAGTTACTGATCTTTAAAGGTCAGTAAAAAATTAACGATCAGCTTCAAGGCTGACATGAACTGCCAGTCGGTTTAGGAGATACAGCCGTACAAAGGTCGGACCTTTGAACGGCTGTATCTCCTAAACCGAATGATGAATCATGTCAGTTTTTGTACTGTTCACATAGCTACAGTGCACACTACAATAATATCATACGATCAGCCTTTCAGCAGATCGTTAATTTTTTACTGACCTTTAAAGATCAGTAACTTCTAAACTGACTGGAGTTATGCAGGCAGATCTGGTCCATCCCCATCACAGAGATGCTTTACACCTCATAAACACTGAATCAGCCGTCCAGCTGATAGTTGCAAAAGTACACTTATCTCTTAGTCTAAAAGTTGTTCAGTTTGATGTTCTGATCATCCCCTTAAAATAGTTACAGCAAATTTTGGTAGACCTTATATTTTTTTATACAGACGAAAAACACAATATACAACAAATCTACGAAATTGATCGAGAACACGGCCTTATCACTGAGAGCGATAGATAACAGATATCTTACTTTAACAATGACGGGAGCGATGGCTTCAGTTGTAACATCGTTGGTGGTCTCTATCTCCAAGCGAGAAGGTATAAATTCGTTTAGCGGCGGCAAGTGCAGCTCTTTCGAAGGTTTCACTAGTTTCCATTCCTGAAACAACAAAATATAAATAAACTAGAGTTTACTCGCAACTGCATCCGCACAAATTATAAAAAAAATAAAAATAAAATAAAATCCATTTATTGCAGACAAATGTCCATAGCATTGTTAGTAGATACATTTATGACTTAAAGACTATGTTAGTACATTACACAATTTAATTTAATTTAATACCTAATTTCATAAATAATTCAATTTAATTTAATTCAATTTAATTTAAATTCAATTCTATTCAGTCTATGGCCAATTCAATTCAATTCAAATTAACTTAATTTAAATATCTGCGACTCTCTGGGACACCGGGCACACACACGTGTGCTCGTACCCAGTGTCGCAGTATAGGGCAGTCGGGCTTCTCACTGATCACCTTCAGGGTGTTGTTGGCGCTGCCCGATGAGCGATGCGATGCGGCACCGCATCACCGTGGCAAACCCGTCTGTGTGCGCGTGCGCGAACATCGCTGACGCACTGCAGTAGCGTGGGAGCCCCAACAACACTCTGAAGGCATTGTTATATAGAATTCGGAGGGCGTTGAAGGTCCGCTGCGTATAGTTGACCCACAGATTGCACGTGTACAAGGTTTGGCAAAATGCTTTGAATAGGGTTAGCTTTACCTCCATGCCACATCGTGCAAATCTGCGTGCCAACATATTACAGCGGACCGCCATCGCCCTCCTTTCTCTTTCAATGTCTTTGTCATCTTTCAAATCCTCAGTAACCACATGACCGAGGTATTTGAACTCCTTCACCCTACCAAGAGCAACGCCATTAAGCAGCACAGGTACCACACTTTCCAGCTTGCGGCTCTTAGCTTGAAAGATCAGGAGTTCACTCTTCTTGACATTGTAGAGGAGTCCATTTCATGTCCATTATATACCAGACTTTAAGTCAAATCATAAGCTATAAAAAAAGTTTCATCAAGATTGGTTTAGTAGTTTTTGCGTGATGCTGTTTCAAACAAACAAATAGACAGACAAAATTCTAAAAAAGGTTGATTTGTTGATTTGTTTTTATAATAGTTTAGATAGATACAAAATTCAAGAGCGTCGGTGGCGCGTTGCGAAGAGGTATGGACACCCAATTATGGGGGTCCGGGTTCGAATCCGCACGGACGACATGCCATGTACCAATGAGTTTTTCTAACTTATGTACGTAATACCGACTGCTCTCAAAGAGTGAAGGAAAACATCGTGAGGAAACCTGCATACGCTGAAGAAGAAATTCTGATGTGTATGTGAAGTCTACCAATCCGCATTGGGCATGCGTGGTGGACTAATGCCCATACACCCTCCCTGAGGGTAGGCCTGTGCCCTGCAGTGGGACGTTTATAGGCTGATGATGATGATGAGATACAAAATGTGAATCTCACTAATCTAAACTATTATAAAACTGTAACAGGAAGCTTGTCTGTACGCACGGCGACACATATAGCTATACAAAACCAACATAAGCTGGCCGCGCGACGTTATACGTTAATCGACCTACGCGCGGCCAGCTTATGTTGGTTTTGTATAGCTTGATGTGTCGCCGTGTGTACATTGAAGATATTAACAAAAAAAAGTTACGATATGGTTTTTAGGTATCCCTGATTCCATTTCACCAATTTTGGATTTTTTGTCTGTCTGTTTGTGTGTTTGTTTGCGTCTTTGTTTGTTTGTTTGAACGAGCATCACGCAAAAACTACTGAACCGATTTTGATGAAACTTTTTTTGTTTGATATCTGACTAAAAATCTGGTATATTAATCACAAAGTCGCGAGTTAACGCTCGTATTTTTATAAATATCATCGTTTGGATGTTTGTCACTCACAGCTAAAAGGATTTGGATAAATTTTGGCTCGCAGATATAATATGTTCTGGATAAATACATAGGACTGTATACGCTATTATAATAAGATACCAGAGGATATTCTAAACTTGCCAGACAAAAAGTTTAAGTCCCATGTTAAACAAGTCCTCTGTAAAAAAGGCTACTATAAACTCGATGACTATTTGAATGACCAAAATGTCTGTTCTTGACAATGTTACTCTATGTAATGCAATATTGTATTTTAATTGTACTTTGTATATTTTGTTTTGTTTAAAAGATGTGTGTTGTAGAGTTTCTGGCCGCATCTTCTCTCAACGGAACACCTTCCGACGCGGTGGTAGAGTCAAAAAATAACGTCAAAAAGCTATCTATCATCATCATCTTCCTAGCTGGTGTCCCGCTGGGTAGCGGGGTCTGCTTTCTTAATCTGTTTCTTCCACTTCGCTCTATCTTGAACATCGTCGATGGAGAGCTCGCAGCTGTCCATTTCCTTCTTTACAACATCAGACCATCTGAGTTTTGGCCTGCCTACGCCACGTTGACCTGGTAGGGTGAGGTCCATTGCTTTGTTGCCTATATAGTCAGGTGGTCTTCTTTTTACATGACCAAACCATCTAAGTCGATTTTATTGGATTTTGTCAGCTACGTCGCGGACTCCGAGACTACCTCGCACGAACTCGTTGCGTATTCTGTCGTATCTCGCACATCCAGCGTAACATCTTCATCTCAGCGACTTGAATGGTTTGGACTTGCCTTTTCGTAGTTGCCCATGTCTCACTACCATAGGTAAGTACAGGTCTTATTATACTTTTATACACAAGGCCTTTCATTCTAATGGGCGTCTTTCTATCGCAGCCAAAAAGCTATCTATGTGATATTATTTTGAATAAAAATAGTTTTTGATGTGATTTTGATTTTTGGATGCTTTCTAAGGTCCACGGAGATGGAGTCGCGGACAACGGCATCTTTGAAATTTGAACAAACCCAAAATCAATTACCTTCAGTGTTTCTTCAGCTATGTCTTCTTGTAAATACTTGGTCCCGTACCACGGCTCCGTTTGAGTACATTTCTCACCAAAACATCTGGAAATTAAATTAATTTTTTTGCAGATTCGATTCAATCCAATTGGTTTAAGGGGAACAATGTAAAAGAAATCTCTTTAAACACTGCTAATTCAAGAAATTAAATCTGCACACTCATTTACAACACACACACACACACACACACACACACACACACACACACACACACACACACACACACACACACACACACACACACACACACACACACACACACACACACACACTTCTACTTCTAAGCATGCATTTTCCTGTCTAAACTATTATAAAACTGTAACAGGAAGTTTGTCTGTACATTGAAGACATTAACAAAATAAAAGTTACGATATGGTTTTTAGGTATCCCCGATTCCATATCATAAATTTTTGGATTTTTTGTCTGTCTGTTTGTTTGTGTGTTTGTGTGTTTGTTTGTTTGAACGAGCATCACGCAAAAACTACTGGACTGATTTTGATGAAATTTTGTTTGTTTGATAGCTTATATTATATAAAAATAAACGTATGTCGTGTTGTATTCTTGTTGTATAATTTCATTTGTTCGACAACTACAAAATCAAATTTGGCTGCCCGGTAGTTCAGTCGGTAGTGAACCTGGCTGCTGTGCCGTATGATGAATATGAATATTTGTACCCGAGTCATGGATGTTTGTATCTATATATGTATTCTATATCGTTGTCTAGTCATCATAACACAAGTTCAGGCTAGATTCTGGTACTTTAAAATGTGACTAGATAATTTGTGTGACAATGTCCAAGATATTTATAATTCCGTAGTGACCCGATAAATTGAAAATCAGCAATGACTACAATGTGACATTCTTGTTTTTTGGAAATATTGTTTAATTGTTAAGAAATGAAAACAATACGATTAGGGGCAGCACAATAGGCTCGGTGCAGCCTTAAGAATTTGTCATAACATTTTTACCCTATATTTGAAATACATTTTTTTTACCATATCAATTTATGTGAAATAAGTTTTAGTATATGGAGGTGCTACTTGGGAATGTTCTTCCATTGAAAAGGGAAGATCTTCTACCAGCACGGCTAGCATGCCACCCACGACAAAGCGTTTAAACGAGAAAAACGTCATGCGCGCTCTTTCTGGCCTACGTAAAATAAGAAAGATGGAGGCACATCTCGATTTTTGTCTAAAAGAAGCCTGGGGCCCAGCCGTGGTCCAACAGTTCTTAGTTGGACCTTGTATATGTATCGAATCTCTGTGATTATTTCTCTTGCGCGATGTATGTCTCGCATTCGATTGTGAACCTTATTTGTAGTAGGTTACGAGTTACGTATTCACGGTGAACGTTGTCTATAAATGGAGCATATTTCCGAGAGCGACGGTATCGCCATCTGTTGGCATCTTTGCTATAACTTGTGGGTGCTGACATCTGTAGCAAGTCCCCACAAGTAATATGTTGAAGCAAAGTATTATTAGGTACCATATTTTTATGACGTCGTACAAAACATTAGGTAGAACAATAATGGCCTATTTGAATGATATCATTTCCACTTTCATACCACTTGTACTTACTTGGCGACAAGCCCAACGCGCACGTTGTCAGGTGTGAACAACTCCAACATCTCTTTGATCAACTCGGGACGCCACTCCGTCATAAGGTAGTAAGCGCTCAGTACATCCTCCATGGGGAATTCCTGGAAAACAAAGAAATAGAAGACCCATATCGTGAAAAATGTATATAAAGCAAGAATGAAATCTAATCTAATGGTAATTCTTGGACCACCAAATCCAACTCGGCTGGGCAGCGTTCGGGAAGCTACGTAGTACCTTCACATCCCAAATACCACAGTGTCTTACTCTGCGCTCGAAGTTGTTGACGATTATGTTTACCTGGTACAAACTATTCAGTTAGGTAGGTCCAACTTCGAGAAAGAGATCAACCGTCGAATCCAACTCGGTTGGGCAGCGTTCGGGAAGCTACGTAGTATCTTCACGTTCAAAATACCGCAGATTCCTAAGAATTCATAGCCTAGCAATCGGACATCCAGGCGCACCGCGGGATATTACCCCTACTTGGTTGACATTCCACATCTCAGAACATTATAAGAGGGATTAGAATTTCAAAGCAGGCGTGGAACGTGTCGCCACAGGTTATACACAATAAGGCGCGCGGCGTGGTGCGAGAGAGAGGGCATGAGTAATTGTAGCAGCGTGAGCGGGAAGACAAGTGGCGACAGCCGTCTCCGAAGCAAAAGCGCTACTTTGCATTTCCAACCCCTCTTATAATGTTCTATGTTTCACATATTCGCACTAAGCGCCTCTCAAAATCTTTTATAATGCGCACAGCCAAGGAGCGGAACGCCCTGCCTGCGTCATTATTTCCGAGCGCTTACAACCCGAATCCCTTTAAAGTACGAGTGAATAGGCTTCTTCTGGGTAAGCTTGCTACATCTTTGACCCCATCTTTGTCATGAGGACTGGATTGAAGTCAAGAGCAAACCCATCTTTTGTAAAAAAAAGTCTTCGATCAGTGTGTGTTGCCAGTGATGACATATGGAACAGAGACGTGGTCGTTCACTCAAGGCCTCATAAAAAGGCTGAAAGTCACCCAAAGAGCAATGGAGAGGGCTATGCTCGGAGTTTCCCTGCGAGATCGAATCAGAAATGAAGAATCCGCAGAAGAACTAGAGTAGCTACTCTCGTGGGTGTTGAAGCCCCTGAGTACCCATGGCATTCTATGATAACAGATAAGCTACCTACCTGCAACAGATGCACGTGTCCCGCGACCAGACTCCTAGGTTCCTGTGCATCCTTGAACCTGAACTCCATCGCCATGAGGTCCCTTTGTTCTTCCCACACCCAACGCTGTGGTTCTTCTGATTTCAATAATGCTATGTACTGTCAAAAAATTGTTATTTATTATTTATTTATTTTAACACTTTATTGTACACACGGAAATATAAATGAAAACAGGATAATAGACAATTACAAAGGGCGAGCTTATCTCTAAAGAGATTTCTTCCAGCAAACCCGTGAAAGAGAGAGAGCATATTAAGTGAGGCAGGCATAGTGTGCACATTTAACAAATAAAACAGTATTTAACACTAATAAATAGATATGATTATATAAAGATACAGGTATATACATACATACATACATACATACACATGTATATATATTTATAAAGAATGATAAACAAATAAATATACTAGTTTATTGAATGAAGAGAGAGATAGTGATCTTTGACTTGTTTTTTAAATGAAGCAATTGTTTCACAGTCTCTAATAATAAAATAATTATTTTACAAATCACCTTTTTTTTGTTAATAGCCTTATTTTAAAATAATGGCCTGGGTGGTTGCCCGCCAATGTCAAGAAGTTACTGGGTGTATCGAAATCTCGAGGACTTTTTTTTGAGCAAAAACGCTGGCAAACACACATTTGTTGTAGTTTCCATGATAAAAAGCCTATAGTGCTTGCTTGGGATCATTTACAATGTATGTGCCTGTGAGCGTTATTTATTTATACAGGGTGTAAGGGACAGGAAACGGTGAACTCAGACCATCAAACTGAACAACTTTCACTATGGACACTACCTCAGGAAACGCGAAAACAATTCTGCTATCCTATATTATAGTGTACTAAGTTTTTACTTTCGTTTTTAGTGTGTAACAAGTTTCTTAAATTTACTCGTCAAATATCAATTATTGATGTACTTATTCATATACCAACCTACCTAGCTTTTATGTTTAAAAATTTAATTTATCACGTGTTGTAAATTCGTAACAATATAATTAGAACGCTGTGCGCAGTTATAATTGAGGTGCAAATTTGATGTAGTTTAATCTATACTATTATAAAACTGTAACAGGATTTTGTCTGTACATTGAAGATATTAACAAAAAAAAAGTTACGATATGGTTTTTAGGTGTCCCTGACTCCATTTCACCAATTTTTGGATTTTTTGTCTGTCTGTTTGTTTGTGTGTTTGTTTGTTTGAACGAGTATCATGCAAAAACTGCTGAACCGATTTTGATGAAACTTTTTTTGTTTGATAGCTTATGATCTGACTTAAAATCTGGTGTATAATTTGCGCGGACGAAGTCGCGGGTTAACGCTCGTTTGTTATATTTTTAAGATCGAGCATTAGTTTGTACTTTGTTACTGTGCCAAATAAATAAAGAGAAAATAAAAAAAATAAAAAAATCCCATACATTTGGGTCGGGTAGGTACAGCAGATTTGTATGAGACAGCTGACTGTTTTTCGCCTTCCTGATGTAGGCTCTGAGATCACTGTTTCAGTTTGCGGAGGACTGTCTCAAGGATTTTAGAATCATAAAAGATGCCACTTCTCCTTACAAGATTGGAAACAAGAAAATTGGCCTTGGCCAACCGCCAAGGTAATGTTCGACCTTCTTTCGTACGTCTCCCTAGTCGATATTTCCAACGTTTTTGTGTCCCTTTCTATCCAATGACGTGACGTCATGTATGACAGGAGCTAAAATTTTTGTCGTTGGATTAGAAAGGGACAAAGTAACGTCGAAAACATAGACGGGAATTTACGAAAGAAGAACGATCATTACCGACCACTAATGAGTATTATCATGTTTCACCGCTTGTTAGGCAGTGTGTACTCCAAGTTATAGGACAATAAATATGCCAGCTTCCTGGGCTGTCCCTTACACCCTGCACGTATAGAAACATACTATAAAAATAACATATACATATACATAACTATAAAAATTTGTGTCTCTTTCCCAAAAACAGTGACGTTCATAAATACAATACAAGAAATAAAAATAAATTAGTATTCCCACATTTTCGACTCAGTAAGGTCAACACATCTTTCATGGGGCACTGTATACGCTATTATAATAAGATACCAGAGGATATTCTAAACTTGCCAGACAAAAAGTTTAAGTCCCATGTTAAACAAGTCCTCTGTAAAAAGGGCTACTATAAACTCGATGACTATTTGAATGACCAAAATGTCTGGTCTTGACAATGTTACTCTATGTAATGCAATATTGTATTTTAATTGTACTTTGTATATTTTGTTTTGTTTAAAAGATGTGTGTTCTAGAGTTTCTGGCCGCATCTTCTCTCAACGGAACACCTTCCGAAGCGGTGGTAGACTCAAAAAATGACGTCAAAAAGCTATCTATGTGATATTATTTTGAATAAAAAAATTTTGAATTTGAATTTGAATACTAGTTGTAACAAAGCTTCTGACTAAGGGATTATGATTGTACGTAAAGTATGTACGTAATAAAATGACTAGGAATCGAACAAAAACGCAAACAAAACAGCCATTTTGTTGTGCAAACAGTCAGCCAATATATTAACATGTAACATTCATCATCATCTCAGCCGATGGACGTCCACTGCTGGACATAGGCCTCCCCCAAGGATCGCCATAACGACCGGTCCTGCGCTGCCCTCATCCAACGGTAACAGTATAACCACAAAAATATTTAACCTCACCAATCTTTGTTTGCGCAGAGTCCCCGACAAAACCCGAAGTCGTTTATCAAAGGGTGCAAAGTCGGAATAGCCGGAATAAAAGTCGGAATAGCAGCGAAAAGAGCGGGAAAAAATTAGCCAATCGTAGCAAGGCATTGAAGGTGGCACATACTGATTAAACACTGACGCGCTGTTAAATTTTTTCACCTGCGCAGTTACATCGGGGGAACTTATAAATATGGTACTACTGTACCTACATTAATTACGTACATACATACATACATATTCTCACGCCTGTCTCCCACTGGGGTAGGCAGAGACAACGGAACGCCACCTGCTACGATCTTGACATACCTCTCTAGCTTCCTCCACATTCATAAGTCCTTTCATGCATGCTCGTCGGTTACGGGTAGATCTGACCTGGTCATTTTAAGCACGTCGCCAATTTGGTTCGTATATGTACGTCTAGGCCGTCCCCTTCCAACATTTCCACTTACGCTTGCCTTATAGATTGCCCTCGTCAAATTAATTACGTTATACAATATATTAGTAAACAAAAAAGTTTACCTGAAAGATGAGCGATATGATGTCGTCTATATGTTGGATGCCGTCCTCGGTCAGGTCGACCTGCACGCTGAAGAAGCCGAACCCTCGAGCGCCGATGCGCGTGCCGCCCACTAAACTACAAGAATATTATACGTTAACACTCGATATTACGACATAAGTGGCTTGGGGTGGACACAAATATATACATTACAGTACGACCAGGAAAATAATTCCGCTCGTCAATCTTCGTTTGCGCAGAGCAGTGCAAAATCGGGTATTCTCTATCTCGCTCCAACTCGAATAGCAGACTTATGGATGCTTCGGCAGCGAAAAGGGCGCGAAAGCAATAAGCCAATAGCGGCGAGGTGTCACATCCTGATTGGTCAATATAATTTCGCTCGCTTTTAAAATTTGTCAACTGCGCAGGTACACCGGTGAGACTTATAAACCTGGTACTACTGTACGAGCTTTTACCCGCGACTTCGTCCGCACAAATTATTTACCAGATTTTAAGTCAAAACATAAGCTTTCAAACAAAAAAGTTTCATCAAATTCGGGTCAGTAATTTTTGCGTGATGCCCGAACAAACTAACAAGCAAAAAGACATGTAAAAAAAAACCAAAAATTCGTGTATTGTAGTCAGGGACACCCGAAAAGCATATCGTAATCTTTAGAATAGAATAAAATCATTTATTTTTCAGAATATGGTACAGGTTTTAGGGGTTTTTTCTTGTAAATATCTCCAATGGACAGACACACTGCTACAGTTTTATAATAGTTGAGTTGAGCTTAGTTGGTCATTACAATCGAGGCTAGATTGCAGCACGAACAGCAGGCGAAGGCTGTAAATGAGCCGAGAGTGTAATGACAAACGCTGACGCGTTTTATACGACGTTTTTCAACACACTTGCAAGGAAATAAATATCAAATTACACGAAAAGGTTTAGACAAATACTCGTGAAAAATGGCGAATATACCTAATTATAGCCAACCTCCGATAGGATGTGGCACCACAACAAAAGGAAGATCAACTATTAATAAATGAATAACGCTCACAGGCACATACATTGTAATGATCCCAAGCAACCACTAATAGGCTGTTTATTATGGAAACCATACAACAACGGCACAAACATATAAACATCCAAGACCGAACCGGGATTCGAACCCAGGACCCTGGTTTGGCAGTCCGGCGTGGTAACCATTACACCAACCGGGTCGTCGTACTTTCTAATTTTCATCACTTGCAAATATGTACCTCAAGCAGGTAGACGAACTGTGAGCGTTAATCGACAAAAGAACCTAAAATTGAAAAGATCGAAATCTCTTTCGCAGCACATTTGCTTACCTATTACACCATCCCCTAGCTTTTAACGCCGACAGCAAGCTACCGGGTCCTTCGTGTCCCAGCAGGTGGGATAAATAGTGGCCCGGCTGTGGGACAAATATTGTCAGTTAAAATCTATCAATCAATTATACTTTACTAGCTGCTAATTATACTTTGCCAGTGACTTCATCAGCGTGGATTTTGGAAACTTTAAACGTTACTCTTCTTTAGGAGTGGATTTTCGAAAAATCCTTTCTTAGTGCACCCCTACATCCTTATAACAATACGAGCGTCAACCCACGACTTCGTCCGCACAAATTATAAACCAGATTTTAAGTCAGATCATAAGCTTTCAAACAAAAAAGTTTCATCAAATTTGGTTCAGTAATTTTTGCGTGATACCCGTTCAAACAAACAAACACACAAACAAACAGACAGACAAAAAATCCAAAAATTGGTGAAATGCAATCAGGGACACCTAAAAACCATATCGTAACTTTTTTTTTGTTAATATCTTCAATGTACAGACAAACTTCCTGTTACAGTTTTATAATAGTTTAGATGTTATTGCACCAATTATATTGAATTGATTTTTCGCATGGTACTAGCTAATACTATTAAGGCGGTTGCAGAGGGGTCAATTTTAAACAAAACTTTGACGCATAATACGTGTAGACGGTATTAATATAAGTAACTTTGTATATATGGAAAAATAGTTTAGAAAATCTAGATGCCGCGTAACAAATAACATTTGCAATTTATAAAATAATTACGAAGATATAAAGCTTTTAAATTTTTCATACACAATTTTAAAAGCTTTATATCTTCGTAATTATATTATAAATTGCAAATGTTATTTGTTACGCGGCAACTAGATTTTCTAAACTATTTTTCCAAATATAAAATATTACTTTTATTAATTCCGTCTACGCGTATTGTGCGTCAAACTGTTGTATGGACTGAAACCACCTTAAGAGTTTATGTGATTTTTTCCATAGCAGTACCTTTACAAATACTTGTTGAAATGTGCTGTCAAAAATTTCTCTGACATTTTAATCTATATTTTTTCATGGAATTAAATATTTAAAAAAATCAGCCATCCTTTGTAGCTATGATTTTGTTTGATTGCTCTACCTTATATAGTTCAGGAGAAAAACGACTTTGAAAAATGTATCCATAAAATGACGTTTTTGACAGTATCTCGGTGACGGTTCAAGATAGGGGGCTGAAAGTTAGGGTGTTTCTATATTATGAGATAGCCAACAAATGACATTATAAAACTCCGATATTCGTCACAGGGGCCACTTCTCCTTCCTTAGCCTGCTAGACCCTTTAAGCAGTAGTATTAAATTGTATAAAATAGCTAGAGAGGTATGTCAGGATCGTAGCAGGTGGCGTTCCGTTGTCTCTGCCTACCCCAGTGGGAGACAGGCGTGAGAATATGTATGTATGTATGTATTAAATTGTCTATGAAGTACTTTTTATTTGAATAAGATATCATTCTTAGTTTCCGAGATGTTAAGGTTTATGTTATTGGTGACCCGTGGTGACCCGTTTTCATTGCTGTCGAGTGTAGTACTGAAACTTTTTCCTGTGTGACGGGTTTTCCATGGCAAGTCCGAAGAACCGCCTTATAAAAAAAATAAAAAAGTAATATTGCAGCTGATGACTTTTTCGTTCGCATCTATAAGAACAGTAATTTGTTTTATCGAAATCGCTGTCAAGCCGGTACGATTCGCGTCAGGGCTTGCATTAGTTTTATGGCTTGGCTTGACACAGACTCCAAATCCCCTTCCTTCGAAAAAATATCTCGTTTTTCGACCCATATTTCCTAAAAGTTGTTTAGTTTCACTATTCCAAATGTCATATTTCTATCTTCAATGGTGCGGTGTGGCGGTGGTAAAGCTGTGCGATGTCCTTCAATCAGTAACTGAATTATTTTATATAAATAGATAAATAAACTCACCCCACTCTTATAATGTTTCCTGGTATCCGGAATGGGGAAGTCTATGGAGAGAGACCTAAGATCCTTGACAGGCATGCAGTAGGCGCGCTTGCGTCTCAAGTGAGGCGGAAACGGGTGGTCTTCCCATATCGGTGACGTTACTGATTTGTCTTCCACTTCAGAGAACAGGGGAACTACCATTGCTTCCAATTCGTCTAGGGATTCTGCGGAAATGGAAGATTAATTGTGAGATGAGTTGACTTTAATAATGTACTTAGATTCTTAGATTCTTTATTGTACACAAAAACATAATTATGAAAAAAAAATTACAACAAGTCGTGATGTACAAAGGCGAGCTTAACTCTAAAAGAGTTTTCTTCCAGCAAACCGTTGAGTGAGAGGAAAACTAATATGTTTGGGTAAAATAAGTGTGCACACAAATAAAAAACTACTGTACTAATGTAGTAAGTCTATTGATGACATTTTGACTCTAATAAACATGGTGAAACATATTGTTATTTTATCAGATAGCCAGGCTGCTCTGAAAGCGCTAGGATCTGACGAAATAGAGTCGAAGCTAACATTGGAATGTGCCCGAGCACTCAACCAGCTAGGACTGACAAACTCTGTCACCCTAGGCTGGGTGCCTGGACACTGCGGTATTGACGGAAATGAGGCTGCTGACGAGCTGGCACGAAGAGGTGCGGAAGAGGACGCCATAGGCCCCGAGCCTTACTGCGGCATCTCTCGCAACACCTCTAGACGTGTGCTAAAGGAATGAGCCGTGGACCAAAGCCGTAAGTTCTGGTCGGATACACCAGGACTGAGGCATGCGAAAGAACTTGTGACTGGCTTTTCAAACAGACATACCTCAGATGCCATCAATTCAAACCGCAACGACTTAAGGCTCTTGGTGAGAGCCTTAACAGAACACTGCAAGTTAAACAAACACCTACACAGAATGGGGCTTGTAGATTCACCCACTTGCAGATTTTGCTGTGAAGCAGAGGAAACGCCCATACACCTCCTCTGCGAATGCGAAGTGCTCATTCACAGCAGGAGTCGCCATCTAGGTGGATACATAATAACACTTACTGACATTAGGGACCTCCCCTCCAAATGCATAACACTGTTCATGAAGTCCGTGGGCCAAGGAAATGACCTTTAGGTCTAGGGTGACAGCTACAATAGATCTATCCAGGTCGCAGTAGCTATTTGGTCATTGACCAAGCCCTTATAACCAAAAATAATAATAACATGGCGACTCTGATAACAATTTGACTCTAATGACTAAGTGACTATATTGACAACGTTTTGACTCTAATAACATAATCAACCCAAAGGGAATTCATTTATTACGGGAAACAAAATTAAAATAATAATAATAATGCAGGGCAGCTTGTGGCGAGCTGTTGGTGATTGGCGACACCACGGAC